>CAUYWW010000043.1:0-60541 GCA_963576845.1 Megachile leachella | reverse complement strand
AATAGTAAAATATGGCAAATAGTGCATGGTATATTGATAATAATAAAAGTAATAAGTATATTTATTACAGTTCTAGCGATAATAACTGCATAATATGGGTAATAATGCATGTTATAATGAGAATAATATAAGTAATAAGTATAATTATTACAGTTCTGGCGATAATAACTGCATTATATGGTTAATAATGCACGTTATATTGCTAATAGTATAAGTAATAAGTATAATTATTACAGTTCTTGCGATAATACCTCCATTATATGGGTAATAATGCATGTTATATTGATAATAATATAAGTAATAAGTATAATTATTACAGTTCCAGCGATAATAACTGCATTATATGGGTAATAATGCACGTTATATTGCTAATAATATAAGTAATAAGTATAATTATTACAGTTCTAGCGATAATAACTGCATTATATGGGTAATAATGCATGTTATATTGATAATATCGGGTGTAATAAGTATAATTATTATAGTTCTAGCGATAATAATAGTAAAATATGGCAAATAGTGCATGTTATATTGATAATAATATAAGTAATAAGTATAATTATTACAGTTCTAGCGATAATAACTGCATTATATGGGAATAATGCACGTTATATTGCTAACAATATAAGTAATAAGTATAATTATTACAGTTCTAGCGATAATAACTGCATTATATGGGTAATAATGCATGTTATATTGATGATAATGAAAGTAATACGTATATTTATTACAGTTCTATCGATAATAACAGCATAATATGGGTAATAATGCATGTTATATTGATAATATCGGGAGTAATAAGTATAATTATTATAGTTCTAGCGATAATAATATTAAAATATGGCAAATAGTGCATGTTATATTGATAATAATAAAAGTAATAAGTATATTTATTACAGTTCTATCGATAATAACAGCATAATATGGGTAATAATGCATGTTATATTGATAACAATGAAAGTAATACGTATATTTATTATAGTTCTAGCGATAATAACTGCATAATATGGGTAATAATGCATGTTATAATGAGAATAATATAAGTAATAAGTATAATTATTACAGTTCTGGCGATAATAACTGCATTATATGGTTAATAATGCACGTTATATTGCTAATAGTATAAGTAATAAGTATAATTATTACAGTTCTTGCGATAATACCTCCATTATATGGGTAATAATGCATGTTATATTGATAATAATATAAGTAATAAGTATAATTATTACTGCTCTAGCGATAATAACTGCATTATATGGGTAATAATGCACGTTATATTGCTAATAATATAAGTAATAAGTATAATTATTACAGTTCTAGCGATAATAACTGCATTATATGGGTAATAATGCATGTTATATTGATAATATCGGGAGTAATAAGTATAATTATTATAGTTCTAGCGATAATAATAGTAAAATATGGCAAATAGTGCATGGTATATTGATAATAATAAAAGTAATAAGTATATTTATTACAGTTCTAGCGATAATAACTGCATAATATGGGTAATAATGCATGTTATAATGAGAATAATATAAGTAATAAGTATAATTATTACAGTTCTGGCGATAATAACTGCATTATATGGTTAATAATGCACGTTATATTGCTAATAGTATAAGTAATAAGTATAATTATTACAGTTCTTGCGATAATACCTCCATTATATGGGTAATAATGCATGTTATATTGATAATAATATAAGTAATAAGTATAATTATTACAGTTCTAGCGATAATAACTGCATTATATGGGTAATAATGCACGTTATATTGCTAATAATATAAGTAATAAGTATAATTATTACAGTTCTAGCGATAATAACTGCATTATATGGGTAATAATGCATGTTATATTGATAATATCGGGTGTAATAAGTATAATTATTATAGTTCTAGCGATAATAATAGTAAAATATGGCAAATAGTGCATGTTATATTGATAATAATATAAGTAATAAGTATAATTATTACAGTTCTAGCGATAATAACTGCATTATATGGGAATAATGCACGTTATATTGCTAACAATATAAGTAATAAGTATAATTATTACAGTTCTAGCGATAATAACTGCATTATATGGGTAATAATGCATGTTATATTGATAATATTGGGAGTAATAAGTATACTTATTATGGTTCTAGAGATAATAACTGCATAATATGGGTAATAATGCATGTTATATTGATAATAATATAAGTAATAAGTATAATTATTACAGTTCTAGCGAAAATACCTCAATTATATGGGTAATAATGCATGTTATATTGATGATAATGAAAGTAATACGTATATTTATTATAGTTCTAGCGATAATAACTGCATAATATGGGTAATAATGCATGTTATAATGAGAATAATATAAGTAATAAGTATAATTATTACAGTTCTGGCGATAATAACTGCATTATATGGGTAATAATGCACGTTATATTGCTAATAGTATAAGTAATAAGTATAATTATTAGAATTCTAGCGATAATAACTGCATTATATGGGTAATAATGCACGTTATATTGCTAACAATATAAGTAATAAGTATAATTATTACTGCTCTAGCGATAATAACTGCATTATATGGGTAATAATGCACGTTATATTGCTAATAATATAAGTAATAAGTATAATTATTACAGTTCTAGCGATAATAACTGCATTATATGGGTAATAATGCATGTTATATTGATAATATCGGGAGTAATAAGTATAATTATTATAGTTCTAGCGATAATAATAGTAAAATATGGCAAATAGTGCATGGTATATTGATAATAATAAAAGTAATAAGTATATTTATTACAGTTCTAGCGATAATAACTGCATAATATGGGTAATAATGCATGTTATAATGAGAATAATATAAGTAATAAGTATAATTATTACAGTTCTGGCGATAATAACTGCATTATATGGTTAATAATGCACGTTATATTGCTAATAGTATAAGTAATAAGTATAATTATTACAGTTCTTGCGATAATACCTCCATTATATGGGTAATAATGCATGTTATATTGATAATAATATAAGTAATAAGTATAATTATTACAGTTCTAGCGATAATAACTGCATTATATGGGTAATAATGCACGTTATATTGCTAATAATATAAGTAATAAGTATAATTATTACAGTTCTAGCGATAATAACTGCATTATATGGGTAATAATGCATGTTATATTGATAATATCGGGTGTAATAAGTATAATTATTATAGTTCTAGCGATAATAATAGTAAAATATGGCAAATAGTGCATGTTATATTGATAATAATATAAGTAATAAGTATAATTATTACAGTTCTAGCGATAATAACTGCATTATATGGGAATAATGCACGTTATATTGCTAACAATATAAGTAATAAGTATAATTATTACAGTTCTAGCGATAATAACTGCATTATATGGGTAATAATGCATGTTATATTGATAATATTGGGAGTAATAAGTATACTTATTATGGTTCTAGAGATAATAACTGCATAATATGGGTAATAATGCATGTTATATTGATAATAATATAAGTAATAAGTATAATTATTACAGTTCTAGCGAAAATACCTCAATTATATGGGTAATAATGCATGTTATATTGATGATAATGAAAGTAATACGTATATTTATTATAGTTCTAGCGATAATAACTGCATAATATGGGTAATAATGCATGTTATAATGAGAATAATATAAGTAATAAGTATAATTATTACAGTTCTGGCGATAATAACTGCATTATATGGGTAATAATGCACGTTATATTGCTAATAGTATAAGTAATAAGTATAATTATTAGAATTCTAGCGATAATAACTGCATTATATGGGTAATAATGCACGTTATATTGCTAACAATATAAGTAATAAGTATAATTATTACTGCTCTAGCGATAATAACTGCATTATATGGGTAATAATGCACGTTATATTGCTAATAATATAAGTAATAAGTATAATTATTACAGTTCTAGCGATAATAACTGCATTATATGGGTAATAATGCATGTTATATTGATAATATCGGGAGTAATAAGTATAATTATTATAGTTCTAGCGATAATAATAGTAAAATATGGCAAATAGTGCATGGTATATTGATAATAATAAAAGTAATAAGTATATTTATTACAGTTCTAGCGATAATAACTGCATAATATGGGTAATAATGCATGTTATAATGAGAATAATATAAGTAATAAGTATAATTATTACAGTTCTGGCGATAATAACTGCATTATATGGTTAATAATGCACGTTATATTGCTAATAGTATAAGTAATAAGTATAATTATTACAGTTCTTGCGATAATACCTCCATTATATGGGTAATAATGCATGTTATATTGATAATAATATAAGTAATAAGTATAATTATTACAGTTCTAGCGATAATAACTGCATTATATGGGTAATAATGCACGTTATATTGCTAATAATATAAGTAATAAGTATAATTATTACAGTTCTAGCGATAATAACTGCATTATATGGGTAATAATGCATGTTATATTGATAATATCGGGTGTAATAAGTATAATTATTATAGTTCTAGCGATAATAATAGTAAAATATGGCAAATAGTGCATGTTATATTGATAATAATATAAGTAATAAGTATAATTATTACAGTTCTAGCGATAATAACTGCATTATATGGGAATAATGCACGTTATATTGCTAACAATATAAGTAATAAGTATAATTATTACAGTTCTAGCGATAATAACTGCATTATATGGGTAATAATGCATGTTATATTGATAATATTGGGAGTAATAAGTATACTTATTATGGTTCTAGAGATAATAACTGCATAATATGGGTAATAATGCATGTTATATTGGTAATAATATAAGTAATAAGTATAATTATTACAGTTCTAGCGAAAATACCTCAATTATATGGGTAATAATGCATGTTATATTGATGATAATGAAAGTAATACGTATATTTATTATAGTTCTAGCGATAATAACTGCATAATATGGGTAATAATGCATGTTATAATGAGAATAATATAAGTAATAAGTATAATTATTACAGTTCTGGCGATAATAACTGCATTATATGGTTAATAATGCACGTTATATTGCTAATAGTATAAGTAATAAGTATAATTATTACAGTTCTTGCGATAATACCTCCATTATATGGGTAATAATGCATGTTATATTGATAATAATATAAGTAATAAGTAGTATTATTACAGTTCTAGCGATAATAACTGCATTATATGGGTAATAATGCACGTTATATTGCTAATAATATAAGTAATAAGTATAATTATTACAGTTCTAGCGATAATAACTGCATTATATGGGTAATAATGCACGTTATATTGCTAATAATATAAGTAATAAGTATAATTATTACAGTTCTAGCGATAATACCTCAATTATATGGGTAATAATGCATGTTATATTGATGATAATGAAAGTAATACGTATATTTATTACAGTTCTATCGATAATAACAGCATAATATGGGTAATAATGCATGTTATATTGATAATATCGGGAGTAATAAGTATAATTATTATAGTTCTAGCGATAATAATATTAAAATATGGCAAATAGTGCATGTTATATTGATAATAATAAAAGTAATAAGTATATTTATTACAGTTCTATCGATAATAACAGCATAATATGGGTAATAATGCATGTTATATTGATAACAATGAAAGTAATACGTATATTTATTATAGTTCTAGCGATAATAACTGCATAATATGGGTAATAATGCATGTTATAATGAGAATAATATAAGTAATAAGTATAATTATTACAGTTCTGGCGATAATAACTGCATTATATGGTTAATAATGCACGTTATATTGCTAATAGTATAAGTAATAAGTATAATTATTACAGTTCTTGCGATAATACCTCCATTATATGGGTAATAATGCATGTTATATTGATAATAATATAAGTAATAAGTATAATTATTACTGCTCTAGCGATAATAACTGCATTATATGGGTAATAATGCACGTTATATTGCTAATAATATAAGTAATAAGTATAATTATTACAGTTCTAGCGATAATAACTGCATTATATGGGTAATAATGCATGTTATATTGATAATATCGGGAGTAATAAGTATAATTATTATAGTTCTAGCGATAATAATAGTAAAATATGGCAAATAGTGCATGGTATATTGATAATAATAAAAGTAATAAGTATATTTATTACAGTTCTAGCGATAATAACTGCATAATATGGGTAATAATGCATGTTATAATGAGAATAATATAAGTAATAAGTATAATTATTACAGTTCTGGCGATAATAACTGCATTATATGGTTAATAATGCACGTTATATTGCTAATAGTATAAGTAATAAGTATAATTATTACAGTTCTAGCGATAATAACTGCATTATATGGGTAATAATGCACGTTATATTGCTAATAATATAAGTAATAAGTATAATTATTACAGTTCTAGCGATAATAACTGCATTATATGGGTAATAATGCATGTTATATTGATAATATCGGGTGTAATAAGTATAATTATTATAGTTCTAGCGATAATAATAGTAAAATATGGCAAATAGTGCATGTTATATTGATAATAATATAAGTAATAAGTATAATTATTACAGTTCTAGCGATAATAACTGCATTATATGGGAATAATGCACGTTATATTGCTAACAATATAAGTAATAAGTATAATTATTACAGTTCTAGCGATAATAACTGCATTATATGGGTAATAATGCATGTTATATTGATAATATTGGGAGTAATAAGTATACTTATTATGGTTCTAGAGATAATAACTGCATAATATGGGTAATAATGCATGTTATATTGATAATAATATAAGTAATAAGTATAATTATTACAGTTCTAGCGAAAATACCTCAATTATATGGGTAATAATGCATGTTATATTGATGATAATGAAAGTAATACGTATATTTATTATAGTTCTAGCGATAATAACTGCATAATATGGGTAATAATGCATGTTATAATGAGAATAATATAAGTAATAAGTATAATTATTACAGTTCTGGCGATAATAACTGCATTATGTGGGTAATAATGCACGTTATATTGCTAATAGTATAAGTAATAAGTATAATTATTAGAATTCTAGCGATAATAACTGCATTATATGGGTAATAATGCACGTTATATTGCTAACAATATAAGTAATAAGTATAATTATTACAGTTCTAGCGATAATAACTGCATAATGTGGGTAATAATGCATGTTATATTGATAATAATCTAAGTAATAAGTATAATTATTACAGTTCTAGCGATAATAACTGCATTATATGGGTAATAATGCACGTTATATTGCTAATAATATAAGTAATAAGTATAATTATTACAGTTCTAGCGATAATAACTGCATTATATGGGTAATAATGCATGTTATATTGATAATATCGGGAGTAATAAGTATAATTATTATAGTTCTAGCGATAATAATAGTAAAATATGGCAAATAGTGCATATTATATTGATAATAATAAAAGTAATAAGTATATTTATTACAGTTCTATCGATAATAACAGCATAATATGGGTAATAATGCATGTTATATTGATGATAATGAAAGTAATACGTATATTTATTATAGTTCTAGCGATAATAACTGCATAATATGGGTAATAATGCATGTTATATTGATAATAATATAAGTAATAAGTATAATTATTACAGTTCTAGAGATAATAACTGCATAATATGGGTAATAATGCATGTTATATTGATAATAATATAAGTAATAAGTATAATTATTACAGTTCTAGCGATAATACCTCAATTATATGGGTAATAATGCATGTTATATTGATGATAATGAAAGTAATACGTATATTTATTATAGTTCTAGCGATAATAACTGCATAATATGGGTAATAATGCATGTTATAATGAGAATAATATAAGTAATAAGTATAATTATTACAGTTCTGGCGATAATAACTGCATTATATGGTTAATAATGCACGTTATATTGCTAATAGTATAAGTAATAAGTATAATTATTACAGTTCTTGCGATAATACCTCCATTATATGGGTAATAATGCATGTTATATTGATAATAATATAAGTAATAAGTATAATTATTACAGTTCTAGCGATAATAACTGCATTATATGGGTAATAATGCACGTTATATTGCTAATAATATAAGTAATAAGTATAATTATTACTGTTCTAGCGATAATAACTGCATTATATGGGTAATAATGCATGTTATATTGATAATATCGGGAGTAATAAGTATAATTATTATAGTTCTAGCGATAATAATAGTAAAATATGGCAAATTGTGCATGTTATATTGATAATAATATAAGTAATAAGTATATTTATTACAGTTCTATCGATAATAACAGCATAATATGGGTAATAATGCATGTTATATTGATGATAATGAAAGTAATACGTATATTTATTATAGTTCTAGCGATAATAACTGCATAATATGGGTAATAATGCATGTTATATTGATAATAATATAAGTAATAAGTATAATTATTACAGTTCTAGCGATAATACCTCAATTATATGGGTAATAGTGCATGTTATATTGATGATAATGAAAGTAATACGTATATTTATTATAGTTCTAGCGATAATAACTGCATAATATGGGTAATAATGCATGTTATAATGAGAATAATATAAGTAATAAGTATAATTATTACAGTTCTGGCGATAATAACTGCATTATATGGTTAATAATGCACGTTATATTGCTAATAGTATAAGTAATAAGTATAATTATTACAGTTCGTGCGATAATACCTCCATTATATGGGTAATAATGCATGTTATATTGATAATAATATAAGTAATAAGTATAATTATTACTGTTCTAGCGATAATAACTGCATTATATGGGTAATAATGCATGTTATATTGATAATATCGGGAGTAATAAGTATAATTATTATAGTTCTAGCGATAATAATAGTAAAATATGGCAAATAGTGCATGTTATATTGATAATAATAAAAGTAATAAGTATATTTATTACAGTTCTATCGATAATAACAGCATAATATGGGTAATAATGCATGTTATATTGATGACAATGAAAGTAATACGTATATTTATTATAGTTCCAGCGATAATAACTGCATAATATGGGTAATAATGCATGTTATAATGAGAATAATATAAGTAATAAGTATAATTATTACAGTTCTGGCGATAATAACTGCATTATATGGTTAATAATGCACGTTATATTGCTAATAGTAAAGTAATAAGTATAATTATTACAGTTCTTGCGATAATACCTCCATTATATGGGTAATAATGCATGTTATATTGATAATAATATAAGTAATAAGTATAATTATTACAGTTCTATCGATAATAACAGCATAATATGGGTAATAATGCATGTTATATTGATAACAATGAAAGTAATACGTATATTTATTATAGTTCTAGCGATAATAACTGCATAATATGGGTAATAATGCATGTTATAATGAGAATAATATAAGTAATAAGTATAATTATTACAGTTCTGGCGATAATAACTGCATTATATGGTTAATAATGCACGTTATATTGCTAATAGTATAAGTAATAAGTATAATTATTACAGTTCTTGCGATAATACCTCCATTATATGGGTAATAATGCATGTTATATTGATAATAATATAAGTAATAAGTATAATTATTACTGCTCTAGCGATAATAACTGCATTATATGGGTAATAATGCACGTTATATTGCTAATAATATAAGTAATAAGTATAATTATTACAGTTCTAGCGATAATAACTGCATTATATGGGTAATAATGCATGTTATATTGATAATATCGGGAGTAATAAGTATAATTATTATAGTTCTAGCGATAATAATAGTAAAATATGGCAAATAGTGCATGGTATATTGATAATAATAAAAGTAATAAGTATATTTATTACAGTTCTAGCGATAATAACTGCATAATATGGGTAACAATGCATGTTATAATGAGAATAATATAAGTAATAAGTATAATTATTACAGTTCTGGCGATAATAACTGCATTATATGGTTAATAATGCACGTTATATTGCTAATAGTATAAGTAATAAGTATAATTATTACAGTTCTTGCGATAATACCTCCATTATATGGGTAATAATGCATGTTATATTGATAATAATATAAGTAATAAGTATAATTATTACAGTTCTAGCGATAATAACTGCATTATATGGGTAATAATGCACGTTATATTGCTAATAATATAAGTAATAAGTATAATTATTACAGTTCTAGCGATAATAACTGCATTATATGGGTAATAATGCACGTTATATTGCTAATAATATAAGTAATAAGTATAATTATTACAGTTCTAGCGATAATAACTGCATTATATGGGTAATAATGCATGTTATATTGATAATATCGGGAGTAATAAGTATAATTATTATAGTTCTAGCGATAATAATAGTAAAATATGGCAAATAGTGCATGTTATATTGATAATAATATAAGTAATAAGTATAATTATTACAGTTCTAGCGATAATACCTCAATTATATGGGTAATAATGCATGTTATATTGATGATAATGAAAGTAATACGTATATTTATTATAGTTCTAGCGATAATAACTGCATAATATGGGTAATAATGCATGTTATAATGAGAATAATATAAGTAATAAGTATAATTATTACAGTTCTGGCGATAATAACTGCATTATATGGTTAATAATGCACGTTATATTGCTAATAGTATAAGTAATAAGTATAATTATTACAGTTCTTGCGATAATACCTCCATTATATGGGTAATAATGCATGTTATATTGATAATAATATAAGTAATAAGTATAATTATTACAGTTCTAGCGATAATAACTGCATTATATGGGTAATAATGCACGTTATATTGCTAATAATATAAGTAATAAGTATAATTATTACTGTTCTAGCGATAATAACTGCATTATATGGGTAATAATGCATGTTATATTGATAATATCGGGAGTAATAAGTATAATTATTATAGTTCTAGCGATAATAATAGTCAAATATGGCAAATTGTGCATGTTATATTGATAATAATATAAGTAATAAGTATATTTATTACAGTTCTATCGATAATAACAGCATAATATGGGTAATAATGCATGTTATATTGATGATAATGAAAGTAATACGTATATTTATTATAGTTCTAGCGATAATAACTGCATAATATGGGTAATAATGCATGTTATATTGATAATAATATAAGTAATAAGTATAATTATTACAGTTCTAGCGATAATACCTCAATTATATGGGTAATAGTGCATGTTATATTGATGATAATGAAAGTAATACGTATATTTATTATAGTTCTAGCGATAATAACTGCATAATATGGGTAATAATGCATGTTATAATGAGAATAATATAAGTAATAAGTATAATTATTACAGTTCTGGCGATAATAACTGCATTATATGGTTAATAATGCACGTTATATTGCTAATAGTATAAGTAATAAGTATAATTATTACAGTTCGTGCGATAATACCTCCATTATATGGGTAATAATGCATGTTATATTGATAATAATATAAGTAATAAGTATAATTATTACTGTTCTAGCGATAATAACTGCATTATATGGGTAATAATGCATGTTATATTGATAATATCGGGAGTAATAAGTATAATTATTATAGTTCTAGCGATAATAATAGTAAAATATGGCAAATAGTGCATGTTATATTGATAATAATAAAAGTAATAAGTATATTTATTACAGTTCTATCGATAATAACAGCATAATATGGGTAATAATGCATGTTATATTGATGACAATGAAAGTAATACGTATATTTATTATAGTTCCAGCGATAATAACTGCATAATATGGGTAATAATGCATGTTATAATGAGAATAATATAAGTAATAAGTATAATTATTACAGTTCTGGCGATAATAACTGCATTATATGGTTAATAATGCACGTTATATTGCTAATAGTAAAGTAATAAGTATAATTATTACAGTTCTTGCGATAATACCTCCATTATATGGGTAATAATGCATGTTATATTGATAATAATATAAGTAATAAGTATAATTATTACAGTTCTATCGATAATAACAGCATAATATGGGTAATAATGCATGTTATATTGATAACAATGAAAGTAATACGTATATTTATTATAGTTCTAGCGATAATAACTGCATAATATGGGTAATAATGCATGTTATAATGAGAATAATATAAGTAATAAGTATAATTATTACAGTTCTGGCGATAATAACTGCATTATATGGTTAATAATGCACGTTATATTGCTAATAGTATAAGTAATAAGTATAATTATTACAGTTCTTGCGATAATACCTCCATTATATGGGTAATAATGCATGTTATATTGATAATAATATAAGTAATAAGTATAATTATTACTGCTCTAGCGATAATAACTGCATTATATGGGTAATAATGCACGTTATATTGCTAATAATATAAGTAATAAGTATAATTATTACAGTTCTA
Organism: Megachile leachella; assembly: GCA_963576845.1. NCBI lineage: Eukaryota > Metazoa > Arthropoda > Insecta > Hymenoptera > Megachilidae > Megachile > Megachile leachella. The sequence goes on along the minus strand of CAUYWW010000043.1, from coordinate 48,023 downwards.
GCGATAATAACTGCATTATATGGGTAATAATGCATGTTATATTGATAATATCGGGAGTAATAAGTATAATTATTATAGTTCTAGCGATAATAATAGTAAAATATGGCAAATAGTGCATGGTATATTGATAATAATAAAAGTAATAAGTATATTTATTACAGTTCTAGCGATAATAACTGCATAATATGGGTAACAATGCATGTTATAATGAGAATAATATAAGTAATAAGTATAATTATTACAGTTCTGGCGATAATAACTGCATTATATGGTTAATAATGCACGTTATATTGCTAATAGTATAAGTAATAAGTATAATTATTACAGTTCTTGCGATAATACCTCCATTATATGGGTAATAATGCATGTTATATTGATAATAATATAAGTAATAAGTATAATTATTACAGTTCTAGCGATAATAACTGCATTATATGGGTAATAATGCACGTTATATTGCTAATAATATAAGTAATAAGTATAATTATTACAGTTCTAGCGATAATAACTGCATTATATGGGTAATAATGCACGTTATATTGCTAATAATATAAGTAATAAGTATAATTATTACAGTTCTAGCGATAATAACTGCATTATATGGGTAATAATGCATGTTATATTGATAATATCGGGAGTAATAAGTATAATTATTATAGTTCTAGCGATAATAATAGTAAAATATGGCAAATAGTGCATGTTATATTGATAATAATAAAAGTAATAAGTATATTTATTACAGTTCTATCGATAATAACAGCATAATATGGGTAATAATGCATGTTATATTGATGATAATGAAAGTAATACGTATATTTATTATAGTTCTAGCGATAATAACTGCATAATATGGGTAATAATGCATGTTATATTGATAATAATATAAGTAATAAGTATAATTATTACAGTTCTAGAGATAATAACTGCATAATATGGGTAATAATGCATGTTATAATGAGAATAATATAAGTAATAAGTATAATTATTACAGTTCTGGCGATAATAACTGCATTATATGGGTAATAATGCACGTTATATTGCTAATAGTATAAGTAATAAGTATAATTATTAGAATTCTAGCGATAATAACTGCATTATATGGGTAATAATGCACGTTATATTGCTAACAATATAAGTAATAAGTATAATTATTACAGTTCTAGCGATAATAACTGCATAATATGGGTAATAATGCATGTTATATTGATAATAATATAAGTAATAAGTATAATTATTACAGTTCTAGCGATAATAACTGCATAATATGGGTAATAATGCACGTTATATTGCTAATAATATAAGTAATGAGTACAATTTTTACAGTTCTAGCGAAAATAACTGCATAATATGGGTAATAATGCACGTTATATTGCTAATAATATAAGTAATAAGTATAATTATTACAGTTCTAGCAATAATACCTCCATTATATGGGTAATAATGCATGTTATATTGATAATAATATTAAGTGATAAGTGTAATTATTACAGTTCTAGCGATAATAACTGCATTATATGGGTAATAATGCACGTTATATTGCTAATAATATAAGTAATAAGTATAATTATTACAGTTCTAGCGATAATAACTGCATTATATGGGTAATAGTGCATGTTATATTGATAATATCGGGAGTAATAAGTATAATTATTATAGTTCTAGCGATAATAATAGTAAAATATGGCAAATAGTGCATGTTATATTGATAATAATAAAAGAAATAAATATATTTACTACAGTTCTATCAATAATAAAAGTAATACGTATATTTATTATAGTTCTAGCGATAATAACTGCATAATGTGGGTAATAATGCATGTTATATTGATAATAATCTAAGTAATAAGTATAATTATTACAGTTCTAGCGATAATAACTGCATTATATGGGTAATAATGCACGTTATATTGCTAATAATATAAGTAATAAGTATAATTATTACAGTTCTAGCGATAATAACTGCATTATATGGGTAATAATGCATGTTATATTGATAATATCGGGAGTAATAAGTATAATTATTATAGTTCTAGCGATAATAATAGTAAAATATGGCAAATAGTGCATGTTATATTGATAATAATAAAAGTAATAAGTATATTTATTACAGTTCTATCGATAATAACAGCATAATATGGGTAATAATGCATGTTATATTGATGATAATGAAAGTAATACGTATATTTATTATAGTTCTAGCGATAATAACTGCATAATATGGGTAATAATGCATGTTATATTGATAATAATATAAGTAATAAGTATAATTATTACAGTTCTAGAGATAATAACTGCATAATATGGGTAATAATGCATGTTATATTGATAATAATATAAGTAATAAGTATAATTATTACAGTTCTAGCGATAATACCTCAATTATATGGGTAATAATGCATGTTATATTGATAATAATATAAGTAATAAGTATAATTATTACAGTTCTAGCGATAATAACTGCATTATATGGGTAATAATGCACGTTATATTGCTAATAATATAAGTAATAAGTATAATTATTACTGTTCTAGCGATAATAACTGCATTATATGGGTAATAATGCATGTTATATTGATAATATCGGGAGTAATAAGTATAATTATTATAGTTCTAGCGATAATAATAGTAAAATATGGCAAATAGTGCATGTTATATTGATAATAATATAAGTAATAAGTATATTTATTACAGTTCTATCGATAATAACAGCATAATATGGGTAATAATGCATGTTATATTGATGATAATGAAAGTAATACGTATATTTATTATAGTTCTAGCGATAATAACTGCATAATATGGGTAATAATGCATGTTATATTGATAATAATATAAGTAATAAGTATAATTATTACAGTTCTAGAGGTAATAACTGCATAATATGGGTAATAATGCATGTTATATTGATAACAATATAAGTAATAAGTATAATTATTACAGTTCTAGCGATAATACCTCAATTATATGGGTAATAATGCATGTTATATTGATGATAATGAAAGTAATACGTATATTTATTATAGTTCTAGCGATAATAACTGCATAATATGGGTAATAATGCATGTTATAATGAGAATAATATAAGTAATAAGTATAATTATTACAGTTCTGGCGATAATAACTGCATTATATGGTTAATAATGCACGTTATATTGCTAATAGTATAAGTAATAAGTATAATTATTACAGATCGTGCGATAATACCTCCATTATATGGGTAATAATGCATGTTATATTGATAATAATATAAGTAATAAGTATAATTATTACTGTTCTAGCGATAATAACTGCATTATATGGGTAATAATGCATGTTATATTGATAATATCGGGAGTAATAAGTATAATTATTATAGTTCTAGCGATAATAATAGTAAAATATGGCAAATAGTGCATGTTATATTGATAATAATAAAAGTAATAAGTATATTTATTACAGTTCTATCGATAATAACAGCATAATATGGGTAATAATGCATGTTATATTGATGACAATGAAAGTAATACGTATATTTATTATAGTTCCAGCGATAATAACTGCATAATATGGGTAATAATGCATGTTATAATGAGAATAATATAAGTAATAAGTATAATTATTACAGTTCTGGCGATAATAACTGCATTATATGGGTAATAATGCACGTTATATTGCTAACAATATAAGTAATAAGTATAATTATTACAGTTCTAGCGATAATAACTGCATAATATGGGTAATAATGCATGTTATATTGATAATAATATAAGTAATAAGTATAATTATTACAGTTCTAGCGATAATACCTCCATTATATGGGTAATAATGCATGTTATATTGATAATGATATAAGTAATAAGTATAATTATTACAGTTCTAGCGATAATAACTGCATAATATGGGTAATAATGCACGTTATATTGCTAATAATATAAGTAATGAGTACAATTTTTACAGTTCTAGCGAAAATAACTGCATAATATGGGTAATAATGCACGTTATATTGCTAATAATATAAGTAATAAGTATAATTATTACAGTTCTAGCAATAATACCTCCATTATATGGGTAATAATGCATGTTATATTGATAATAATATTAAGTGATAAGTGTAATTATTACAGTTCTAGCGATAATAACTGCATTATATGGGTAATAATGCACGTTATATTGCTAATAATATAAGTAATAAGTATAATTATTACAGTTCTAGCGATAATAACTGCATTATATGGGTAATAGTGCATGTTATATTGATAATATCGGGAGTAATAAGTATAATTATTATAGTTCTAGCGATAATAATAGTAAAATATGGCAAATAGTGCATGTTATATTGATAATAATAAAAGAAATAAATATATTTACTACAGTTCTATCAATAATAAAAGTAATACGTATATTTATTATAGTTCTAGCGATAATAACTGCATAATGTGGGTAATAATGCATGTTATATTGATAATAATCTAAGTAATAAGTATAATTATTACAGTTCTAGCGATAATAACTGCATTATATGGGTAATAATGCACGTTATATTGCTAATAATATAAGTAATAAGTATAATTATTAGAGTTCTAGCGATAATAACTGCATTATATGGGTAATAATGCATGTTATATTGATAATATCGGGAGTAATAAGTATAATTATTATAGTTCTAGCGATAATAATAGTAAAATATGGCAAATAGTGCATGTTATATTGATAATAATAAAAGTAATAAGTATATTTATTACAGTTCTATCGATAATAACAGCATAATATGGGTAATAATGCATGTTATATTGATGATAATGAAAGTAATACGTATATTTATTATAGTTCTAGCGATAATAACTGCATAATATGGGTAATAATGCATGTTATATTGATAATAATATAAGTAATAAGTATAATTATTACAGTTCTAGAGATAATAACTGCATAATATGGGTAATAATGCATGTTATATTGATAATAATATAAGTAATAAGTATAATTATTACAGTTCTAGCGATAATACCTCAATTATATGGGTAATAATGCATGTTATATTGATGATAATGAAAGTAATACGTATATTTATTATAGTTCTAGCGATAATAACTGCATAATATGGGTAATAATGCATGTTATAATGAGAATAATATAAGTAATAAGTATAATTATTACAGTTCTGGCGATAATAACTGCATTATATGGTTAATAATGCACGTTATATTGCTAATAGTATAAGTAATAAGTATAATTATTACAGTTCTTGCGATAATACCTCCATTATATGGGTAATAATGCATGTTATATTGATAATAATATAAGTAATAAGTATAATTATTACAGTTCTAGCGATAATAACTGCATTATATGGGTAATAATGCACGTTATATTGCTAATAATATAAGTAATAAGTATAATTATTACTGTTCTAGCGATAATAACTGCATTATATGGGTAATAATGCATGTTATATTGATAATATCGGGAGTAATAAGTATAATTATTATAGTTCTAGCGATAATAATAGTAAAATATGGCAAATAGTGCATGTTATATTGATAATAATATAAGTAATAAGTATATTTATTACAGTTCTATCGATAATAACAGCATAATATGGGTAATAATGCATGTTATATTGATGATAATGAAAGTAATACGTATATTTATTATAGTTCTAGCGATAATAACTGCATAATATGGGTAATAATGCATGTTATATTGATAATAATATAAGTAATAAGTATAATTATTACAGTTCTAGAGGTAATAACTGCATAATATGGGTAATAATGCATGTTATATTGATAACAATATAAGTAATAAGTATAATTATTACAGTTCTAGCGATAATACCTCAATTATATGGGTAATAATGCATGTTATATTGATGATAATGAAAGTAATACGTATATTTATTATAGTTCTAGCGATAATAACTGCATAATATGGGTAATAATGCATGTTATAATGAGAATAATATAAGTAATAAGTATAATTATTACAGTTCTGGCGATAATAACTGCATTATATGGTTAATAATGCACGTTATATTGCTAATAGTATAAGTAATAAGTATAATTATTACAGATCGTGCGATAATACCTCCATTATATGGGTAATAATGCATGTTATATTGATAATAATATAAGTAATAAGTATAATTATTACTGTTCTAGCGATAATAACTGCATTATATGGGTAATAATGCATGTTATATTGATAATATCGGGAGTAATAAGTATAATTATTATAGTTCTAGCGATAATAATAGTAAAATATGGCAAATAGTGCATGTTATATTGATAATAATAAAAGTAATAAGTATATTTATTACAGTTCTATCGATAATAACAGCATAATATGGGTAATAATGCATGTTATATTGATGACAATGAAAGTAATACGTATATTTATTATAGTTCCAGCGATAATAACTGCATAATATGGGTAATAATGCATGTTATAATGAGAATAATATAAGTAATAAGTATAATTATTACAGTTCTGGCGATAATAACTGCATTATATGGTTAATAATGCACGTTATATTGCTAATAGTAGAGTAATAAGTATAATTATTACAGTTCTTGCGATAATACCTCCATTATATGGGTAATAATGCATGTTATATTGATAATAATATAAGTAATAAGTATAATTATTACAGTTCTAGCGATAATAACTGCATTATATGGGTAATAATGCACGTTATATTGCTAATAATATAAGTAATAAGTATAATTATTACTGTTCTAGCGATAATAACTGCATTATATGGGTAATAATGCATGTTATATTGATAATATCGGGAGTAATAAGTATAATTATTATAGTTCTAGCGATAATAATAGTAAAATATGGCAAATAGTGCATGTTATATTGATAATAATATAAGTAATAAGTATATTTATTACAGTTCAATCGATAATAACAGCATAATATGGGTAATAATGCATGTTATATTGATGATAATGAAAGTAATACGTATATTTATTATAGTTCTAGCGATAATAACTGCATAATATGGGTAATAATGCATGTTATATTGATAATAATATAAGTAATAAGTATAATTATTACAGTTCTAGAGATAATAACTGCATAATTTGGGTAATAATGCATGTTATATTGATAATAATATAAGTAATAAGTATAATTATTACAGTTCTAGCGATAATACCTCAATTATATGGGTAATAATGCATGTTATATTGATGATAATGAAAGTAATACGTATATTTATTATAGTTCTAGCGATAATAACTGCATAATATGGGTAATAATGCATGTTATAATGAGAATAATATAAGTAATAAGTATAATTATTACAGTTCTGGCGATAATAACTGCATTATATGGTTAATAATGCACGTTATATTGCTAATAGTATAAGTAATAAGTATAATTATTACAGTTCTTGCGATAATACCTCCATTATATGGGTAATAATGCATGTTATATTGATAATAATATAAGTAATAAGTATAATTATTACAGTTCTAGCGATAATAACTGCATTATATGGGTAATAATGCATGTTATATTGATAATATCGGGTGTAATAAGTATACTTATTATGGTTCTAGAGATAATAACTGCATAATATGGGTAATAATGCATGTTATATTGATAATATTGGGAGTAATAAGTATACTTATTATGGTTCTAGAGATAATAACTGCATAATATGGGTAATAATGCATGTTATATTGATAATAATATAAGTAATAAGTATAATTATTACAGTTCTAGCGATAATACCTCCATTATATGGGTAATAATGCGTGTTATATTGATGATATTGAAAGTAATACGTATATTTATTATAGTTCTAGCGATAATAACTGCATAGTATGGGTAATAATGCATGTTATATTGAGAATAATAAAAGTAATAAGTATAATTATTACAGTTCTAGCGATAATAACTGCATTATATGGGTAATAATGCACGTTATATTGCTAATAATATAAGTAATAAGTATAATTATTACAGTTCTAGCGATAATAACTGCATTATATGGGTAATAATGCATGTTATATTGATAATATCGGGTGTAATAAGTATAATTATTATAGTTCTAGCGATAATAATAGTAAAATATGGCAAATAGTGCATGTTATATTGATAATAATATAAGTAATAAGTATAATTATTACAGTTCTAGCGATAATAACTGCATTATATGGGAATAATGCACGTTATATTGCTAACAATATAAGTAATAAGTATAATTATTACAGTTCTAGCGATAATAACTGCATTATATGGGTAATAATGCATGTTATATTGATAATATTGGGAGTAATAAGTATACTTATTATGGTTCTAGAGATAATAACTGCATAATATGGGTAATAATGCATGTTATATTGATAATAATATAAGTAATAAGTATAATTATTACAGTTCTAGCGATATTACCTCAATTATATTGGTAATAATGCATGTTATATTGATGATAATGAAAGTAATACGTATATTTATTATAGTTCTAGCGATAATAACTGCATAATATGGGTAATAATGCATGTTATAATGAGAATAATATAAGTAATAAGTATAATTATTACAGTTCTGGCGATAATAACTGCATTATATGGTTAATAATGCACGTTATATTGCTAATAGTATAAGTAATAAGTATAATTATTACAGTTCTAGCGATAATAACTGCATTATATGGGTAATAATGCACGTTATATTGCTAATAATATAAGTAATAAGTATAATTATTACAGTTCTAGCGATAATACCTCAATTATATGGGTAATAATGCATGTTATATTGATGATAATGAAAGTAATACGTATATTTATTACAGTTCTATCGATAATAACAGCATAATATGGGTAATAATGCATGTTATATTGATGATAATGAAAGTTATACGTATATTTATTATAGTTCTAGCGATAATAACTGCATAATATGGGTAATAATGCATGTTATATTGATAATAATATAAGTAATAAGTATAATTATTACAGTTCTAGAGATAATAACTGCATAATATGGGTAATAATGCATGTTATATTGATAATAATATAAGTAATAAGTATAATTATTACAGTTCTAGCGATAATACCTCAATTATATGGGTAATAATGCATGTTATATTGATGATAATGAAAGTAATACGTATATTTATTACAGTTCTATCGATAATAACAGCATAATATGGGTAATAATGCATGTTATATTGATGATAATGAAAGTTATACGTATAATTATTACAGTTCTAGCGATAATACCTCCATTATATGGGTAATAATGCATGTAATATTGATAATGATATAAGTAATAAGTATAATTATTACAGTTCTACCGATAATAACTGCATAATATGGGTAATAATGCACGTTATATTGCTAATAATATAAGTAATGAGTACAATTTTTACAGTTCTAGCGATAATAACTGCATAATATGGGTAATAATGCACGTTATATTGCTAATAATATAAGTAATAAGTATAATTATTACAGTTCTAGCAATAATACCTCCATTATATGGGTAATAATGCATGTTATATTGATAATAATATTAAGTGATAAGTGTAATTATTACAGTTCTAGCGATAATAACTGCATTATATGGGTAATAATGCATGTTATATTGATAATAGTATAAGTAATAAGTATAATTATTACAGTTCTAGCGATAATAACTGCATTATATGGGTAATAATGCACGTTATATTGCTAATAATATAAGTAATAAGTATAATTATTACAGTTCTAGCGATAATAACTGCATTATATGGGTAATAGTGCATGTTATATTGATAATATCGGGAGTAATAAGTATAATTATTATAGTTCTAGCGATAATAATAGTAAAATATGGCAAATAGTGCATGTTATATTGATAATAATAAAAGAAATAAATATATTTACTACAGTTCTATCAATAATAAAAGTAATACGTATATTTATTATAGTTCTAGCGATAATAACTGCATAATGTGGGTAATAATGCATGTTATATTGATAATAATCTATGTAATAAGTATAATTATTACAGTTCTAGCGATAATAACTGCATTATATGGGTAATAATGCACGTTATATTGCTAATAATATAAGTAATAAGTATAATTATTACAGTTCTAGCGATAATAACTGCATTATATGGGTAATAATGCATGTTATATTGATAATATCGGGAGTAATAAGTATAATTATTATAGTTCTAGCGATAATAATAGTAAAATATGGCAAATAGTGCATGTTATATTGATAATAATAAAAGTAATAAGTATATTTATTACAGTTCTATCGATAATAACAGCATAATATGGGTAATAATGCATGTTATATTGATGATAATGCAAGTAATACGTATATTTATTATAGTTCTAGCGATAATAACTGCATAATGTGGGTAATAATGCATGTTATATTGATAATAATATAAGTAATAAGTATAATTATTACAGTTCTAGAGATAATAACTGCATAATATGGGTAATAATGCATGTTATATTGATAATAATATAAGTAATAAGTATAATTATTACAGTTCTAGCGATAATACCTCAATTATATGGGTAATAATGCATGTTATATTGATGATAATGAAAGTAATACGTATATTTATTATAGTTCTAGCGATAATAACTGCATAATATGGGTAATAATGCATGTTATAATGAGAATAATATAAGTAATAAGTATAATTATTACAGTTCTGGCGATAATAACTGCATTATATGGTTAATAATGCACGTTATATTGCTAATAGTATAAGTAATAAGTATAATTATTACAGTTCTTGCGATAATACCTCCATTATATGGGTAATAATGCATGTTATATTGATAATAATATAAGTAATAAGTATAATTATTACTGTTCTAGCGATAATAACTGCATTATATGGGTAATAATGCACGCTATATTGCTAATAATATAAGTAATAAGTATAATTATTACAGTTCTAGCGATAATAACTGCATTATATGGGTAATAATGCATGTTATATTGATAATATCGGGAGTAATAAGTATAATTATTATAGTTCTAGCGATAATAATAGTAAAATATGGCAAATAGTGCATGTTATATTGATAATAATAAAAGTAATAAGTATATTTATTACAGTTCTATCGATAATAACAGCATAATATGGGTAATAATGCATGTTATATTGATGACAATGAAAGTAATACGTATATTTATTATAGTTCTAGCGATAATAACTGCATAATATGGGTAATAATGCATGTTATAATGAGAATAATATAAGTAATAAGTATAATTATTACAGTTCTGGCGATAATAACTGCATTATATGGTTAATAATGCACGTTATATTGCTAATAGTATAAGTAATAAGTATAATTATTACTGCTCTAGCGATAATAACTGCATTATATGGGTAATAATGCACGTTATATTGCTAATAATATATGTAATCAGTATAATTATTACAGTTCTAGCGATAATAACTGCATAATATGGGTAATAATGCATGTTATAATGAGAATAATATAAGTAATAAGTATAATTATTACAGTTCTGGCGATAATAACTGCATTATATGGTTAATAATGCACGTTATATTGCTAATAGTATAAGTAATAAGTATAATTATTACAGTTCTTGCGATAATACCTCCATTATATGGGTAATAATGCATGTTATATTGATAATAATATAAGTAATAAGTATAATTATTACAGTTCTAGCGATAATAACTGCATTATATGGGTAATAATGCACGTTATATTGCTAATAATATAAGTAATAAGTATAATTATTACAGTTCTAGCGATAATAACTGCATTATATGGGTAATAATGCATGTTATATTGATAATATCGGGTGTAATAAGTATAATTATTATAGTTCTAGCGATAATAATAGTAAAATATGGCAAATAGTGCATGTTATATTGATAATAATATAAGTAATAAGTATAATTATTACAGTTCTAGCGATAATAACTGCATTATATGGGAATAATGCACGTTATATTGCTAACAATATAAGTAATAAGTATAATTATTACAGTTCTAGCGATAATAACTGCATTATATGGGTAATAATGCATGTTATATTGATAATATTGGGAGTAATAAGTATACTTATTATGGTTCTAGAGATAATAACTGCATAATATGGGTAATAATGCATGTTATATTGATAATAATATAAGTAATAAGTATAATTATTACAGTTCTAGCGAAAATACCTCAATTATATGGGTAATAATGCATGTTATATTGATGATAATGAAAGTAATACGTATATTTATTATAGTTCTAGCGATAATAACTGCATAATATGGGTAATAATGCATGTTATAATGAGAATAATATAAGTAATAAGTATAATTATTACAGTTCTGGCGATAATAACTGCATTATATGGGTAATAATGCACGTTATATTGCTAATAGTATAAGTAATAAGTATAATTATTAGAATTCTAGCGATAATAACTGAATTATATGGGTAATAATGCACGTTATATTGCTAACAATATAAGTAATAAGTATAATTATTACAGTTCTAGCGATAATAACTGCATAATATGGGTAATAATGCATGTTATATTAATAATAATATAAGTAATAAGTATAATTATTACAGTTCTAGCGATAATAACTGCATTATATGGGTAATAATGCACGTTATATTGCTAACAATATAAGTAATAAGTATAATTATTACAGTTCTAGCGATAATAACTGCATAATATGGGTAATAATGCATGTTATATTGATAATAATATAAGTAATAAGTATAATTATTACAGTTCTAGCGATAATACCTCCATTATATGGGTAATAATGCATGTTATATTGATAATGATATAAGTAATAAGTATAATTATTACAGTTCTAGCGATAATAACTGCATAATATGGGTAATAATGCACGTTATATTGCTAATAATATAAGTAATGAGTACAATTTTTACAGTTCTAGCGATAATAACTGCATAATATGGGTAATAATGCACGTTATATTGCTAATAATATAAGTAATAAGTATAATTATTACAGTTCTAGCAATAATACCTCCATTATATGGGTAATAATGCATGTTATATTGATAATAATATTAAGTGATAAGTGTAATTATTACAGTTCTAGCGATAATAACTGCATTATATGGGTAATAATGCATGTTATATTGATAATATTGGGAGTAATAAGTATATTTATTATAGTTCTAGCGATAATAACTGCAGAATATGGGTAATAATGCATGTTATATTGATAATAGTATAAGTAATAAGTATAATTATTACAGTTCTAGCGATAATAACTGCATTATATGGGTAATAATGCACGTTATATTGATAATATTGGGAGTAATAAGTATATTTATTATAGTTCTAGCGATAATAACTGCAGAATATGGGTAATAATGCATGTTATATTGATAATAGTATAAGTAATAAGTATAATTATTACAGTTCTAGCGATAATAACTGCATTATATGGGTAATAATGCACGTTATATTGCTAATAATATAAGTAATAAGTATAATTATTACAGTTCTAGCGATAATAACTGCATTATATGGGTAATAGTGCATGTTATATTGATAATATCGGGAGTAATAAGTATAATTATTATAGTTCTAGCGATAATAATAGTAAAATATGGCAAATAGTGCATGTTATATTGATAATAATAAAAGAAATAAATATATTTACTACAGTTCTATCAATAATAAAAGTAATACGTATATTTATTATAGTTCTAGCGATAATAACTGCATAATGTGGGTAATAATGCATGTTATATTGATAATAATCTATGTAATAAGTATAATTATTACAGTTCTAGCGATTATAACTGCATTATATGGGTAATAATGCACGTTATATTGCTAATAATATAAGTAATAAGTATAATTATTACAGTTCTAGCGATAATAACTGCATTATATGGGTAATAATGCATGTTATATTGATAATATCGGGAGTAATAAGTATAATTATTATAGTTCTAGCGATAATAATAGTAAAATATGGCAAATAGTGCATGTTATATTGATAATAATAAAAGTAATAAGTATATTTGTTACAGTTCTATCGATAATAACAGCATAATATGGGTAATAATGCATGTTATATTGATGATAATGCAAGTAATACGTATATTTATTATAGTTCTAGCGATAATAACTGCATAATATGGGTAATAATGCATGTTATATTGATAATAATATAAGTAATAAGTATAATTATTACAGTTCTAGAGATAATAACTGCATAATATGGGTAATAATGCATGTTATATTGATAATAATATAAGTAATAAGTATAATTATTACAGTTCTAGCGATAATACCTCAATTATATGGGTAATAATGCATGTTATATTGATGATAATGAAAGTAATACGTATATTTATTATAGTTCTAGCGATAATAACTGCATAATATGGGTAATAATGCATGTTATAATGAGAATAATATAAGTAATAAGTATAATTATTACAGTTCTGGCGATAATAACTGCATTATATGGTTAATAATGCACGTTATATTGCTAATAGTATAAGTAATAAGTATAATTATTACAGTTCTTGCGATAATACCTCCATTATATGGGTAATAATGCATGTTATATTGATAATAATATAAGTAATAAGTATAATTATTACTGTTCTAGCGATAATAACTGCATTATATGGGTAATAATGCACGCTATATTGCTAATAATATAAGTAATAAGTATAATTATTACAGTTCTAGCGATAATACCTCAATTATATGGGTAATAATGCATGTTATATTGATGATAATGAAAGTAATACGTATAATTATTATAGTTCTAGCGATAATAATAGTAAAATATGGCAAATAGTGCATGTTATATTGATAATAATAAAAGTAATAAGTATATTTATTACAGTTCTATCGATAATAACAGCATAATATGGGTAATAATGCATGTTATATTGATGACAATGAAAGTAATACGTATATTTATTATAGTTCTAGCGATAATAACTGCATAATATGGGTAATAATGCATGTTATAATGAGAATAATATAAGTAATAAGTATAATTATTACAGTTCTGGCGATAATAACTACATTATATGGTTAATAATGCACGTTATATTGCTAATAGTATAAGTAATAAGTATAATTATTACAGTTCTTGCGATAATACCTCCATTATATGGGTAATAATGCATGTTATATTGATAATAATATAAGTAATAAGTATAATTATTACTGCTCTAGCGATAATAACTGCATTATATGGGTAATAATGCACGTTATATTGCTAATAATATAAGTAATAAGTATAATTATTACAGTTCTAGCGATAATAACTGCATTATATGGGTAATAATGCATGTTATATTGATAATATCGGGAGTAATAAGTATAATTATTATAGTTCTAGCGATAATAATAGTAAAATATGGCAAATAGTGCATGGTATATTGATAATAATAAAAGTAATAAGTATATTTATTACAGTTCTAGCGATAATAACTGCATAATATGGGTAATAATGCATGTTATAATGAGAATAATATAAGTAATAAGTATAATTATTACAGTTCTGGCGATAATAACTGCATTATATGGTTAATAATGCACGTTATATTGCTAATAGTATAAGTAATAAGTATAATTATTACAGTTCTTGCGATAATACCTCCATTATATGGGTAATAATGCATGTTATATTGATAATATCGGGAGTAATAAGTATAATTATTATAGTTCTAGCGATAATAATAGTAAAATATGGCAAATAGTGCATGTTATATTGATAATAATAAAAGTAATAAGTATATTTGTTACAGTTCTATCGATAATAACAGCATAATATGGGTAATAATGCATGTTATATTGATGATAATGCAAGTAATACGTATATTTATTATAGTTCTAGCGATAATAACTGCATAATATGGGTAATAATGCATGTTATATTGATAATAATATAAGTAATAAGTATAATTATTACAGTTCTAGAGATAATAACTGCATAATATGGGTAATAATGCATGTTATATTGATAATAATATAAGTAATAAGTATAATTATTACAGTTCTAGCGATAATACCTCAATTATATGGGTAATAATGCATGTTATATTGATGATAATGAAAGTAATACGTATATTTATTATAGTTCTAGCGATAATAACTGCATAATATGGGTAATAATGCATGTTATAATGAGAATAATATAAGTAATAAGTATAATTATTACAGTTCTGGCGATAATAACTGCATTATATGGTTAATAATGCACGTTATATTGCTAATAGTATAAGTAATAAGTATAATTATTACAGTTCTTGCGATAATACCTCCATTATATGGGTAATAATGCATGTTATATTGATAATAATATAAGTAATAAGTATAATTATTACTGTTCTAGCGATAATAACTGCATTATATGGGTAATAATGCACGCTATATTGCTAATAATATAAGTAATAAGTATAATTATTACAGTTCTAGCGATAATACCTCAATTATATGGGTAATAATGCATGTTATATTGATGATAATGAAAGTAATACGTATAATTATTATAGTTCTAGCGATAATAATAGTAAAATATGGCAAATAGTGCATGTTATATTGATAATAATAAAAGTAATAAGTATATTTATTACAGTTCTATCGATAATAACAGCATAATATGGGTAATAATGCATGTTATATTGATGACAATGAAAGTAATACGTATATTTATTATAGTTCTAGCGATAATAACTGCATAATATGGGTAATAATGCATGTTATAATGAGAATAATATAAGTAATAAGTACAATTATTACAGTTCTGGCGATAATAACTACATTATATGGTTAATAATGCACGTTATATTGCTAATAGTATAAGTAATAAGTATAATTATTACAGTTCTTGCGATAATACCTCCATTATATGGGTAATAATGCATGTTATATTGATAATAATATAAGTAATAAGTATAATTATTACTGCTCTAGCGATAATAACTGCATTATATGGGTAATAATGCACGTTATATTGCTAATAATATAAGTAATAAGTATAATTATTACAGTTCTAGCGATAATAACTGCATTATATGGGTAATAATGCATGTTATATTGATAATATCGGGAGTAATAAGTATAATTATTATAGTTCTAGCGATAATAATAGTAAAATATGGCAAATAGTGCATGGTATATTGATAATAATAAAAGTAATAAGTATATTTATTACAGTTCTAGCGATAATAACTGCATAATATGGGTAATAATGCATGTTATAATGAGAATAATATAAGTAATAAGTATAATTATTACAGTTCTGGCGATAATAACTGCATTATATGGTTAATAATGCACGTTATATTGCTAATAGTATAAGTAATAAGTATAATTATTACAGTTCTTGCGATAATACCTCCATTATATGGGTAATAATGCATGTTATATTGATAATAATATAAGTAATAAGTATAATTATTACAGTTCCAGCGATAATAACTGCATTATATGGGTAATAATGCACGTTATATTGCTAATAATATAAGTAATAAGTATAATTATTACAGTTCTAGCGATAATAACTGCATTATATGGGTAATAATGCATGTTATATTGATAATATCGGGTGTAATAAGTATAATTATTATAGTTCTAGCGATAATAATAGTAAAATATGGCAAATAGTGCATGTTATATTGATAATAATATAAGTAATAAGTATAATTATTTCAGTTCTAGCGATAATAACTGCATTATATGGGAATAATGCACGTTATATTGCTAACAATATAAGTAATAAGTATAATTATTACAGTTCTAGCGATAATAACTGCATTATATGGGTAATAATGCATGTTATATTGATAATATTGGGAGTAATAAGTATACTTATTATGGTTCTAGAGATAATAACTGCATAATATGGGTAATAATGCATGTTATATTGATAATAATATAAGTAATAAGTATAATTATTACAGTTCTAGCGAAAATACCTCAATTATATGGGTAATAATGCATGTTATATTGATGATAATGAAAGTAATACGTATATTTATTATAGTTCTAGCGATAATAACTGCATAATATGGGTAATAATGCATGTTATAATGAGAATAATATAAGTAATAAGTATAATTATTACAGTTCTGGCGATAATAACTGCATTATATGGTTAATAATGCACGTTATATTGCTAATAGTATAAGTAATAAGTATAATTATTACAGTTCTTGCGATAATACCTCCATTATATGGGTAATAATGCATGTTATATTGATAATAATATAAGTAATAAGTATAATTATTACAGTTCTAGCGATAATAACTGCATTATATGGGTAATAATGCACGTTATATTGCTAATAATATAAGTAATAAGTATAATTATTACAGTTCTAGCGATAATAACTGCATTATATGGGTAATAATGCACGTTATATTGCTAATAATATAAGTAATAAGTATAATTATTACAGTTCTAGCGATAATACCTCAATTATATGGGTAATAATGCATGTTATATTGATGATAATGAAAGTAATACGTATATTTATTACAGTTCTATCGATAATAACAGCATAATATGGGTAATAATGCATGTTATATTGATAATATCGGGAGTAATAAGTATAATTATTATAGTTCTAGCGATAATAATATTAAAATATGGCAAATAGTGCATGTTATATTGATAATAATAAAAGTAATAAGTATATTTATTACAGTTCTATCGATAATAACAGCATAATATGGGTAATAATGCATGTTATATTGATAACAATGAAAGTAATACGTATATTTATTATAGTTCTAGCGATAATAACTGCATAATATGGGTAATAATGCATGTTATAATGAGAATAATATAAGTAATAAGTATAATTATTACAGTTCTGGCGATAATAACTGCATTATATGGTTAATAATGCACGTTATATTGCTAATAGTATAAGTAATAAGTATAATTATTACAGTTCTGGCGATAATAACTGCATTATATGGTTAATAATGCACGTTATATTGCTAATAGTATAAGTAATAAGTATAATTATTACAGTTCTTGCGATAATACCTCCATTATATGGGTAATAATGCATGTTATATTGATAATAATATAAGTAATAAGTATAATTATTACTGTTCTAGCGATAATAACTGCATTATATGGGTAATAATGCACGCTATATTGCTAATAATATAAGTAATAAGTATAATTATTACAGTTCTAGCGATAATAACTGCATTATATGGGTAATAATGCATGTTATATTGATAATATCGGGAGTAATAAGTATAATTATTATAGTTCTAGCGATAATAATAGTAAAATATGGCAAATAGTGCATGTTATATTGATAATAATAAAAGTAATAAGTATATTTATTACAGTTCTATCGATAATAACAGCATAATATGGGTAATAATGCATGTTATATTGATGACAATGAAAGTAATACGTATATTTATTATAGTTCTAGCGATAATAACTGCATAATATGGGTAATAATGCATGTTATAATGAGAATAATATAAGTAATAAGTATAATTATTACAGTTCTGGCGATAATAACTACATTATATGGTTAATAATGCACGTTATATTGCTAATAGTATAAGTAATAAGTATAATTATTACAGTTCTTGCGATAATACCTCCATTATATGGGTAATAATGCATGTTATATTGATAATAATATAAGTAATAAGTATAATTATTACAGTTCTAGCGATAATAACTGCATTATATGGGTAATAATGCACGTTATATTGCTAATAATATAAGTAATAAGTATAATTATTACTGTTCTAGCGATAATAACTGCATTATATGGGTAATAATGCATGTTATATTGATAATATCGGGAGTAATAAGTATAATTATTATAGTTCTAGCGATAATAATAGTAAAATATGGCAAATAGTGCATGTTATATTGATAATAATATAAGTAATAAGTATATTTATTACAGTTCAATCGATAATAACAGCATAATATGGGTAATAATGCATGTTATATTGATGATAATGAAAGTAATACGTATATTTATTATAGTTCTAGCGATAATAACTGCATAATATGGGTAATAATGCATGTTATATTGATAATAATATAAGTAATAAGTATAATTATTACAGTTCTAGAGATAATAACTGCATAATATGGGTAATAATGCATGTTATATTGATAATAATATAAGTAATAAGTATAATTATTACAGTTCTAGCGATAATACCTCAATTATATGGGTAATAATGCATGTTATATTGATGATAATGAAAGTAATACGTATATTTATTATAGTTCTAGCGATAATAACTGCATAATATGGGTAATAATGCATGTTATAATGAGAATAATATAAGTAATAAGTATAATTATTACAGTTCTGGCGATAATAACTGCATTATATGGTTAATAATGCACGTTATATTGCTAATAGTATAAGTAATAAGTATAATTATTACAGTTCTTGCGATAATACCTCCATTATATGGGTAATAATGCATGTTATATTGATAATAATATAAGTAATAAGTATAATTATTACAGTTCTAGCGATAATAACTGCATTATATGGGTAATAATGCATGTTATATTGATAATATCGGGTGTAATAAGTATACTTATTATGGTTCTAGAGATAATAACTGCATAATATGGGTAATAATGCATGTTATATTGATAATATTGGGAGTAATAAGTATACTTATTATGGTTCTAGAGATAATAACTGCATAATATGGGTAATAATGCATGTTATATTGATAATAATATAAGTAATAAGTATAATTATTACAGTTCTAGCGATAATACCTCCATTATATGGGTAATAATGCGTGTTATATTGATGATATTGAAAGTAATACGTATATTTATTATAGTTCTAGCGATAATAACTGCATAGTATGGGTAATAATGCATGTTATATTGAGAATAATAAAAGTAATAAGTATAATTATTACAGTTCTAGCGATAATAACTGCATTATATGGGTAATAATGCACGTTATATTGCTAATAATATAAGTAATAAGTATAATTATTACAGTTCTAGCGATAATGACTGCATTATATGGGTAATAATGCATGTTATATTGATAATATCGGGTGTAATAAGTATAATTATTATAGTTCTAGCGATAATAATAGTAAAATATGGCAAATAGTGCATGTTATATTGATAATAATATAAGTAATAAGTATAATTATTACAGTTCTAGCGATAATAACTGCATTATATGGGAATAATGCACGTTATATTGCTAACAATATAAGTAATAAGTATAATTATTACAGTTCTAGCGATAATAACTGCATTATATGGGTAATAATGCATGTTATATTGATAATATTGGGAGTAATAAGTATACTTATTATGGTTCTAGAGATAATAACTGCATAATATGGGTAATAATGCATGTTATATTGATAATAATATAAGTAATAAGTATAATTATTACAGTTCTAGCGATATTACCTCAATTATATTGGTAATAATGCATGTTATATTGATGATAATGAAAGTAATACGTATATTTATTATAGTTCTAGCGATAATAACTGCATAATATGGGTAATAATGCATGTTATATTGATAATAATATAAGTAATAAGTATAATTATTACAGTTCTAGCGATAATAACTGCATTATATGGGTAATAATGCATGTTATATTGCTAATAATATAAGTAATAAGTATAATTATTACAGTTCTAGCGATAATAACTGCATTATATGGGTAATAATGCACGTTATATTGCTAATAATATAAGTAATAAGTATAATTATTACAGTTCTAGCGATAATAACTGCATTATATGGGTAATAATGCATGTTATATTGATAATATCGGGAGTAATAAGTATAATTATTACAGTTCTAGCGATAATAACTGCATAATATGGGTAATAATGCATGTTATATTGATAATAATATAAGTAATAAGTATAATTATTACAGTTCTAGCGATAATACCTCCATTATATGGGTAATAATGCATGTTATATTGATAATGATATAAGTAATAAGTATAATTATTACAGTTCTAGCGATAATAACTGCATAATATGGGTAATAATGCACGTTATATTGCTAATAATATAAGTAATGAGTACAATTTTTACAGTTCTAGCGATAATAACTGCATAATATGGGTAATAATGCACGTTATATTGCTAATAATATAAGTAATAAGTATAATTATTACAGTTCTAGCAATAATACCTCCATTATATGGGTAATAATGCATGTTATATTGATAATAATATTAAGTGATAAGTGTAATTATTACAGTTCTAGCGATAATAACTGCATTATATGGGTAATAATGCACGTTATATTGCTAATAATATAAGTAATAAGTATAATTATTACAGTTCTAGCGATAATAACTGCATTATATGGGTAATAGTGCATGTTATATTGATAATATCGGGAGTAATAAGTATAATTATTATAGTTCTAGCGATAATAATAGTAAAATATGGCAAATAGTGCATGTTATATTGATAATAATAAAAGAAATAAATATATTTACTACAGTTCTATCAATAATAAAAGTAATACGTATATTTATTATAGTTCTAGCGATAATAACTGCATAATGTGGGTAATAATGCATGTTATATTGATAATAATCTAAGTAATAAGTATAATTATTACAGTTCTAGCGATAATAACTGCATTATATGGGTAATAATGCACGTTATATTGCTAATAATATAAGTAATAAGTATAATTATTACAGTTCTAGCGATAATAACTGCATTATATGGGTAATAATGCATGTTATATTGATAATATCGGGAGTAATAAGTATAATTATTATAGTTCTAGCGATAATAATAGTAAAATATGGCAAATAGTGCATGTTATATTGATAATAATAAAAGTAATAAGTATATTTATTACAGTTCTATCGATAATAACAGCATAATATGGGTAATAATGCATGTTATATTGATGATAATGAAAGTAATACGTATATTTATTATAGTTCTAGCGATAATAACTGCATAATATGGGTAATAATGCATGTTATATTGATAATAATATAAGTAATAAGTATAATTATTACAGTTCTAGAGATAATAACTGCATAATATGGGTAATAATGCACGTTATATTGATAATAATATAAGTAATAAGTATAATTATTACAGTTCTAGCGATAATACCTCAATTATATGGGTAATAATGCATGTTATATTGATGATAATGAAAGTAATACGTATATTTATTATAGTTCTAGCGATAATAACTGCATAATATGGGTAATAATGCATGTTATAATGAGAATAATATAAGTAACAAGTATAATTATTACAGTTCTGGCGATAATAACTGCATTATATGGTTAATAATGCACGTTATATTGCTAATAGTATAAGTAATAAGTATAATTATTACAGTTCTTGCGATAATACCTCCATTATATGGGTAATAATGCATGTTATATTGATAATAATATAAGTAATAAGTATAATTATTACAGTTCTAGCGATAATACCTCAATTATATGGGTAATAATGCATGTTATATTGATGATAATGAAAGTAATACGTATATTTATTATAGTTCTAGCGATAATAACTGCATAATATGGGTAATAATGCATGTTATAATGAGAATAATATAAGTAATAAGTATAATTATTACAGTTCTGGCGATAATAACTGCATTATATGGTTAATAATGCACGTTATATTGCTAATAGTATAAGTAATAAGTATAATTATTACAGTTCTTGCGATAATACCTCCATTATATGGGTAATAATGCATGTTATATTGATAATAATATAAGTAATAAGTATAATTATTACTGTTCTAGCGATAATAACTGCATTATATGGGTAATAATGCATGTTATATTGATAATATCGGGAGTAATAAGTATAATTATTATAGTTCTAGCGATAATAATAGTAAAATATGGCAAATAGTGCATGTTATATTGATAATAATATAAGTAATAAGTATATTTATTACAGTTCAATCGATAATAACAGCATAATATGGGTAATAATGCATGTTATATTGATGATAATGAAAGTAATACGTATATTTATTATAGTTCTAGCGATAATAACTGCATAATATGGGTAATAATGCATGTTATATTGATAATAATATAAGTAATAAGTATAATTATTACAGTTCTAGCGATAATAACTGCATTATATGGGTAATAATGCATGTTATATTGATAATATTGGGAGTAATAAGTATACTTATTATGGTTCTAGAGATAATAACTGCATAATATGGGTAATAATGCATGTTATATTGATAATAATATAAGTAATAAGTATAATTATTACAGTTCTAGCGATATTACCTCAATTATATTGGTAATAATGCATGTTATAATGAGACTAATATAAGTAATAAGTATAATTATTACAGTTCTGGCGATAATAACTGCATTATATGGTTAATAATGCACGTTATATTGCTAATAGTATAAGTAATAAGTATAATTATTACAGTTCTTGCGATAATACCTCCATTATATGGGTAATAATGCATGTTATATTGATAATAATATAAGTAATAAGTATAATTATTACAGTTCTAGCGATAATAACTGCATTATATGGGTAATAATGCACGTTATATTGCTAATAATATAAGTAATAAGTATAATTATTACAGTTCTAGCGATAATAACTGCATTATATGGGTAATAATGCACGTTATATTGCTAATAATATAAGTAATAAGTATAATTATTACAGTTCTAGCGATAATACCTCAATTATATGGGTAATAATGCATGTTATATTGATGATAATGAAAGTAATACGTATATTTATTACAGTTCTATCGATAATAACAGCATAATATGGGTAATAATGCATGTTATATTGATGATAATGAAAGTTATACGTATATTTATTATAGTTCTAGCGATAATAACTGCATAATATGGGTAATAATGCATGTTATATTGATAATAATATAAGTAATAAGTATAATTATTACAGTTCTAGAGATAATAACTGCATAATATGGGTAATAATGCATGTTATATTGATAATAATATAAGTAATAAGTATAATTATTACAGTTCTAGCGATAATACCTCAATTATATGGGTAATAATGCATGTTATATTGATGATAATGAAAGTAATACGTATATTTATTATAGTTCTAGCGATAATAACTGCATAATATGGGTAATAATGCATGTTATATTGATAATAATATAAGTAATAAGTATAATTATTACAGTTCTAGCGATAGTACCTCCATTATATGGGTAATAATGCATGTTATATTGATAATGATATAAGTAATAAGTATAATTATTACAGTTCTAGCGATAATAACTGCATAATATGGGTAATAATGCACGTTATATTGCTAATAATATAAGTAATGAGTACAATTTTTACAGTTCTAGCGATAATAACTGCATAATATGGGTAATAATGCACGTTATATTGCTAATAATATAAGTAATAAGTATAATTATTACAGTTCTAGCAATAATACCTCCATTATATGGGTAATAATGCATGTTATATTGATAATAATATAAGTGATAAGTATAATTATTACAGTTCTAGCGATAATAACTGCATTATATGGGTAATAATGCATGTTATATTGATAATATTGGGAGTAATAAGTATATTTATTATAGTTCTAGCGATAATAACTGCAGAATATGGGTAATAATGCATGTTATATTGATAATAGTATAAGTAATAAGTATAATTATTACAGTTCTAGCGATAATAACTGCATTATATGGGTAATAATGCACGTTATATTGCTAATAATATAAGTAATAAGTATAATTATTACAGTTCTAGCGATAATAACTGCATTATATGGGTAATAGTGCATGTTATATTGATAATATCGGGAGTAATAAGTATAATTATTATAGTTCTAGCGATAATAATAGTAAAATATGGCAAATAGTGCATGTTATATTGATAATAATAAAAGAAATAAATATATTTACTACAGTTCTATCAATAATAAAAGTAATACGTATATTTATTATAGTTCTAGCGATAATAACTGCATAATGTGGGTAATAATGCATGTTATATTGATAATAATCTAAGTAATAAGTATAATTATTACAGTTCTAGCGATAATAACTGCATTATATGGGTAATAATGCACGTTATATTGCTAATAATATAAGTAATAAGTATAATTATTACAGTTCTAGCGATAATAACTGCATTATATGGGTAATAATGCATGTTATATTGATAATATCGGGAGTAATAAGTATAATTATTATAGTTCTAGCGATAATAATAGTAAAATATGGCAAATAGTGCATGTTATATTGATAATAATAAAAGTAATAAGTATATTTATTACAGTTCTATCGATAATAACAGCATAATATGGGTAATAATGCATGTTATATTGATGATAATGAAAGTAATACGTATATTTATTATAGTTCTAGCGATAATAACTGCATAATATGGGTAATAATGCATGTTATATTGATAATAATATAAGTAATAAGTATAATTATTACAGTTCTAGAGATAATAACTGCATAATATGGGTAATAATGCATGTTATATTGATAATAATATAAGTAATAAGTATAATTATTACAGTTCTAGCGATAATACCTCAATTATATGGGTAATAATGCATGTTATATTGATGATAATGAAAGTAATACGTATATTTATTATAGTTCTAGCGATAATAACTGCATAATATGGGTAATAATGCATGTTATAATGAGAATAATATAAGTAATAAGTATAATTATTACAGTTCTGGCGATAATAACTGCATTATATGGTTAATAATGCACGTTATATTGCTAATAGTATAAGTAATAAGTATAATTATTACAGTTCTTGCGATAATACCTCCATTATATGGGTAATAATGCATGTTATATTGATAATAATATAAGTAATAAGTATAATTATTACAGTTCTAGCGATAATAACTGCATTATATGGGTAATAATGCACGCTATATTGCTAATAATATAAGTAATAAGTATAATTATTACAGTTCTAGCGATAATAACTGCATTATATGGGTAATAATGCATGTTATATTGATAATATCGGGAGTAATAAGTATAATTATTATAGTTCTAGCGATAATAATAGTAAAACATGGCAAATAGTGCATGTTATATTGATAATAATAAAAGTAATAAGTATATTTATTACAGTTCTATCGATAATAACAGCATAATATGGGTAATAATGCATGTTATATTGATGACAATGAAAGTAATACGTATATTTATTATAGTTCTAGCGATAATAACTGCATAATATGGGTAATAATGCATGTTATAATGAGAATAATATAAGTAATAAGTATAATTATTACAGTTCTGGCGATAATAACTGCATTATATGGTTAATAATGCACGTTATATTGCTAATAGTATAAGTAACAAGTATAATTATTACAGTTCTTGCGATAATACCTCCATTATATGGGTAATAATGCATGTTATATTGATAATAATATAAGTAATAAGTATAATTATTACAGTTCTAGCGATAATAACTGCATTATATGGGTAATAATGCACGTTATATTGCTAATAATATAAGTAATAAGTATAATTATTACTGTTCTAGCGATAATAACTGCATTATATGGGTAATAATGCATGTTATATTGATAATATCGGGAGTAATAAGTATAATTATTATAGTTCTAGCGATAATAATAGTAAAATATGGCAAATAGTGCATGTTATATTGATAATAATATAAGTAATAAGTATATTTATTACAGTTCTATCGATAATAACAGCATAATATGGGTAATAATGCATGTTATATTGATGATAATGAAAGTAATACGTATATTTATTATAGTTCTAGCGATAATAACTGCATAATATGGGTAATAATGCATGTTATATTGATAATAATATAAGTAATAAGTATAATTATTACAGTTCTAGAGATAATAACTGCATAATATGGGTAATATTGCATGTTATATTGATAATAATATAAGTAATAAGTATAATTATTACAGTTCTAGCGATAATATCTCAATTATATGGGTAATAATGCATGTTATATTGATGATAATGAAAGTAATACGTATATTTATTATAGTTCTAGCGATAATAACTGCATAATATGGGTAATAATGCATGTTATAATGAGAATAATATAAGTAATAAGTATAATTATTACAGTTCTGGCGATAATAACTGCATTATATGGTTAATAATGCACGTTATATTGCTAATAGTATAAGTAATAAGTATAATTATTACAGTTCTTGCGATAATACCTCCATTATATGGGTAATAATGCATGTTATATTGATAATAATATAAGTAATAAGTATAATTATTACTGCTCTAGCGATAATAACTGCATTATATGGGTAATAATGCACGTTATATTGCTAATAATATAAGTAATAAGTATAATTATTACAGTTCTAGCGATAATAACTGCATTATATGGGTAATAATGCATGTTATATTGATTATATCGGGAGTAATAAGTATGATTATTATAGTTCTAGCGATAATAATAGTAAAATATGGCAAATAGTGCATGTTATATTGATAATAATAAAAGTAATAAGTATATTTATTACAGTTCTAGCGATAATAACTGCATAATATGGGTAATAATGCATGTTATAATGAGAATAATACAAGTAATAAGTATAATTATTACAGTTCTAGCGATAATAACTGCATTATATGGGTAATAATGCACGTTATATTGCTAATAATATAAGTAATAAGTATAATTATTACAGTTCTAGCGATAATAACTGCATTATATGGGTAATAATGCATGTTATATTGATAATATCGGGTGTAATAAGTATACTTATTATGGTTCTAGAGATAATAACTGCATAATATGGGTAATAATGCATGTTATATTGATAATATTGGGAGTAATAAGTATACTTATTATGGTTCTAGAGATAATAACTGCATAATATGGGTAATAATGCATGTTATATTGATAATAATATAAGTAATAAGTATAATTATTACAGTTCTAGCGATAATACCTCCATTATATGGGTAATAATGCGTGTTATATTGATGATATTGAAAGTAATACGTATATTTATTATAGTTCTAGCGATAATAACTGCATAATATGGGTAATAATGCATGTTATAATGAGAATAATATAAGTAATAAGTATAATTATTACAGTTCTGGCGATAATAACTGCATTATATGGTTAATAATGCACGTTATATTGCTAATAGTATAAGTAATAAGTATAATTATTACAGTTCTTGCGATAATACCTCCATTATATGGGTAATAATGCATGTTATATTGATAATAATATAAGTAATAAGTATAATTATTACAGTTCTAGCGATAATAACTGCATTATATGGGTAATAATGCACGCTATATTGCTAATAATATAAGTAATAAGTATAATTATTACAGTTCTAGCGATAATAACTGCATTATATGGGTAATAATGCATGTTATATTGATAATATCGGGAGTAATAAGTATAATTATTATAGTTCTAGCGATAATAATAGTAAAATATGGCAAATAGTGCATGTTATATTGATAATAATAAAAGTAATAAGTATATTTATTACAGTTCTATCGATAATAACAGCATAATATGGGTAATAATGCATGTTATATTGATGACAATGAAAGTAATACGTATATTTATTATAGTTCTAGCGATAATAACTGCATAATATGGGTAATAATGCATGTTATAATGAGAATAATATAAGTAATAAGTATAATTATTACAGTTCTGGCGATAATAACTGCATTATATGGTTAATAATGCACGTTATATTGCTAATAGTATAAGTAACAAGTATAATTATTACAGTTCTTGCGATAATACCTCCATTATATGGGTAATAATGCATGTTATATTGATAATAATATAAGTAATAAGTATAATTATTACAGTTCTAGCGATAATAACTGCATTATATGGGTAATAATGCACGTTATATTGCTAATAATATAAGTAATAAGTATAATTATTACTGTTCTAGCGATAATAACTGCATTATATGGGTAATAATGCATGTTATATTGATAATATCGGGAGTAATAAGTATAATTATTATAGTTCTAGCGATAATAATAGTAAAATATGGCAAATAGTGCATGTTATATTGATAATAATATAAGTAATAAGTATATTTATTACAGTTCTATCGATAATAACAGCATAATATGGGTAATAATGCATGTTATATTGATGATAATGAAAGTAATACGTATATTTATTATAGTTCTAGCGATAATAACTGCATAATATGGGTAATAATGCATGTTATAATGAGAATAATATAAGTAATAAGTATAATTATTACAGTTCTGGCGATAATAACTGCATTATATGGTTAATAATGCACGTTATATTGCTAATAGTATAAGTAATAAGTATAATTATTACAGTTCTTGCGATAATACCTCCATTATATGGGTAATAATGCATGTTATATTGATAATAATATAAGTAATAAGTATAATTATTACTGCTCTAGCGATAATAACTGCATTATATGGGTAATAATGCACGTTATATTGCTAATAATATAAGTAATAAGTATAATTATTACAGTTCTAGCGATAATAACTGCATTATATGGGTAATAATGCATGTTATATTGATTATATCGGGAGTAATAAGTATGATTATTATAGTTCTAGCGATAATAATAGTAAAATATGGCAAATAGTGCATGTTATATTGATAATAATAAAAGTAATAAGTATATTTATTACAGTTCTAGCGATAATAACTGCATAATATGGGTAATAATGCATGTTATAATGAGAATAATACAAGTAATAAGTATAATTATTACAGTTCTAGCGATAATAACTGCATTATATGGGTAATAATGCACGTTATATTGCTAATAATATAAGTAATAAGTATAATTATTACAGTTCTAGCGATAATAACTGCATTATATGGGTAATAATGCATGTTATATTGATAATATCGGGTGTAATAAGTATACTTATTATGGTTCTAGAGATAATAACTGCATAATATGGGTAATAATGCATGTTATATTGATAATATTGGGAGTAATAAGTATACTTATTATGGTTCTAGAGATAATAACTGCATAATATGGGTAATAATGCATGTTATATTGATAATAATATAAGTAATAAGTATAATTATTACAGTTCTAGCGATAATACCTCCATTATATGGGTAATAATGCGTGTTATATTGATGATATTGAAAGTAATACGTATATTTATTATAGTTCTAGCGATAATAACTGCATAGTATGGGTAATAATGCATGTTATATTGAGAATAATATAAGTAATAAGTATAATTATTACAGTTCTAGCGATAATAACTGCATTATATGGGTAATAATGCACGTTATATTGCTAATAATATAAGTAATAAGTATAATTATTACAGTTCTAGCGATAATAACTGCATTATATGGGTAATAATGCATGTTATATTGATAATATCGGGTGTAATAAGTATAATTATTATAGCTCTAGCGATAATAATAGTAAAATATGGCAAATAGTGCATGTTATATTGATAATAATATAAGTAATAAGTATAATTATTACAGTTCTAGCGATAATAACTGCATTATATGGGAATAATGCACGTTATATTGCTAACAATATAAGTAATAAGTATAATTATTACAGTTCTAGCGATAATAACTGCATTATATGGGTAATAATGCATGTTATGTTGATAATATTGGGAGTAATAAGTATACTTATTATGGTTCTAGAGATAATAACTGCATAATATGGGTAATAATGCATGTTATATTGATAATAATATAAGTAATAAGTATAATTATTACAGTTCTAGCGATAATACCTCCATTATATGGGTAATAATGCGTGTTATATTGATGATATTGAAAGTAATACGTATATTTATTATAGTTCTAGCGATAATAACTGCATAGTATGGGTAATAATGCATGTTATATTGAGAATAATATAAGTAATAAGTATAATTATTACAGTTCTGGCGACAATAACTTCATTATATGGGTAATAATGCACGTTATATTTCTAATAGTATAAGTAATAAGTATAATTATTACAGTTGTTGCGATAATACCTCCATTATATGGGTAATAATGCATGTTATATTGATAATAATATAAGTAATAAGTATATTTATTACAGTTCTATCGATAATAACAGCATAATATGGGTAATAATGCATGTTATATTGATAATAATATAAGTAATAAGTATAATTATTACAGTTCTAGAGATAATAACTGCAGAATATGGGTAATAATGCATGTTATATTGATAATAATATAAGTAATAAGTATAATTATTACAGTTCTAGCGATAATACCTCAATTATATTGGTAATAATGCATGTTATATTGATGATAATGAAAGTAATACGTATATTTATTATAGTTCTAGCGATAATAACTGCATAATATGGGTAATAATGCATGTTATAATGAGAATAATATAAGTAATAAGTATAATTATTACAGTTCTGGCGATAATAACTGCATTATATGGTTAATAATGCACGTTATATTGCTAATAGTATAAGTAATAAGTATAATTATTACAGTTCTTGCGATAATACCTCCATTATATGGGTAATAATGCATGTTATATTGATAATAATATAAGTAATAAGTATAATTATTACAGTTCTAGCGATAATAACTGCATTATATGGGTAATAATGCACGTTATATTGCTAATAATATAAGTAATAAGTATAATTATTACAGTTCTAGCGATAATAACTGCATTATATGGGTAATAATGCACGTTATATTGCTAATAATATAGGTAATAAGTATAATTATTACAGTTCTAGCGATAATACCTCAATTATATGGGTAATAATGCATGTTATATTGATGATAATGAAAGTAATACGTATATTTATTACAGTTCTATCGATAATAACAGCATAATATGGGTAATAATGCATGTTATATTGATGATAATGAAAGTAATACGTATATTTATTATAGTTATAGCGATAATAACTGCATAATATGGGTAATAATGCATGTTATATTGATAATAATATAAGTAATAAGTATAATTATTACAGTTCTAGAGATAATAACTGCATAATATGGGTAATAATGCATGTTATATTGATAATAATATAAGTAATAAGTATAATTATTACGGTTCTAGCGATAATACCTCAATTATATGGGTAATAATGCATGTTATATTGATGATAATGAAAGTAATACGTATATTTATTATAGTTCTAGCGATAATAACTGCATAATATGGGTAATAATGCATGTTATAATGAGAATAATATAAGTAATAAGTATAATTATTACAGTTCTGGCGATAATAACTGCATTATATGGTTAATAATGCACGTTATATTGCTAATAGTATAAGTAATAAGTATAATTATTACAGTTCTAGCGATAATACCTCCATTATATGGGTAATAATGCGTGTTATATTGATGATATTGAAAGTAATACGTATATTTATTATAGTTCTAGCGATAATAACTGCATAGTATGGGTAATAATGCATGTTATATTGAGAATAATATAAGTAATAAGTATAATTATTACAGTTCTGGCGATAATAACTTCATTATATGGGTAATAATGCACGTTATATTTCTAATAGTATAAGTAATAAGTATAATTATTACAGTTCTTGCGATAATACCTCCATTATATGGGTAATAATGCATGTTATATTGATAATAATATAAGTAATAAGTATATTTATTACAGTTCTATCGATAATAACAGCATAATATGGGTAATAATGCATGTTATATTGATAATAATATAAGTAATAAGTATAATTATTACAGTTCTAGAGATAATAACTGCATAATATGGGTAATAATGCATGTTATATTGATAATAATATAAGTAATAAGTATAATTATTACAGTTCTAGCGATAATACCTCAATTATATGGGTAATAATGCATGTTATATTGATGATAATGAAAGTAATACGTATATTTATTATAGTTCTAGCGATAATAACTGCATAATATGGGTAATAATGCATGTTATAATGAGAATAATATAAGTAATAAGTATGATTATTACAGTTCTGGCGATAATAACTGCATTATATGGTTAATAATGCACGTTATATTGCTAATAGTATAAGTAATAAGTATAATTATTACAGTTCTTGCGATAATACCTCCATTATATGGGTAATAATGCATGTTATATTGATAATAATATAAGTAATAAGTATAATTATTACAGTTCTAGCGATAATAACTGCATTATATGGGTAATAATGCACGTTATATTGCTAATAATATAAGTAATAAGTATAATTATTACAGTTCTAGCGATAATAACTGCATTATATGGGTAATAATGCACGTTATATTGCTAATAATTTAAGTAATAAGTATAATTATTACAGTTCTAGCGATAATACCTCAATTATATGGGTAATAATGCATGTTATATTGATGATAATGAAAGTAATACGTATATTTATTACAGTTCTATCGATAATAACAGCATAATATGGGTAATAATGCATGTTATATTGATGATAATGAAAGTAATACGTATATTTATTATAGTTCTAGCGATAATAACTGCATAATATGGGTAATAATGCATGTTATATTGATAATAATATAAGTAATAAGTATAATTATTACAGTTCTAGAGATAATAACTGCATAATATGGGTAATAATGCATGTTATATTGATAATAATATAAGTAATAAGTATAATTATTACAGTTCTAGCGATAATACCTCAATTATATGGGTAATAATGCATGTTATATTGATGATAATGAAAGTAATACGTATATTTATTCTAGTTCTAGCGATAATAACTGCATAATATGGGTAATAATGCATGTTATAATGAGAATAATATAAGTAATAAGTATAATTATTACAGTTCTGGCGATAATAACTGCATTATATGGTTAATAATGCACGTTATATTGCTAATAGTATAAGTAATAAGTATAATTATTACAGTTCTTGCGATAATACCTCCATTATATGGGTAATAATGCATGTTATATTGATAATAATATAAGTAATAAGTATAATTATTACAGTTCTAGCGATAATAACTGCATTATATGGGTAATAATGCACGTTATATTGCTAATAATATAAGTAATAAGTATAATTATTACAGTTCTAGCGATAATAACTGCATTATATGGGTAATAATGCACGTTATATTGCTAATAATATAAGTAATAAGTATAATTATTACAGTTCTAGCGATAATAACTGCATTATATGGGTAATAATGCATGTTATATTGATAATATCGGGAGTAATAAGTATAATTATTATAGTTCTAGCGATAATAATAGTAAAATATGGCAAATAGTGCATGTTATATTGATAATAATATAAGTAATAAGTATATTTATTACAGTTCTATCGATAATAACAGCATAATATGGGTAATAATGCATGTTATATTGATGATAATGAAAGTAATACGTATATTTATTACAGTTCTATCGATAATAACAGCATAATATGGGTAATAATGCATGTTATATTGATGATAATGAAAGTAATACGTATATTTATTATAGTTCTAGCGATAATAACTGCATAATATGGGTAATAATGCATGTTATATTGATAATAATATAAGTAATAAGTATAATTATTATAGTTCTAGCGATAATAACTGCATGGTATGGGTAATAATGCATGTTATATTGAGAATAATATAAGTAATAAGTATAATTATTACAGTTCTTGCGATAATACCTCCATTATATGGGTAATAATGCATGTTATATTGATAATAATATAAGTAATAAGTATATTTATTACAGTTCTATCGATAATAACAGCATAATATGGGTAATAATGCATGTTATATTGATAATAATATAAGTAATAAGTATAATTATTACAGTTCTAGAGATAATAACTGCATAATATGGGTAATAATGCATGTTATATTGATAATAATATAAGTAATAAGTATAATTATTACAGTTCTAGCGATAATACCTCAATTATATGGGTAATAATGCATGTTATATTGATGATAATGAAAGTAATACGTATATTTATTATAGTTCTAGCGATAATAACTGCATAATATGGGTAATAATGCATGTTATATTGCTAATAATATAAGTAATAAGTATAATTATTACAGTTCTAGCGATAATAACTGCATTATATGGGTAATAATGCACGTTATATTGCTAATAATATAAGTAATAAGTATAATTATTACAGTTCTAGCGATAATACCTCAATTATATGGGTAATAATGCATGTTATATTGATGATAATGAAAGTAATACGTATATTTATTACAGTTCTATCGATAATAACAGCATAATATGGGTAATAATGCATGTTATATTGATGATAATGAAAGTAATACGTATATTTATTATAGTTCTAGCGATAATAACTGCATAATATGGGTAATAATGCATGTTATATTGATAATAATATAAGTAATAAGTATAATTATTACAGTTCTAGAGATAATAACTGCATAATATGGGTAATAATGCATGTTATATTGATAATAATATAAGTAATAAGTATAATTATTACAGTTCTAGCGATAATACCTCAATTATATGGGTAATAATGCATGTTATATTGATGATAATGAAAGTAATACGTACATTTATTATAGTTCTAGCGATAATAACTGCATAATATGGGTAATAATGCATGTTATAATGAGAATAATATAAGTAATAAGTATAATTATTACAGTTCTGGCGATAATAACTGCATTATATGGTTAATAATGCACGTTATATTGCTAATAGTATAAGTAATAAGTATAATTATTACAGTTCTTGCGATAATACCTCCATTATATGGGTAATAATGCATGTTATATTGATAATAATATAAGTAATAAGTATAATTATTACAGTTCTAGCGATAATAACTGCATTATATGGGTAATAATGCACGTTATATTGATAATAATATAAGTAATAAGTATAATTATTACAGTTCTAGCGATAATAACTGCATTATATGGGTAATAATGCATGTTATATTGATGATAATGAAAGTAATACGTATATTTATTATAGTTCTAGCGATAATAACTGCATAATATGGGTAATAATGCATGTTATATTGATAATAATATAAGTAATAAGTATAATTATTACAGTTCTAGAGATAATAACTGCATAATATGGGTAATAATGCATGTTATATTGATAATAATATAAGTAATAAGTATAATTATTACAGTTCTAGCGATAATAACTGCATTATATGGGTAATAATGCATGTTATATTGATAATATCGGGTGTAATAAGTATAATTATTATAGCTCTAGCGATAATAATAGTAATATATGGCAAATAGTGCATGTTATATTGATAATAATATAAGTAGTAAGTATAATTATTACAGTTCTAGCGATAATAACTGCATTATATGGGAATAATGCACGTTATATTGCTAACAATATAAGTAATAAGTATAATTATTACAGTTCTAGCGATAATAACTGCATTATATGGGTAATAATGCATGTTATATTGATAATATTGGGAGTAATAAGTATACTTATTATGGTTCTAGAGATAATAACTGCATAATATGGGTAATAATGCATGTTATATTGATAATAATATAAGTAATAAGTATAATTATTACAGTTCTAGCGATAATACCTCCATTATATGGGTAATAATGCGTGTTATATTGATGATATTGAAAGTAATACGTATATTTATTATAGTTCTAGCGATAATAACTGCATAGTATGGGTAATAATGCATGTTATATTGAGAATAATATAAGTAATAAGTATAATTATTACAGTTCTGACGACAATAACTTCATTATATGGGTAATAATGCACGTTATATTTCTAATAGTATAAGTAATAAGTATAATTATTACAGTTCTTGCGATAATACCTCCATTATATGGGTAATAATGCATGTTATATTGATAATAATATAAGTAATAAGTATATTTATTACAGTTCTATCGATAATAACAGCATAATATGGGTAATAATGCATGTTATATTGATAATAATATAAGTAATAAGTATAATTATTACAGTTCTAGAGATAATAACTGCATAATATGGGTAATAATGCATGTTATATTGCTAATAGTATAAGTAATAAGTATAATTATTACAGTTCTTGCGATAATACCTCCATTATATGGGTAATAATGCATGTTATATTGATAATAATATAAGTAATAAGTATAATTATTACAGTTCTAGCGATAATAACTGCATTATATGGGTAATAATGCACGTTATATTGATAATAATATAAGTAATAAGTATAATTATTACAGTTCTAGCGATAATAACTGCATTATATGGGTAATAATGCATGTTATATTGATGATAATGAAAGTAATACGTATATTTATTACAGTTCTATCGATAATAACAGCATAATATGGGTAATAATGCATGTTATATTGATGATAATGAAAGTAATACGTATATTTATTATAGTTCTAGCGATAATAACTGCATAATATGGGTAATAATGCATGTTATATTGATAATAATATAAGTAATAAGTATAATTATTACAGTTCTAGCGATAATAACTGCATTATATGGGTAATAATGCACGTTATATTGCTAATAATTTAAGTAATAAGTATAATTATTACAGTTCTAGCGATAATACCTCAATTATATGGGTAATAATGCATGTTATATTGATGATAATGAAAGTAATACGTATATTTATTACAGTTCTATCGATAATAACAGCATAATATGGGTAATAATGCATGTTATATTGATGATAATGAAAGTAATACGTATATTTATTATAGTTCTAGCGATAATAACTGCATAATATGGGTAATAATGCATGTTATATTGATAATAATATAAGTAATAAGTATAATTATTACAGTTCTAGAGATAATAACTGCATAATATGGGTAATAATGCATGTTATATTGATAATAATATAAGTAATAAGTATAATTATTACAGTTCTAGCGATAATACCTCAATTATATGGGTAATAATGCATGTTATATTGATGATAATGAAAGTAATACGTATATTTATTATAGTTCTAGCGATAATAACTGCATAATATGGGTAATAATGCATGTTATAATGAGAATAATATAAGTAATAAGTATAATTATTACAGTTCTGGCGATAATAACTGCATTATATGGTTAATAATGCACGTTATATTGCTAATAGTATAAGTAATAAGTATAATTATTACAGTTCTTCCGATAATACCTCCATTATATGGGTAATAATGCATGTTATATTGATAATAATATTAATAATAAGTATAATTATTACAGTTCTAGCGATAATAACTGCATTATATGGGTAATAATGCACGTTATATTGCTAATAATATAAGTAATAAGTATAATTATTACAGTTCTAGCGATAATAACTGCATTATATGGGTAATAATGCACGTTATATTGCTAATAATATAAGTAATAAGTATAATTATTACAGTTCTAGCGATAATAACTGCATTATATGGGTAATAATGCATGTTATATTGATAATATCGGGAGTAATAAGTATAATTATTATAGTTCTAGCGATAATAATAGTAAAATATGGCAAATAGTGCATGTTATATTGATAATAATATAAGTAATAAGTATATTTATTACAGTTCTATCGATAATAACAGCATAATATGGGTAATAATGCATGTTATATTGATGATAATGAAAGTAATACGTATATTTATTACAGTTCTATCGATAATAACAGCATAATATGGGTAATAATGCATGTTATATTGATGATAATGAAAGTAATACGTATATTTATTATAGTTCTAGCGATAATAACTGCATAATATGGGTAATAATGCATGTTATATTGATAATAATATAAGTAATAAGTATAATTATTACAGTTCTAGAGATAATAACTGCATAATATGGGTAATAATGCATGTTATATTGATAATAATATAAGTAATAAGTATAATTATTACAGTTCTAGCGATAATACCTCAATTATATGGGTAATAATGCATGTTATATTGATGATAATGAAAGTAATACGTATATTTATTATAGTTCTAGCGATAATAACTGCATAATATGGGTAATAATGCATGTTATAATGAGAATAATATAAGTAATAAGTATAATTATTACAGTTCTGGCGATAATAACTGCATTATATGGTTAATAATGCACGTTATATTGCTAATAGTATAAGTAATAAGTATAATTATTACAGTTCTTGCGATAATACCTCCATTATATGGGTAATAATGCATGTTATATTGATAATAATATAAGTAGTAAGTATAATTATTACAGTTCTAGCGATAATAACTGCATTATATGGGAATAATGCACGTTATATTGCTAACAATATAAGTAATAAGTATAATTATTACAGTTCTAGCGATAATAACTGCATTATATGGGTAATAATGCATGTTATATTGATAATATTGGGAGTAATAAGTATACTTATTATGGTTCTAGAGATAATAACTGCATAATATGGGTAATAATGCATGTTATATTGATAATAATATAAGTAATAAGTATAATTATTACAGTTCTAGCGATAATACCTCCATTATATGGGTAATAATGCGTGTTATATTGATGATATTGAAAGTAATACGTATATTTATTATAGTTCTAGCGATAATAACTGCATAGTATGGGTAATAATGCATGTTATATTGAGAATAATATAAGTAATAAGTATAATTATTACAGTTCTGACGACAATAACTTCATTATATGGGTAATAATGCACGTTATATTTCTAATAGTATAAGTAATAAGTATAATTATTACAGTTCTTGCGATAATACCTCCATTATATGGGTAATAATGCATGTTATATTGATAATAATATAAGTAATAAGTATATTTATTACAGTTCTATCGATAATAACAGCATAATATGGGTAATAATGCATGTTATATTGATAATAATATAAGTAATAAGTATAATTATTACAGTTCTAGAGATAATAACTGCATAATATGGGTAATAATGCATGTTATATTGCTAATAGTATAAGTAATAAGTATAATTATTACAGTTCTTGCGATAATACCTCCATTATATGGGTAATAATGCATGTTATATTGATAATAATATAAGTAATAAGTATAATTATTACAGTTCTAGCGATAATAACTGCATTATATGGGTAATAATGCACGTTATATTGATAATAATATAAGTAATAAGTATAATTATTACAGTTCTAGCGATAATAACTGCATTATATGGGTAATAATGCATGTTATATTGATGATAATGAAAGTAATACGTATATTTATTACAGTTCTATCGATAATAACAGCATAATATGGGTAATAATGCATGTTATATTGATGATAATGAAAGTAATACGTATATTTATTATAGTTCTAGCGATAATAACTGCATAATATGGGTAATAATGCATGTTATATTGATAATAATATAAGTAATAAGTATAATTATTACAGTTCTAGCGATAATAACTGCATTATATGGGTAATAATGCACGTTATATTGCTAATAATTTAAGTAATAAGTATAATTATTACAGTTCTAGCGATAATACCTCAATTATATGGGTAATAATGCATGTTATATTGATGATAATGAAAGTAATACGTATATTTATTACAGTTCTATCGATAATAACAGCATAATATGGGTAATAATGCATGTTATATTGATGATAATGAAAGTAATACGTATATTTATTATAGTTCTAGCGATAATAACTGCATAATATGGGTAATAATGCATGTTATATTGATAATAATATAAGTAATAAGTATAATTATTACAGTTCTAGAGATAATAACTGCATAATATGGGTAATAATGCATGTTATATTGATAATAATATAAGTAATAAGTATAATTATTACAGTTCTAGCGATAATACCTCAATTATATGGGTAATAATGCATGTTATATTGATGATAATGAAAGTAATACGTATATTTATTATAGTTCTAGCGATAATAACTGCATAATATGGGTAATAATGCATGTTATAATGAGAATAATATAAGTAATAAGTATAATTATTACAGTTCTGGCGATAATAACTGCATTATATGGTTAATAATGCACGTTATATTGCTAATAGTATAAGTAATAAGTATAATTATTACAGTTCTTGCGATAATACCTCCATTATATGGGTAATAATGCATGTTATATTGATAATAATATAAGTAATAAGTATAATTATTACAGTTCTAGCGATAATAACTGCATTATATGGGTAATAATGCACGTTATATTGCTAATAATATAAGTAATAAGTATAATTATTACAGTTCTAGCGATAATAACTGCATTATATGGGTAATAATGCACGTTATATTGCTAATAATATAAGTAATAAGTATAATTATTACAGTTCTAGCGATAATAACTGCATTATATGGGTAATAATGCATGTTATATTGATAATATCGGGAGTAATAAGTATAATTATTATAGTTCTAGCGATAATAATAGTAAAATATGGCAAATAGTGCATGTTATATTGATAATAATATAAGTAATAAGTATATTTATTACAGTTCTATCGATAATAACAGCATAATATGGGTAATAATGCATGTTATATTGATGATAATGAAAGTAATACGTATATTTATTACAGTTCTATCGATAATAACAGCATAATATGGGTAATAATGCATGTTATATTGATGATAATGAAAGTAATACGTATATTTATTATAGTTCTAGCGATAATAACTGCATAATATGGGTAATAATGCATGTTATATTGATAATAATATAAGTAATAAGTATAATTATTACAGTTCTAGAGATAATAACTGCATAATATGGGTAATAATGCATGTTATATTGATAATAATATAAGTAATAAGTATAATTATTACAGTTCTAGCGATAATACCTCAATTATATGGGTAATAATGCATGTTATATTGATGATAATGAAAGTAATACGTATATTTATTATAGTTCTAGCGATAATAACTGCATAATATGGGTAATAATGCATGTTATATTGATAATAATATAAGTAATAAGTATAATTATTACAGTTCTAGAGATAATAACTGCATAATATGGGTAATAATGCATGTTATATTGATAATAATATAAGTAATAAGTATAATTATTACAGTTCTAGCGATAATACCTCAATTATATGGGTAATAATGCATGTTATATTGATGATAATGAAAGTAATACGTATATTTATTATAGTTCTAGCGATAATAACTGCATAATATGGGTAATAATGCATGTTATAATGAGAATAATATAAGTAATAAGTATAATTATTACAGTTCTGGCGATAATAACTGCATTATATGGTTAATAATGCACGTTATATTGCTAATAGTATAAGTAATAAGTATAATTATTACAGTTCTAGCGATAATACCTCCATTATATGGGTAATAATGCGTGTTATATTGATGATATTGAAAGTAATACGTATATTTATTATAGTTCTAGCGATAATAACTGCATAGTATGGGTAATAATGCATGTTATATTGAGAATAATATAAGTAATAAGTATAATTATTACAGTTCTGGCGATAATAACTGCATTATATGGTTAATAATGCACGTTATATTGCTAATAGTATAAGTAATAAGTATAATTATTACAGTTCTTGCGATAATACCTCCATTATATGGGTAATAATGCATGTTATATTGATAATAATATAAGTAATAAGTATATTTATTACAGTTCTATCGATAATAACAGCATAATATGGGTAATAATGCATGTTATATTGATAATAATATAAGTAATAAGTATAATTATTACAGTTCTAGAGATAATAACTGCATAATATGGGTAATAATGCATGTTATATTGATAATAATATAAGTATAAGTATAATTATTACAGTTCTAGCGATAATACCTCAATTATATGGGTAATAATGCATGTTATATTGATGATAATGAAAGTAATACGTATATTTATTATAGTTCTAGCGATAATAACTGCATAATATGGGTAATAATGCATGTTATAATGAGAATAATATAAGTAATAAGTATAATTATTACAGTTCTGGCGATAATAACTGCATTATATGGTTAATAATGCACGTTATATTGCTAATAGTATAAGTAATAAGTATAATTATTACAGTTCTTGCGATAATACCTCCATTATATGGGTAATAATGCATGTTATATTGATAATAATATAAGTAATAAGTATAATTATTACAGTTCTAGCGATAATAACTGCATTATATGGGTAATAATGCACGTTATATTGCTAATAATATAAGTAATAAGTATAATTATTACAGTTCTAGCGCTAATAACTGCATTATATGGGTAATAATGCACGTTATATTGCTAATAATATAAGTAATAAGTATAATTATTACAGTTGTAGCGATAATACCTCAATTATATGGGTAATAATGCATGTTATATTGATGATAATGAAAGTAATACGTATATTTATTACAGTTCTATCGATAATAACAGCATAATATGGGTAATAATGCATGTTATATTGATGATAATGAAAGTAATACGTATATTTATTATAGTTCTAGCGATAATAACTGCATAATATGGGTAATAATGCATGTTATATTGATAATAATATAAGTAATAAGTATAATTATTACAGTTCTAGAGATAATAACTGCATAATATGGGTAATAATGCATGTTATATTGATAATAATATAAGTAATAAGTATAATTATTACAGTTCTAGCGATAATACCTCAATTATATGGGTAATAATGCATGTTATATTGATGATAATGAAAGTAATACGTATATTTATTATAGTTCTAGCGATAATAACTGCATAATATGGGTAATAATGCATGTTATAA
Organism: Megachile leachella; assembly: GCA_963576845.1. NCBI lineage: Eukaryota > Metazoa > Arthropoda > Insecta > Hymenoptera > Megachilidae > Megachile > Megachile leachella. Next base: position 3,263 of record CAUYWW010000043.1, on the reverse strand, counting down.
TGAGAATAATATAAGTAATAAGTATAATTATTACAGTTCTGGCGATAATAACTGCATTATATGGTTAATAATGCACGTTATATTGCTAATAGTATAAGTAATAAGTATAATTATTACAGTTCTTGCGATAATACCTCCATTATATGGGTAATAATGCATGTTATATTGATAATAATATAAGTAATAAGTATAATTATTACAGTTCTAGCGATAATAACTGCATTATATGGGTAATAATGCATGTTATATTGATGATAATGAAAGTAATACGTATATTTATTACAGTTCTATCGATAATAACAGCATAATATGGGTAATAATGCATGTTATATTGATGATAATGAAAGTAATACGTATATTTATTAATAGTTCTAGCGATAATAACTGCATAATATGGGTAATAATGCATGTTATATTGATAATAATATAAGTAATAAGTATAATTATTACAGTTCTAGCGATAATAACTGCATTATATGGGTAATAATGCACGTTATATTGCTAATAATTTAAGTAATAAGTATAATTATTACAGTTCTAGCGATAATACCTCAATTATATGGGTAATAATGCATGTTATATTGATGATAATGAAAGTAATACGTATATTTATTACAGTTCTATCGATAATAACAGCATAATATGGGTAATAATGCATGTTATATTGATGATAATGAAAGTAATACGTATATTTATTATAGTTCTAGCGATAATAACTGCATAATATGGGTAATAATGCATGTTATATTGATAATAATATAAGTAATAAGTATAATTATTACAGTTCTAGAGATAATAACTGCATAATATGGGTAATAATGCATGTTATATTGATAATAATATAAGTAATAAGTATAATTATTACAGTTCTAGCGATAATACCTCAATTATATGGGTAATAATGCATGTTATATTGATGATAATGAAAGTAATACGTATATTTATTATAGTTCTAGCGATAATAACTGCATAATATGGGTAATAATGCATGTTATAATGAGAATAATATAAGTAATAAGTATAATTATTACAGTTCTGGCGATAATAACTGCATTATATGGTTAATAATGCACGTTATATTGCTAATAGTATAAGTAATAAGTATAATTATTACAGTTCTTGCGATAATACCTCCATTATATGGGTAATAATGCATGTTATATTGATAATAATATAAGTAATAAGTATAATTATTACAGTTCTATCGATAATAACAGCATAATATGGGTAATAATGCATGTTATATTGATGATAATGAAAGTAATACGTATATTTATTATAGTTCTAGCGATAATAACTGCATAATATGGGTAATAATGCATGTTATATTGATAATAATATAAGTAATAAGTATAATTATTACAGTTCTAGCGATAATAACTGCATTATATGGGTAATAATGCACGTTATATTGCTAATAATTTAAGTAATAAGTATAATTATTACAGTTCTAGCGATAATACCTCAATTATATGGGTAATAATGCATGTTATATTGATGATAATGAAAGTAATACGTATATTTATTACAGTTCTATCGATAATAACAGCATAATATGGTAATAATGCATGTTATATTGATGATAATGAAAGTAATACGTATATTTATTATAGTTCTAGCGATAATAACTGCATAATATGGGTAATAATGCATGTTATATTGATAATAATATAAGTAATAAGTATAATTATTACAGTTCTAGAGATAATAACTGCATAATATGGGTAATAATGCATGTTATATTGATAATAATATAAGTAATAAGTATAATTATTACAGTTCTAGCGATAATACCACAATTATATGGGTAATAATGCATGTTATATTGATGATAATGAAAGTAATACGTATATTTATTATAGTTCTAGCGATAATAACTGCATAATATGGGTAATAATGCATGTTATAATGAGAATAATATAAGTAATAAGTATAATTATTACAGTTCTGGCGATAATAACTGCATTATATGGTTAATAATGCACGTTATATTGCTAATAGTATAAGTAATAAGTATAATTATTACAGTTCTTCCGATAATACCTCCATTATATGGGTAATAATGCATGTTATATTGATAATAATATTAATAATAAGTATAATTATTACAGTTCTAGCGATAATAACTGCATTATATGGGTAATAATGCGTGGTTATATTGATGATATTGAAAGTAATAACGTATATTTATTATAGTTCTAGCGATAATAACTGCATAGTATGGGTAATAATGCATGTTATATTGAGAATAATATAAGTAATAAGTATAATTATTACAGTTCTGACGACAATAACTTCATTATATGGGTAATAATGCACGTTATATTTCTAATAGTATAAGTAATAAGTATAATTATTACAGTTCTTGCGATAATACCTCCATTATGTGGGTAATAATGCATGTTATATTGATAATAATATAAGTAATAAGTATATTTATTACAGTTCTATCGATAATAACAGCATAATATGGGTAATAATGCATGTTATATTGATAATAATATAAGTAATAAGTATAATTATTACAGTTCTAGAGATAATAACTGCATAATATGGGTAATAATGCATGTTATATTGCTAATAGTATAAGTAATAAGTATAATTATTACAGTTCTTGCGATAATACCTCCATTATATGGGTAATAATGCATGTTATATTGATAATAATATAAGTAATAAGTATAATTATTACAGTTCTAGCGATAATAACTGCATTATATGGGTAATAATGCACGTTATATTGATAATAATATAAGTAATAAGTATAATTATTACAGTTCTAGCGATAATAACTGCATTATATGGGTAATAATGCATGTTATATTGATGATAATGAAAGTAATACGTATATTTATTACAGTTCTATCGATAATAACAGCATAATATGGGTAATAATGCATGTTATATTGATGATAATGAAAGTAATACGTATATTTATTATAGTTCTAGCGATAATAACTGCATAATATGGGTAATAATGCATGTTATATTGATAATAATATAAGTAATAAGTATAATTATTACAGTTCTAGCGATAATAACTGCATTATATGGGTAATAATGCACGTTATATTGCTAATAATTTAAGTAATAAGTATAATTATTACAGTTCTAGCGATAATACCTCAATTATATGGGTAATAATGCATGTTATATTGATGATAATGAAAGTAATACGTATATTTATTACAGTTCTATCGATAATAACAGCATAATATGGGTAATAATGCATGTTATATTGATGATAATGAAAGTAATACGTA
>CAUYWW010000042.1:180200-318705 GCA_963576845.1 Megachile leachella | reverse complement strand
GTTCTATCGATAATAACTCCATTATATGGGTAATAATGCATGTTATATTGATAATAATATAAGTAATAAGTATAATTATTACAGTTCTAGAGATAATAACTGCATTATTTGGGTAATAATGCACGTTATACTGCTAATAATATAAGTAGTAAGTACAATTATTACAGTTCTGGCTACAATAACTGCATTATATGGTTAATAATGCATGATATATTGATAATATCGGGAGTAATAAGTATAATTATTATAGTTCTATCGATAATAATAGTAAAATATGGCGAAGAGTGCATGTTATATTGATAATAGTAAAAGTAATAAGTATCTTTATTTCAGTTCTATCGATAATAACTGCATAATATGGGTAATAATGCATGTTATATTGATGATAATAAAAGTAATACGTATATTTATTACAGTTCTAGCGACAATAACTGCATTATATGGGTAATAATGCATGTTATATTGATAATATCGGGAGTAATAAGTATAATTATTATAGTTCTAGCGATAATAACTGCATTATATAGGTAATAATGCACGTTATATTGCTAATAATATAAGTAATAAGTATAATTATTACAGTTCTAGCGATAATAATTGCATTATATGCGTAATAAGGCATGTTATATTGATAATATCGGGAGTAATAAGTATAATTATTATAGTTCTAGCGATAATAATAGTAAAATATGGCTAATAGTGCCTGTTATATTGATAATAATAAAAGTAATAGGTATATTTATTATACTTCTGTCGATAATAACTGCATTATATGGGTAATAATGCATGTTATATTGATAATAATATAAGTAATTAGTATAATTATTACAGTTCTAGCGATAATAACTCCATTATATGGGTAATAATGCATGTTATATTGATAATAATATAAGTAATAAGTATAATGATTACAGTTCTAGAGATAATAACTGCGTTATATGGGTAATAATGCATGTTATACTGCTAATAATATAAGTAGTAAGTATAATTATTACAGTTCTAGCGATGATAACTGCATTGTATGGGTAATAATGCATGTTATATTGATAATATTGGGAGTAATAAGTATATTTATTATAGTTCTAGCGATAATAACTGCATAATATGGGTAATAATGCACGTTATATTGCTAATAATATAAGTAATGAGTATAATTATTACAGTTCTATCGATAATAACTGCATAATATGGGTAATAATGCATGTTATATTGATGATAATAAAAGTAATACGTATATTTATTATAGTTCTATCGATAATAACTGCATAATATGGGTAATAATGCATGTTATATTGATGATATAAAAGTAATACGTATATTTATTACAGTTCTATCGATAATAACTCCATTATATGGGTAATAATGCATGTTATATTGATAATAATATAAGTAATAAGTATAATTATTACAGTTCTAGCGATAATAACTGCATTATATGGGTAATAATGCACGTTATATTGCTAATAATATAAGTAATAAGTATAATTATTACAGTTCTAGCGATAGTAACTGCATTATGTGGGTAATAATGCATGTTATATTGATAATATTGGGAGTAATAAGTATATTTATTATAGTTCTAGCGATAATAAGTGCATAATATGGGTAATAATGCATGGTATATTGATAATAATATAAGTAATAAGTATAATTATTACAGTTCTAGCGATAATAACTGCATTATATGGGTAATAATGCACGTTATATTGATAATATCGGGAGTAATAAGTATAATTATTATAGTTCTAGCGATAATAATAGTAAAATATGGCTATTAGTGCTTGTTATATTGATAATAATAAACGTTATCAGTATATTTATTACAGTTCTATCGATAATAACTCCATTATATGGGTAATAATGCATGTTATATTGATAATAATATAAGTAATAAGTATAATTATTACAGTTCTAGAGATAATAACTGCATTATTTGGGTAATAATGCACGTTATACTGCTAATAATATAAGTAGTAAGTACAATTATTACAGTTCTGGCTACAATAACTGCATTATATGGTTAATAATGCATGATATATTGATAATATCGGGAGTAATAAGTATAATTATTATAGTTCTAGCGATAATAATAGTAAAATATGGCGAAGAGTGCATGTTATATTGATAATAGTAAAAGTAATAAGTATCTTTATTTCAGTTCTATCGATAATAACTGCATAATATGGGTAATAATGCATGTTATATTGATGATAATAAATGTAATACGTATATTTATTACAGTTCTAGCGACAATAACTGCATTATATGGGTAATAATGCATGTTGTATTGATAATATCGGGAGTAATAAGTATAATTATTATAGTTCTAGCTATAATAACTGCATTATATAGGTAATAATGCACGTTATATTGCTAATAATATAAGTAATAAGTATAATTATTACAGTTCTAGCGATAATAATTGCATTATATGCGTAATAAGGCATGTTATATTGATAATATCGGGAGTAATAAGTATAATTATTATAGTTCTAGCGATAATAATAGTAAAATATGGCTAATAGTGCCTGTTATATTGATAATAATAAAAGTAATAGGTATATTTATTATACTTCTGTCGATAATAACTGCATTATATGGGTAATAATGCATGTTATATTGATAATAATATAAGTAATTAGTATAATTATTACAGTTCTAGCGATAATAACTCCATTATATGGGTAATAATGCATGTTATATTGATAATAATATAAGTAATAAGTATAATGATTACAGTTCTAGAGATAATAACTGCGTTATATGGGTAATAATGCATGTTATACTGCTAATAATATAAGTAGTAAGTATAATTATTACAGTTCTAGCGATGATAACTGCATTGTATGGGTAATAATGCATGTTATATTGATAATATTGGGAGTAATAAGTATATTTATTATAGTTCTAGCGATAATAACTGCATAATATGGGTAATAATGCACGTTATATTGCTAATAATATAAGTAATGAGTATAATTATTACAGTTCTATCGATAATAACTGCATAATATGGGTAATAATGCATGTTATATTGATGATAATAAAAGTAATACGTATATTTATTATAGTTCTATCGATAATAACTGCATAATATGGGTAATAATGCATGTTATATTGATGATATAAAAGTAATACGTATATTTATTACAGTTCTATCGATAATAACTCCATTATATGGGTAATAATGCATGTTATATTGATAATAATATAAGTAATAAGTATAATTATTACAGTTCTAGCGATAATAACTGCATTATATGGGTAATAATGCACGTTATATTGCTAATAATATAAGTAATAAGTATAATTATTACAGTTCTAGCGATAGTAACTGCATTATTTGGGTAATAATGCACGTTATACTGCTAATAATATAAGTAGTAAGTACAATTATTACAGTTCTGGCTACAATAACTGCATTATATGGTTAATAATGCATGTTATATTGATAATATCGGGAGTAATAAGTATAATTATTATAGTTCTAGCGATAATAATAGTAAAATATGGCTAAGAGTGCATGTTATATTATTAATAGTAAAAGTAATAAGCATCTTTATTTCAGTTCTATCGATAATAACTGCATAATATGGGTAATAATGCATGTTATATTGATGATAATATAAGTAATAAGTATAATTATTACAGTTCTAGCGATAATAACTGCATTATATGGGTAATAATGCACGTTATATTGCTAATAATATAAGTAATAAGTATATTTATTACAGTTCTAGCGATAATAACTCCATTATATGGGTAATAATGCATGTTATATTGATAATAATAAAAGTAATAAGTATAATTATTACAGTTCTAGCGATAATAACTGCATTATATGGGTAATAATGCATGTTATATTGATAATATCGGCAGTAATAAGTATAATTATTATAGTTCTAGCGATAATAATAGTAAAATATGGCTATTAGAGCTTGTTATATTGATAATAATAAACGTTATCAGTATATTTATTACAGTTCTATCGATAATAACTCCATTATATGGGTAATAATGCATGTTATATTGATAATAATATAAGTAATAAGTATAATTATTACAGTTCTAGCGATAATAACTGCATTATATGGGTAATAATGCACGTTATATTGCTAATAATATAAGTAATAAGTATAATTATTACAGTTCTAGCGATAGTAACTGCATTATGTGGGTAATAATGCATGTTATATTGATAATATTGGGAGTAATAAGTATATTTATTATAGTTCTAGCGATAATAAGTGCATAATATGGGTAATAATGCATGGTATATTGATAATAATATAAGTAATAAGTATAATTATTACAGTTCTAGCGATAATAACTGCATTATATGGGTAATAATGCACGTTATATTGATAATATCGGGAGTAATAAGTATAATTATTATAGTTCTAGCGATAATAATAGTAAAATATGGCTATTAGTGCTCGTTATATTGATAATAATAAACGTTATCAGTATATTTATTACAGTTCTAGCGATAATAACTCCATTATATGGGTAATAATGCATGTTATATTGATAATAATATAAGTAATAAGTATAATAATTACAGTTCTAGAGATAATAACTGCATTATATGGGTAATAATGCACGTTATACTGCTAATAATATAAGTAGTAAGTACAATTATTACAGTTCTGGCTACAATAACTGCATTATATGGTTAATAATGCATGTTATATTGATAATATCGGGAGTAATAAGTATAATTATTATGGTTCTAGCGATAATAATAGTAAAATATGGCTAAGAGTGCATGTTATATTGATAATAGTAAAAGTAATAAGTATCTTTATTTCAGTTCTATCGATAATAACTGCATAATATGGGTAATAATGCATGTTATATTGATGATAATAAAAGTAAAACGTATATTTATTACAGTTCTAGCGACAATAACTGCATTATATGGGTAATAATGCATGTTGTATTGATAATATCGGGAGTAATAAGTATAATTATTATAGTTCTAGCGATAATAACTGCATTATATAGGTAATAATGCACGTTATATTGCTAATAATATAAGTAATAAGTATAATTATTACAGTTCTAGCGATAATAATTGCATTATATGCGTAATAAGGCATGTTATATTGATAATATCGGGAGTAATAAGTATAATTATTATAGTTCTAGCGATAATAATAGTAAAATATGGCTAATAGTGCCTGTTATATTGATAATAATAAAAGTAATAGGTATATTTATTATACTTCTGTCGATAATAACTGCATTATATGGGTAATAATGCATGTTATATTGATAATAATATAAGTAATTAGTATAATTATTACAGTTCTAGCGATAATAACTCCATTATATGGGTAATAATGCATGTTATATTGATAATAATATAAGTAATAAGTATAATGATTACAGTTCTAGAGATAATAACTGCGTTATATGGGTAATAATGCATGTTATATTGATAATAATATAAGTAGTAAGTATAATTATTACAGTTCTAGCGATAATAACTGCATTATATGGGTAATAATGCACGTTATATTGCTAATAATATAAGTAATAAGTATAATTATTACAGTTCTAGCGATAGTAACTGCATTATGTGGGTAATAATGCATGTTATATTGATAATATTGGGAGTAATAAGTATATTTATTATAGTTCTAGCGATAATAAGTGCATAATATGGGTAATAATGCATGGTATATTGATAATAATATAAGTAATAAGTATAATTATTACAGTTCTAGCGATAATAACTGCATTATATGGGTAATAATGCACGTTATATTGATAATATCGGGAGTAATAAGTATAATTATTATAGTTCTAGCGATAATAATAGTAAAATATGGCTATTAGTGCTTGTTATATTGATAATAATAAACGTTATCAGTATATTTATTACAGTTCTATCGATAATAACTCCATTATATGGGTAATAATGCATGTTATATTGATAATAATATAAGTAATAAGTATAATTATTACAGTTCTAGAGATAATAACTGCATTATTTGGGTAATAATGCACGTTATACTGCTAATAATATAAGTAGTAAGTACAATTATTACAGTTCTGGCTACAATAACTGCATTATATGGTTAATAATGCATGATATATTGATAATATCGGGAGTAATAAGTATAATTATTATAGTTCTATCGATAATAATAGTATAATATGGCGAAGAGTGCATGTTATATTGATAATAGTAAAAGTAATAAGTATCTTTATTTCAGTTCTAGCGATAATAACTGCATTATATAGGTAATAATGCACGTTATATTGCTAATAATATAAGTAATAAGTATAATTATTACAGTTCTAGCGATAATAATTGCATTATATGCGTAATAAGGCATGTTATATTGATAATATCGGGAGTAATAAGTATAATTATTATAGTTCTAGCGATAATAATAGTAAAATATGGCTAATAGTGCCTGTTATATTGATAATAATAAAAGTAATAGGTATATTTATTATACTTCTGTCGATAATAACTGCATTATATGGGTAATAATGCATGTTATATTGATAATAATATAAGTAATTAGTATAATTATTACAGTTCTAGCGATAATAACTCCATTATATGGGTAATAATGCATGTTATATTGATAATAATATAAGTAATAAGTATAATGATTACAGTTCTAGAGATAATAACTGCGTTATATGGGTAATAATGCATGTTATACTGCTAATAATATAAGTAGTAAGTATAATTATTACAGTTCTAGCGATGATAACTGCATTGTATGGGTAATAATGCATGTTATATTGATAATATTGGGAGTAATAAGTATATTTATTATAGTTCTAGCGATAATAACTGCATAATATGGGTAATAATGCACGTTATATTGCTAATAATATAAGTAATGAGTATAATTATTACAGTTCTATCGATAATAACTGCATAATATGGGTAATAATGCATGTTATATTGATGATAATAAAAGTAATACGTATATTTATTATAGTTCTATCGATAATAACTGCATAATATGGGTAATAATGCATGTTATATTGATGATATAAAAGTAATACGTATATTTATTACAGTTCTATCGATAATAACTCCATTATATGGGTAATAATGCATGTTATATTGATAATAATATAAGTAATAAGTATAATTATTACAGTTCTAGCGATAATAACTGCATTATATGGGTAATAATGCACGTTATATTGCTAATAATATAAGTAATAAGTATAATTATTACAGTTCTAGCGATAGTAACTGCATTATTTGGGTAATAATGCACGTTATACTGCTAATAATATAAGTAGTAAGTACAATTATTACAGTTCTGGCTACAATAACTGCATTATATGGTTAATAATGCATGTTATATTGATAATATCGGGAGTAATAAGTATAATTATTATAGTTCTAGCGATAATAATAGTAAAATATGGCTAAGAGTGCATGTTATATTATTAATAGTAAAAGTAATAAGCATCTTTATTTCAGTTCTATCGATAATAACTGCATAATATGGGTAATAATGCATGTTATATTGATGATAATAAAAGTAATACGTATATTTATTACAGTTCTAGCGATAATAACTCCATTATATGGGTAATAATGCATGTTATATTGATAATAATATAAGTAATAAGTATAATTATTACAGTTCTAGCGATAATAACTGCATTATATGGGTAATAATGCACGTTATATTGCTAATAATATAAGTAATAAGTATAATTATTACAGTTCTAGCGATAGTAACTGCATTATGTGGGTAATAATGCATGTTATATTGATAATATTGGGAGTAATAAGTATATTTATTATAGTTCTAGCGATAATAAGTGCATAATATGGGTAATAATGCATGGTATATTGATAATAATATAAGTAATAAGTATAATTATTACAGTTCTAGCGATAATAACTGCATTATATGGGTAATAATGCACGTTATATTGATAATATCGGGAGTAATAAGTATAATTATTATAGTTCTAGCGATAATAATAGTAAAATATGGCTATTAGTGCTTGTTATATTGATAATAATAAACGTTATCAGTATATTTATTACAGTTCTATCGATAATAACTCCATTATATGGGTAATAATGCATGTTATATTGATAATAATATAAGTAATAAGTATAATTATTACAGTTCTAGAGATAATAACTGCATTATTTGGGTAATAATGCACGTTATACTGCTAATAATATAAGTAGTAAGTACAATTATTACAGTTCTGGCTACAATAACTGCATTATATGGTTAATAATGCATGATATATTGATAATATCGGGAGTAATAAGTATAATTATTATAGTTCTAGCGATAATAATAGTAAAATATGGCGAAGAGTGCATGTTATATTGATAATAGTAAAAGTAATAAGTATCTTTATTTCAGTTCTATCGATAATAACTGCATAATATGGGTAATAATGCATGTTATATTGATGATAATAAAAGTAATACGTATATTTATTACAGTTCTAGCGACAATAACTGCATTATATGGGTAATAATGCATGTTATATTGATAATATCGGGAGTAATAAGTATAATTATTATAGTTCTAGCGATAATAACTGCATTATATAGGTAATAATGCACGTTATATTGCTAATAATATAAGTAATAAGTATAATTATTACAGTTCTAGCGATAATAATTGCATTATATGCGTAATAAGGCATGTTATATTGATAATAATATAAGTAATAAGTATAATGATTACAGTTCTAGAGATAATAACTGCGTTATATGGGTAATAATGCATGTTATATTGATAATAATATAAGTAATTAGTACAATTATTACAGTTCTAGCGATAATAACTCCATTATATGGGTAATAATGCATGTTATATTGATAATAATATAAGTAATAAGTATAATGATTACAGTTCTAGAGATAATAACTGCGTTATATGGGTAATAATGCATGTTATACTGCTAATAATATAAGTAGTAAGTATAATTATTACAGTTCTAGCGATGATAACTGCATTGTATGGGTAATAATGCATGTTATATTGATAATATTGGGAGTAATAAGTATATTTATTATAGTTCTAGCGATAATAACTGCATAATATGGGTAATAATGCACGTTATATTGCTAATAATATAAGTAATGAGTATAATTATTACAGTTCTATCGATAATAACTGCATAATATGGGTAATAATGCATGTTATATTGATGATAATAAAAGTAATACGTATATTTATTATAGTTCTATCGATAATAACTGCATAATATGGGTAATAATGCATGTTATATTGATGATATAAAAGTAATACGTATATTTATTACAGTTCTATCGATAATAACTCCATTATATGGGTAATAATGCATGTTATATTGATAATAATATAAGTAATAAGTATAATTATTACAGTTCTAGCGATAATAACTGCATTATATGGGTAATAATGCACGTTATATTGCTAATAATATAAGTAATAAGTATAATTATTACAGTTCTAGCGATAGTAACTGCATTATTTGGGTAATAATGCACGTTATACTGCTAATAATATAAGTAGTAAGTACAATTATTACAGTTCTGGCTACAATAACTGCATTATATGGTTAATAATGCATGTTATATTGATAATATCGGGAGTAATAAGTATAATTATTATAGTTCTAGCGATAATAATAGTAAAATATGGCTAAGAGTGCATGTTATATTATTAATAGTAAAAGTAATAAGCATCTTTATTTCAGTTCTATCGATAATAACTGCATAATATGGGTAATAATGCATGTTATATTGATGATAATAAAAGTAATACGTATATTTATTACAGTTCTAGCGATAATAACTCCATTATATGGGTAATAATGCATGTTATATTGATAATAATATAAGTAATAAGTATAATTATTACAGTTCTAGCGATAATAACTGCATTATATGGGTAATAATGCACGTTATATTGCTAATAATATAAGTAATAAGTATAATTATTACAGTTCTAGCGATAGTAACTGCATTATGTGGGTAATAATGCATGTTATATTGATAATATTGGGAGTAATAAGTATATTTATTATAGTTCTAGCGATAATAAGTGCATAATATGGGTAATAATGCATGGTATATTGATAATAATATAAGTAATAAGTATAATTATTACAGTTCTAGCGATAATAACTGCATTATATGGGTAATAATGCACGTTATATTGATAATATCGGGAGTAATAAGTATAATTATTATAGTTCTAGCGATAATAATAGTAAAATATGGCTATTAGTGCTTGTTATATTGATAATAATAAACGTTATCAGTATATTTATTACAGTTCTATCGATAATAACTCCATTATATGGGTAATAATGCATGTTATATTGATAATAATATAAGTAATAAGTATAATTATTACAGTTCTAGAGATAATAACTGCATTATTTGGGTAATAATGCACGTTATACTGCTAATAATATAAGTAGTAAGTACAATTATTACAGTTCTGGCTACAATAACTGCATTATATGGTTAATAATGCATGATATATTGATAATATCGGGAGTAATAAGTATAATTATTATAGTTCTAGCGATAATAATAGTAAAATATGGCGAAGAGTGCATGTTATATTGATAATAGTAAAAGTAATAAGTATCTTTATTTCAGTTCTATCGATAATAACTGCATAATATGGGTAATAATGCATGTTATATTGATGATAATAAAAGTAATACGTATATTTATTACAGTTCTAGCGACAATAACTGCATTATATGGGTAATAATGCATGTTATATTGATAATATCGGGAGTAATAAGTATAATTATTATAGTTCTAGCGATAATAACTGCATTATATAGGTAATAATGCACGTTATATTGCTAATAATATAAGTAATAAGTATAATTATTACAGTTCTAGCGATAATAATTGCATTATATGCGTAATAAGGCATGTTATATTGATAATAATATAAGTAATAAGTATAATGATTACAGTTCTAGAGATAATAACTGCGTTATATGGGTAATAATGCATGTTATATTGATAATAATATAAGTAATTAGTATAATTATTACAGTTCTAGCGATAATAACTCCATTATATGGGTAATAATGCATGTTATATTGATAATAATATAAGTAATAAGTATAATGATTACAGTTCTAGAGATAATAACTGCGTTATATGGGTAATAATGCACGTTATACTGCTAATAATATAAGTAGTAAGTATAATTATTACAGTTCTAGCGATGATAACTGCATTGTATGGGTAATAATGCATGTTATATTGATAATATTGGGAGTAATAAGTATATTTATTATAGTTCTAGCGATAATAACTGCATAATATGGGTAATAATGCACGTTATATTGCTAATAATATAAGTAATGAGTATAATTATTACAGTTCTATCGATAATAACTGCATAATATGGGTAATAATGCATGTTATATTGATGATAATAAAAGTAATACGTATATTTATTATAGTTCTATCGATAATAACTGCATAATATGGGTAATAATGCATGTTATATTGATGATATAAAAGTAATACGTATATTTATTACAGTTCTAGCGATAATAACTCCATTATATGGGTAATAATGCATGTTATATTGATAATAATATAAGTAATAAGTATAATAATTACAGTTCTAGAGATAATAACTGCATTATATGGGTAATAATGCACGTTATACTGCTAATAATATAAGTAGTAAGTACAATTATTACAGTTCTGGCTACAATAACTGCATTATATGGTTAATAATGCATGTTATATTGATAATATCGGGAGTAATAAGTATAATTATTATAGTTCTAGCGATAATAATAGTAAAATATGGCTATTAGTGCTTGTTATATTGATAATAATAAACGTTATCAGTATATTTATTACAGTTCTATCGATAATAACTCCATTATATGGGTAATAATGCATGTTATATTGATAATAATATAAGTAATAAGTATAATTATTACAGTTCTAGCGATAATAACTGCATTATATGGGTAATAATGCACGTTATATTGCTAATAATATAAGTAATAAGTATAATTATTACAGTTCTAGCGATAGTAACTGCATTATGTGGGTAATAATGCATGTTATATTGATAATATTGGGAGTAATAAGTATATTTATTATAGTTCTAGCGATAATAAGTGCATAATATGGGTAATAATGCATGGTATATTGATAATAATATAAGTAATAAGTATAATTATTACAGTTCTAGCGATAATAACTGCATTATATGGGTAATAATGCACGTTATATTGATAATATCGGGAGTAATAAGTATAATTATTATAGTTCTAGCGATAATAATAGTAAAATATGGCTATTAGTGCTCGTTATATTGATAATAATAAACGTTATCAGTATATTTATTACAGTTCTAGCGATAATAACTCCATTATATGGATAATAATGCATGTTATATTGATAATAATATAAGTAATAAGTATAATAATTACAGTTCTAGAGATAATAACTGCATTATATGGGTAATAATGCACGTTATACTGCTAATAATATAAGTAGTAAGTACAATTATTACAGTTCTGGCTACAATAACTGCATTATATGGTTAATAATGCATGTTATATTGATAATATCGGGAGTAATAAGTATAATTATTATGGTTCTAGCGATAATAATAGTAAAATATGGCTAAGAGTGCATGTTATATTGATAATAGTAAAAGTAATAAGTATCTTTATTTCAGTTCTATCGATAATAACTGCATAATATGGGTAATAATGCATGTTATATTGATGATAATAAAAGTAAAACGTATATTTATTACAGTTCTAGCGACAATAACTGCATTATATGGGTAATAATGCATGTTGTATTGATAATATCGGGAGTAATAAGTATAATTATTATAGTTCTAGCGATAATAACTGCATTATATAGGTAATAATGCACGTTATATTGCTAATAATATAAGTAATAAGTATAATTATTACAGTTCTAGCGATAATAATTGCATTATATGCGTAATAAGGCATGTTATATTGATAATATCGGGAGTAATAAGTATAATTATTATAGTTCTAGCGATAATAATAGTAAAATATGGCTAATAGTGCCTGTTATATTGATAATAATAAAAGTAATAGGTATATTTATTATACTTCTGTCGATAATAACTGCATTATATGGGTAATAATGCATGTTATATTGATAATAATATAAGTAATTAGTATAATTATTACAGTTCTAGCGATAATAACTCCATTATATGGGTAATAATGCATGTTATATTGATAATAATATAAGTAATAAGTATAATGATTACAGTTCTAGAGATAATAACTGCGTTATATGGGTAATAATGCATGTTATATTGATAATAATATAAGTAGTAAGTATAATTATTACAGTTCTAGCGATAATAACTGCATTATATGGGTAATAATGCACGTTATATTGCTAATAATATAAGTAATAAGTATAATTATTACAGTTCTAGCGATAGTAACTGCATTATGTGGGTAATAATGCATGTTATATTGATAATATTGGGAGTAATAAGTATATTTATTATAGTTCTAGCGATAATAAGTGCATAATATGGGTAATAATGCATGGTATATTGATAATAATATAAGTAATAAGTATAATTATTACAGTTCTAGCGATAATAACTGCATTATATGGGTAATAATGCACGTTATATTGATAATATCGGGAGTAATAAGTATAATTATTATAGTTCTAGCGATAATAATAGTAAAATATGGCTATTAGTGCTTGTTATATTGATAATAATAAACGTTATCAGTATATTTATTACAGTTCTATCGATAATAACTCCATTATATGGGTAATAATGCATGTTATATTGATAATAATATAAGTAATAAGTATAATTATTACAGTTCTAGAGATAATAACTGCATTATTTGGGTAATAATGCACGTTATACTGCTAATAATATAAGTAGTAAGTACAATTATTACAGTTCTGGCTACAATAACTGCATTATATGGTTAATAATGCATGATATATTGATAATATCGGGAGTAATAAGTATAATTATTATAGTTCTAGCGATAATAATAGTAAAATATGGCGAAGAGTGCATGTTATATTGATAATAGTAAAAGTAATAAGTATCTTTATTTCAGTTCTATCGATAATAACTGCATAATATGGGTAATAATGCATGTTATATTGATGATAATAAAAGTAATACGTATATTTATTACAGTTCTAGCGACAATAACTGCATTATATGGGTAATAATGCATGTTATATTGATAATATCGGGAGTAATAAGTATAATTATTATAGTTCTAGCGATAATAACTGCATTATATAGGTAATAATGCACGTTATATTGCTAATAATATAAGTAATAAGTATAATTATTACAGTTCTAGCGATAATAATTGCATTATATGCGTAATAAGGCATGTTATATTGATAATAATATAAGTAATAAGTATAATGATTACAGTTCTAGAGATAATAACTGCGTTATATGGGTAATAATGCATGTTATATTGATAATAATATAAGTAATTAGTATAATTATTACAGTTCTAGCGATAATAACTCCATTATATGGGTAATAATGCATGTTATATTGATAATAATATAAGTAATAAGTATAATGATTACAGTTCTAGAGATAATAACTGCGTTATATGGGTAATAATGCACGTTATACTGCTAATAATATAAGTAGTAAGTATAATTATTACAGTTCTAGCGATGATAACTGCATTGTATGGGTAATAATGCATGTTATATTGATAATATTGGGAGTAATAAGTATATTTATTATAGTTCTAGCGATAATAACTGCATAATATGGGTAATAATGCACGTTATATTGCTAATAATATAAGTAATGAGTATAATTATTACAGTTCTATCGATAATAACTGCATAATATGGGTAATAATGCATGTTATATTGATGATAATAAAAGTAATACGTATATTTATTATAGTTCTATCGATAATAACTGCATAATATGGGTAATAATGCATGTTATATTGATGATATAAAAGTAATACGTATATTTATTACAGTTCTAGCGATAATAACTCCATTATATGGGTAATAATGCATGTTATATTGATAATAATATAAGTAATAAGTATAATAATTACAGTTCTAGAGATAATAACTGCATTATATGGGTAATAATGCACGTTATACTGCTAATAATATAAGTAGTAAGTACAATTATTACAGTTCTGGCTACAATAACTGCATTATATGGTTAATAATGCATGTTATATTGATAATATCGGGAGTAATAAGTATAATTATTATAGTTCTAGCGATAATAATAGTAAAATATGGCTATTAGTGCTTGTTATATTGATAATAATAAACGTTATCAGTATATTTATTACAGTTCTATCGATAATAACTCCATTATATGGGTAATAATGCATGTTATATTGATAATAATATAAGTAATAAGTATAATTATTACAGTTCTAGCGATAATAACTGCATTATATGGGTAATAATGCACGTTATATTGCTAATAATATAAGTAATAAGTATAATTATTACAGTTCTAGCGATAGTAACTGCATTATGTGGGTAATAATGCATGTTATATTGATAATATTGGGAGTAATAAGTATATTTATTATAGTTCTAGCGATAATAAGTGCATAATATGGGTAATAATGCATGGTATATTGATAATAATATAAGTAATAAGTATAATTATTACAGTTCTAGCGATAATAACTGCATTATATGGGTAATAATGCACGTTATATTGATAATATCGGGAGTAATAAGTATAATTATTATAGTTCTAGCGATAATAATAGTAAAATATGGCTATTAGTGCTCGTTATATTGATAATAATAAACGTTATCAGTATATTTATTACAGTTCTAGCGATAATAACTCCATTATATGGATAATAATGCATGTTATATTGATAATAATATAAGTAATAAGTATAATAATTACAGTTCTAGAGATAATAACTGCATTATATGGGTAATAATGCACGTTATACTGCTAATAATATAAGTAGTAAGTACAATTATTACAGTTCTGGCTACAATAACTGCATTATATGGTTAATAATGCATGTTATATTGATAATATCGGGAGTAATAAGTATAATTATTATGGTTCTAGCGATAATAATAGTAAAATATGGCTAAGAGTGCATGTTATATTGATAATAGTAAAAGTAATAAGTATCTTTATTTCAGTTCTATCGATAATAACTGCATAATATGGGTAATAATGCATGTTATATTGATGATAATAAAAGTAAAACGTATATTTATTACAGTTCTAGCGACAATAACTGCATTATATGGGTAATAATGCATGTTGTATTGATAATATCGGGAGTAATAAGTATAATTATTATAGTTCTAGCGATAATAACTGCATTATATAGGTAATAATGCACGTTATATTGCTAATAATATAAGTAATAAGTATAATTATTACAGTTCTAGCGATAATAATTGCATTATATGCGTAATAAGGCATGTTATATTGATAATATCGGGAGTAATAAGTATAATTATTATAGTTCTAGCGATAATAATAGTAAAATATGGCTAATAGTGCCTGTTATATTGATAATAATAAAAGTAATAGGTATATTTATTATACTTCTGTCGATAATAACTGCATTATATGGGTAATAATGCATGTTATATTGATAATAATATAAGTAATTAGTATAATTATTACAGTTCTAGCGATAATAACTCCATTATATGGGTAATAATGCATGTTATATTGATAATAATATAAGTAATAAGTATAATGATTACAGTTCTAGAGATAATAACTGCGTTATATGGGTAATAATGCATGTTATATTGATAATAATATAAGTAGTAAGTATAATTATTACAGTTCTAGCGATAATAACTGCATTATATGGGTAATAATGCACGTTATATTGCTAATAATATAAGTAATAAGTATAATTATTACAGTTCTAGCGATAGTAACTGCATTATGTGGGTAATAATGCATGTTATATTGATAATATTGGGAGTAATAAGTATATTTATTATAGTTCTAGCGATAATAAGTGCATAATATGGGTAATAATGCATGGTATATTGATAATAATATAAGTAATAAGTATAATTATTACAGTTCTAGCGATAATAACTGCATTATATGGGTAATAATGCACGTTATATTGATAATATCGGGAGTAATAAGTATAATTATTATAGTTCTAGCGATAATAATAGTAAAATATGGCTATTAGTGCTTGTTATATTGATAATAATAAACGTTATCAGTATATTTATTACAGTTCTATCGATAATAACTCCATTATATGGGTAATAATGCATGTTATATTGATAATAATATAAGTAATAAGTATAATTATTACAGTTCTAGAGATAATAACTGCATTATTTGGGTAATAATGCACGTTATACTGCTAATAATATAAGTAGTAAGTACAATTATTACAGTTCTGGCTACAATAACTGCATTATATGGTTAATAATGCATAATATATTGATAATATCGGGAGTAATAAGTATAATTATTATAGTTCTATCGATAATAATAGTAAAATATGGCGAAGAGTGCATGTTATATTGATAATAGTAAAAGTAATAAGTATCTTTATTTCAGTTCTAGCGATAATAACTGCATTATATAGGTAATAATGCACGTTATATTGCTAATAATATAAGTAATAAGTATAATTATTACAGTTCTAGCGATAATAATTGCATTATATGCGTAATAAGGCATGTTATATTGATAATATCGGGAGTAATAAGTATAATTATTATAGTTCTAGCGATAATAATAGTAAAATATGGCTAATAGTGCCTGTTATATTGATAATAATAAAAGTAATAGGTATATTTATTATACTTCTGTCGATAATAACTGCATTATATGGGTAATAATGCATGTTATATTGATAATAATATAAGTAATTAGTATAATTATTACAGTTCTAGCGATAATAACTCCATTATATGGGTAATAATGCATGTTATATTGATAATAATATAAGTAATAAGTATAATGATTACAGTTCTAGAGATAATAACTGCGTTATATGGGTAATAATGCATGTTATACTGCTAATAATATAAGTAGTAAGTATAATTATTACAGTTCTAGCGATGATAACTGCATTGTATGGGTAATAATGCATGTTATATTGATAATATTGGGAGTAATAAGTATATTTATTATAGTTCTAGCGATAATAACTGCATAATATGGGTAATAATGCACGTTATATTGCTAATAATATAAGTAATGAGTATAATTATTACAGTTCTATCGATAATAACTGCATAATATGGGTAATAATGCATGTTATATTGATGATAATAAAAGTAATACGTATATTTATTATAGTTCTATCGATAATAACTGCATAATATGGGTAATAATGCATGTTATATTGATGATATAAAAGTAATACGTATATTTATTACAGTTCTATCGATAATAACTCCATTATATGGGTAATAATGCATGTTATATTGATAATAATATAAGTAATAAGTATAATTATTACAGTTCTAGCGATAATAACTGCATTATATGGGTAATAATGCACGTTATATTGCTAATAATATAAGTAATAAGTATAATTATTACAGTTCTAGCGATAGTAACTGCATTATTTGGGTAATAATGCACGTTATACTGCTAATAATATAAGTAGTAAGTACAATTATTACAGTTCTGGCTACAATAACTGCATTATATGGTTAATAATGCATGTTATATTGATAATATCGGGAGTAATAAGTATAATTATTATAGTTCTAGCGATAATAATAGTAAAATATGGCTAAGAGTGCATGTTATATTATTAATAGTAAAAGTAATAAGCATCTTTATTTCAGTTCTATCGATAATAACTGCATAATATGGGTAATAATGCATGTTATATTGATGATAATAAAAGTAATACGTATATTTATTACAGTTCTAGCGATAATAACTCCATTATATGGGTAATAATGCATGTTATATTGATAATAATATAAGTAATAAGTATAATTATTACAGTTCTAGCGATAATAACTGCATTATATGGGTAATAATGCACGTTATATTGCTAATAATATAAGTAATAAGTATAATTATTACAGTTCTAGCGATAGTAACTGCATTATGTGGGTAATAATGCATGTTATATTGATAATATTGGGAGTAATAAGTATATTTATTATAGTTCTAGCGATAATAAGTGCATAATATGGGTAATAATGCATGGTATATTGATAATAATATAAGTAATAAGTATAATTATTACAGTTCTAGCGATAATAACTGCATTATATGGGTAATAATGCACGTTATATTGATAATATCGGGAGTAATAAGTATAATTATTATAGTTCTAGCGATAATAATAGTAAAATATGGCTATTAGTGCTTGTTATATTGATAATAATAAACGTTATCAGTATATTTATTACAGTTCTATCGATAATAACTCCATTATATGGGTAATAATGCATGTTATATTGATAATAATATAAGTAATAAGTATAATTATTACAGTTCTAGAGATAATAACTGCATTATTTGGGTAATAATGCACGTTATACTGCTAATAATATAAGTAGTAAGTACAATTATTACAGTTCTGGCTACAATAACTGCATTATATGGTTAATAATGCATGATATATTGATAATATCGGGAGTAATAAGTATAATTATTATAGTTCTAGCGATAATAATAGTAAAATATGGCGAAGAGTGCATGTTATATTGATAATAGTAAAAGTAATAAGTATCTTTATTTCAGTTCTATCGATAATAACTGCATAATATGGGTAATAATGCATGTTATATTGATGATAATAAAAGTAATACGTATATTTATTACAGTTCTAGCGACAATAACTGCATTATATGGGTAATAATGCATGTTATATTGATAATATCGGGAGTAATAAGTATAATTATTATAGTTCTAGCGATAATAACTGCATTATATAGGTAATAATGCACGTTATATTGCTAATAATATAAGTAATAAGTATAATTATTACAGTTCTAGCGATAATAATTGCATTATATGCGTAATAAGGCATGTTATATTGATAATAATATAAGTAATAAGTATAATGATTACAGTTCTAGAGATAATAACTGCGTTATATGGGTAATAATGCATGTTATATTGATAATAATATAAGTAATTAGTATAATTATTACAGTTCTAGCGATAATAACTCCATTATATGGGTAATAATGCATGTTATATTGATAATAATATAAGTAATAAGTATAATGATTACAGTTCTAGAGATAATAACTGCGTTATATGGGTAATAATGCACGTTATACTGCTAATAATATAAGTAGTAAGTATAATTATTACAGTTCTAGCGATGATAACTGCATTGTATGGGTAATAATGCATGTTATATTGATAATATTGGGAGTAATAAGTATATTTATTATAGTTCTAGCGATAATAACTGCATAATATGGGTAATAATGCACGTTATATTGCTAATAATATAAGTAATGAGTATAATTATTACAGTTCTATCGATAATAACTGCATAATATGGGTAATAATGCATGTTATATTGATGATAATAAAAGTAATACGTATATTTATTATAGTTCTATCGATAATAACTGCATAATATGGGTAATAATGCATGTTATATTGATGATATAAAAGTAATACGTATATTTATTACAGTTCTAGCGATAATAACTCCATTATATGGGTAATAATGCATGTTATATTGATAATAATATAAGTAATAAGTATAATAATTACAGTTCTAGAGATAATAACTGCATTATATGGGTAATAATGCACGTTATACTGCTAATAATATAAGTAGTAAGTACAATTATTACAGTTCTGGCTACAATAACTGCATTATATGGTTAATAATGCATGTTATATTGATAATATCGGGAGTAATAAGTATAATTATTATAGTTCTAGCGATAATAATAGTAAAATATGGCTAAGAGTGCATGTTATATTGATAATAGTAAAAGTAATAAGTATCTTTATTTCAGTTCTATCGATAATAACTGCATAATATGGGTAATAATGCATGTTATATTGATGATAATAAAAGTAATACGTATATTTATTACAGTTCTAGCGACAATAACTGCATTATATGGGTAATAATGCATGTTGTATTGATAATATCGGGAGTAATAAGTATAATTATTATAGTTCTAGCGATAATAACTGCATTATATAGGTAATAATGCACGTTATATTGCTAATAATATAAGTAATAAGTATAATTATTACAGTTCTAGCGATAATAATTGCATTATATGCGTAATAAGGCATGTTATATTGATAATATCGGGAGTAATAAGTATAATTATTATAGTTCTAGCGATAATAATAGTAAAATATGGCTAATAGTGCCTGTTATATTGATAATAATAAAAGTAATAGGTATATTTATTATACTTCTGTCGATAATAACTGCATTATATGGGTAATAATGCATGTTATATTGATAATAATATAAGTAATTAGTATAATTATTAAAGTTCTAGCGATAATAACTCCATTATATGGGTAATAATGCATGTTATATTGATAATAATATAAGTAATAAGTATAATGATTACAGTTCTAGAGATAATAACTGCGTTATATGGGTAATAATGCACGTTATACTGCTAATAATATAAGTAGTAAGTATAATTATTACAGTTCTAGCGATGATAACTGCATTGTATGGGTAATAATGCATGTTATATTGATAATATTGGGAGTAATAAGTATATTTATTATAGTTCTAGCGATAATAACTGCATAATATGGGTAATAATGCACGTTATATTGCTAATAATATAAGTAATGAGTATAATTATTACAGTTCTATCGATAATAACTGCATAATATGGGTAATAATGCATGTTATATTGATGATAATAAAAGTAATACGTATATTTATTATAGTTCTATCGATAATAACTGCATAATATGGGTAATAATGCATGTTATATTGATGATATAAAAGTAATACGTATATTTATTACAGTTCTATCGATAATAACTCCATTATATGGGTAATAATGCATGTTATATTGATAATAATATAAGTAATAAGTATAATTATTACAGTTCTAGCGATAATAACTGCATTATATGGGTAATAATGCACGTTATATTGCTAATAATATAAGTAATAAGTATAATTATTACAGTTCTAGCGATAGTAACTGCATTATTTGGGTAATAATGCACGTTATACTGCTAATAATATAAGTAGTAAGTACAATTATTACAGTTCTGGCTACAATAACTGCATTATATGGTTAATAATGCATGTTATATTGATAATATCGGGAGTAATAAGTATAATTATTATAGTTCTAGCGATAATAATAGTAAAATATGGCTAAGAGTGCATGTTATATTAATAATAGTAAAAGTAATAAGCATCTTTATTTCAGTTCTATCGATAATAACTGCATAATATGGGTAATAATGCATGTTATATTGATGATAATAAAAGTAATACGTATATTTATTACAGTTCTAGCGATAATAACTCCATTATATGGGTAATAATGCATGTTATATTGATAATAATAAAAGTAATAAGTATAATTATTACAGTTCTAGCGATAATAACTGCATTATATGGGTAATAATGCATGTTATATTGATAATATCGGGAGTAATAAGTATAATTATTATAGTTCTAGCGATAATAATAGTAAAATATGGCTATTAGTGCTTGTTATATTGATAATAATAAACGTTATCAGTATATTTATTACAGTTCTATCGATAATAACTCCATTATATGGGTAATAATGCATGTTATATTGATAATAATATAAGTAATAAGTATAATTATTACAGTTCTAGAGATAATAACTGCATTATTTGGGTAATAATGCACGTTATACTGCTAATAATATAAGTAGTAAGTACAATTATTACAGTTCTGGCTACAATAACTGCATTATATGGTTAATAATGCATGATATATTGATAATATCGGGAGTAATAAGTATAATTATTATAGTTCTAGCGATAATAATAGTAAAATATGGCGAAGAGTGCATGTTATATTGATAATAGTAAAAGTAATAAGTATCTTTATTTCAGTTCTATCGATAATAACTGCATAATATGGGTAATAATGCATGTTATATTGATGATAATAAAAGTAATACGTATATTTATTACAGTTCTAGCGACAATAACTGCATTATATGGGTAATAATGCATGTTATATTGATAATATCGGGAGTAATAAGTATAATTATTATAGTTCTAGCGATAATAACTGCATTATATAGGTAATAATGCACGTTATATTGCTAATAATATAAGTAATAAGTATAATTATTACAGTTCTAGCGATAATAATTGCATTATATGCGTAATAAGGCATGTTATATTGATAATATCGGGAGTAATAAGTATAATTATTATAGTTCTAGCGATAATAATAGTAAAATATGGCTAATAGTGCCTGTTATATTGATAATAATAAAAGTAATAGGTATATTTATTATACTTCTGTCGATAATAACTGCATTATATGGGTAATAATGCATGTTATATTGATAATAATATAAGTAATTAGTATAATTATTACAGTTCTAGCGATAATAACTCCATTATATGGGTAATAATGCATGTTATATTGATAATAATATAAGTAATAAGTATAATGATTACAGTTCTAGAGATAATAACTGCGTTATATGGGTAATAATGCACGTTATACTGCTAATAATATAAGTAGTAAGTATAATTATTACAGTTCTAGCGATGATAACTGCATTGTATGGGTAATAATGCATGTTATATTGATAATATTGGGAGTAATAAGTATATTTATTATAGTTCTAGCGATAATAACTGCATAATATGGGTAATAATGCACGTTATATTGCTAATAATATAAGTAATGAGTATAATTATTACAGTTCTATCGATAATAACTGCATAATATGGGTAATAATGCATGTTATATTGATGATAATAACAGCAATACGTATATTTATTATAGTTCTATCGATAATAACTGCATAATATGGGTAATAATGCATGTTATATTGATGATATAAAAGTAATACGTATATTTATTACAGTTCTAGCGATAATAACTCCATTATATGGGTAATAATGCATGTTATATTGATAATAATATAAGTAATAAGTATAATAATTACAGTTCTAGAGATAATAACTGCATTATATGGGTAATAATGCACGTTATACTGCTAATAATATAAGTAGTAAGTACAATTATTACAGTTCTGGCTACAATAACTGCATTATATGGTTAATAATGCATGTTATATTGATAATATCGGGAGTAATAAGTATAATTATTATAGTTCTAGCGATAATAATAGTAAAATATGGCTAAGAGTGCATGTTATATTGATAATAGTAAAAGTAATAAGTATCTTTATTTCAGTTCTATCGATAATAACTGCATAATATGGGTAAGAATGCATGTTATATTGATGATAATAAAAGTAATACGTATATTTATTACAGTTCTAGCGACAATAACTGCATTATATGGGTAATAATGCATGTTGTATTGATAATATCGGGAGTAATAAGTATAATTATTATAGTTCTAGCGATAATAACTGCATTATATAGGTAATAATGCACGTTATATTGCTAATAATATAAGTAATAAGTATAATTATTACAGTTCTAGCGATAATAATTGCATTATATGCGTAATAAGGCATGTTATATTGATAATATCGGGAGTAATAAGTATAATTATTATAGTTCTAGCGATAATAATAGTAAAATATGGCTAATAGTGCCTGTTATATTGATAATAATAAAAGTAATAGGTATATTTATTATACTTCTGTCGATAATAACTGCATTATATGGGTAATAATGCATGTTATATTGATAATAATATAAGTAATTAGTATAATTATTACAGTTCTAGCGATAATAACTCCATTATATGGGTAATAATGCATGTTATATTGATAATAATATAAGTAATAAGTATAATGATTACAGTTCTAGAGATAATAACTGCGTTATATGGGTAATAATGCACGTTATACTGCTAATAATATAAGTAGTAAGTATAATTATTACAGTTCTAGCGATGATAACTGCATTGTATGGGTAATAATGCATGTTATATTGATAATATTGGGAGTAATAAGTATATTTATTATAGTTCTAGCGATAATAACTGCATAATATGGGTAATAATGCACGTTATATTGCTAATAATATAAGTAATGAGTATAATTATTACAGTTCTATCGATAATAACTGCATAATATGGGTAATAATGCATGTTATATTGATGATAATAAAAGTAATACGTATATTTATTATAGTTCTATCGATAATAACTGCATAATATGGGTAATAATGCATGTTATATTGATGATATAAAAGTAATACGTATATTTATTACAGTTCTATCGATAATAACTCCATTATATGGGTAATAATGCATGTTATATTGATAATAATATAAGTAATAAGTATAATTATTACAGTTCTAGCGATAATAACTGCATTATATGGGTAATAATGCACGTTATATTGCTAATAATATAAGTAATAAGTATAATTATTACAGTTCTAGCGATAGTAACTGCATTATTTGGGTAATAATGCACGTTATACTGCTAATAATATAAGTAGTAAGTACAATTATTACAGTTCTGGCTACAATAACTGCATTATATGGTTAATAATGCATGTTATATTGATAATATCGGGAGTAATAAGTATAATTATTATAGTTCTAGCGATAATAATAGTAAAATATGGCTAAGAGTGCATGTTATATTGATAATAATAAAAGTAATAGGTATATTTATTATACTTCTGTCGATAATAACTGCATTATATGGGTAATAATGCATGTTATATTGATAATAATATAAGTAATTAGTATAATTATTACAGTTCTAGCGATAATAACTCCATTATATGGGTAATAATGCATGTTATATTGATAATAATATAAGTAATAAGTATAATGATTACAGTTCTAGAGATAATAACTGCGTTATATGGGTAATAATGCACGTTATACTGCTAATAATATAAGTAGTAAGTATAATTATTACAGTTCTAGCGATGATAACTGCATTGTATGGGTAATAATGCATGTTATATTGATAATATTGGGAGTAATAAGTATATTTATTATAGTTCTAGCGATAATAACTGCATAATATGGGTAATAATGCACGTTATATTGCTAATAATATAAGTAATGAGTATAATTATTACAGTTCTATCGATAATAACTGCATAATATGGGTAATAATGCATGTTATATTGATGATAATAAAAGCAATACGTATATTTATTATAGTTCTATCGATAATAACTGCATAATATGGGTAATAATGCATGTTATATTGATGATATAAAAGTAATACGTATATTTATTACAGTTCTAGCGATAATAACTCCATTATATGGGTAATAATGCATGTTATATTGATAATAATATAAGTAATAAGTATAATAATTACAGTTCTAGAGATAATAACTGCATTATATGGGTAATAATGCACGTTATACTGCTAATAATATAAGTAGTAAGTACAATTATTACAGTTCTGGCTACAATAACTGCATTATATGGTTAATAATGCATGTTATATTGATAATATCGGGAGTAATAAGTATAATTATTATAGTTCTAGCGATAATAATAGTAAAATATGGCTAAGAGTGCATGTTATATTGATAATAGTAAAAGTAATAAGTATCTTTATTTCAGTTCTATCGATAATAACTGCATAATATGGGTAAGAATGCATGTTATATTGATGATAATAAAAGTAATACGTATATTTATTACAGTTCTAGCGACAATAACTGCATTATATGGGTAATAATGCATGTTGTATTGATAATATCGGGAGTAATAAGTATAATTATTATAGTTCTAGCGATAATAACTGCATTATATAGGTAATAATGCACGTTATATTGCTAATAATATAAGTAATAAGTATAATTATTACAGTTCTAGCGATAATAATTGCATTATATGCGTAATAAGGCATGTTATATTGATAATATCGGGAGTAATAAGTATAATTATTATAGTTCTAGCGATAATAATAGTAAAATATGGCTAATAGTGCCTGTTATATTGATAATAATAAAAGTAATAGGTATATTTATTATACTTCTGTCGATAATAACTGCATTATATGGGTAATAATGCATGTTATATTGATAATAATATAAGTAATTAGTATAATTATTACAGTTCTAGCGATAATAACTCCATTATATGGGTAATAATGCATGTTATATTGATAATAATATAAGTAATAAGTATAATGATTACAGTTCTAGAGATAATAACTGCGTTATATGGGTAATAATGCACGTTATACTGCTAATAATATAAGTAGTAAGTATAATTATTACAGTTCTAGCGATGATAACTGCATTGTATGGGTAATAATGCATGTTATATTGATAATATTGGGAGTAATAAGTATATTTATTATAGTTCTAGCGATAATAACTGCATAATATGGGTAATAATGCACGTTATATTGCTAATAATATAAGTAATGAGTATAATTATTACAGTTCTATCGATAATAACTGCATAATATGGGTAATAATGCATGTTATATTGATGATAATAAAAGTAATACGTATATTTATTATAGTTCTATCGATAATAACTGCATAATATGGGTAATAATGCATGTTATATTGATGATATAAAAGTAATACGTATATTTATTACAGTTCTATCGATAATAACTCCATTATATGGGTAATAATGCATGTTATATTGATAATAATATAAGTAATAAGTATAATTATTACAGTTCTAGAGATAATAACTGCATTATTTGGGTAATAATGCACGTTATACTGCTAATAATATAAGTAGTAAGTACAATTATTACAGTTCTGGCTACAATAACTGCATTATATGGTTAATAATGCATGATATATTGATAATATCGGGAGTAATAAGTATAATTATTATAGTTCTAGCGATAATAATAGTAAAATATGGCGAAGAGTGCATGTTATATTGATAATAGTAAAAGTAATAAGTATCTTTATTTCAGTTCTATCGATAATAACTGCATAATATGGGTAATAATGCATGTTATATTGATGATATAAAAGTAATACGTATATTTATTACAGTTCTAGCGATAATAACTCCATTATATGGGTAATAATGCATGTTATATTGATAATAATATAAGTAATAAGTATAACAATTACAGTTCTAGAGATAATAACTGCATTATATGGGTAATAATGCACGTTATACTGCTAATAATATAAGTAGTAAGTACAATTATTACAGTTCTGGCTACAATAACTGCATTATATGGTTAATAATGCATGTTATATTGATAATATCGGGAGTAATAAGTATAATTATTATAGTTCTAGCGATAATAATAGTAAAATATGGCTAAGAGTGCATGTTATATTGATAATAGTAAAAGTAATAAGTATCTTTATTTCAGTTCTATCGATAATAACTGCATAATATGGGTAATAATGCATGTTATATTGATGATAATAAAAGTAATACGTATATTTATTACAGTTCTAGCGACAATAACTGCATTATATGGGTAATAATGCATGTTGTATTGATAATATCGGGAGTAATAAGTATAATTATTATAGTTCTAGCGATAATAACTGCATTATATAGGTAATAATGCACGTTATATTGCTAATAATATAAGTAATAAGTATAATTATTACAGTTCTAGCGATAATAACTGCATTATATGGGTAATAATGCACGTTATATTGCTAATAATATAAGTAATAAGTATAATTATTACAGTTCTAGCGATAGTAACTGCATTATTTGGGTAATAATGCACGTTATACTGCTAATAATATAAGTAGTAAGTACAATTATTACAGTTCTGGCTACAATAACTGCATTATATGGTTAATAATGCATGTTATATTGATAATATCGGGAGTAATAAGTATAATTATTATAGTTCTAGCGATAATAATAGTAAAATATGGCTAAGAGTGCATGTTATATTATTAATAGTAAAAGTAATAAGCATCTTTATTTCAGTTCTATCGATAATAACTGCATAATATGGGTAATAATGCATGTTATATTGATGATAATAAAAATAATACGTATATTTATTACAGTTCTAGCGATAATAACTCCATTATATGGGTAATAATGCATGTTATATTGATAATAATATAAGTAATAAGTATAATTATTACAGTTCTAGCGATAATAACTGCATTATATGGGTAATAATGCACGTTATATTGCTAATAATATAAGTAATAAGTATAATTATTACAGTTCTAGCGATAGTAACTGCATTATGTGGGTAATAATGCATGTTATATTGATAATATTGGGAGTAATAAGTATATTTATTATAGTTCTAGCGATAATAAGTGCATAATATGGGTAATAATGCATGGTATATTGATAATAATATAAGTAATAAGTATAATTATTACAGTTCTAGCGATAATAACTGCATTATATGGGTAATAATGCACGTTATATTGATAATATCGGGAGTAATAAGTATAATTATTATAGTTCTAGCGATAATAATAGTAAAATATGGCTATTAGTGCTTGTTATATTGATAATAATAAACGTTATCAGTATATTTATTACAGTTCTATCGATAATAACTCCATTATATGGGTAATAATGCATGTTATATTGATAATAATATAAGTAATAAGTATAATTATTACAGTTCTAGAGATAATAACTGCATTATTTGGGTAATAATGCACGTTATACTGCTAATAATATAAGTAGTAAGTACAATTATTACAGTTCTGGCTACAATAACTGCATTATATGGTTAATAATGCATGATATATTGATAATATCGGGAGTAATAAGTATAATTATTATAGTTCTAGCGATAATAATAGTAAAATATGGCGAAGAGTGCATGTTATATTGATAATAGTAAAAGTAATAAGTATCTTTATTTCAGTTCTATCGATAATAACTGCATAATATGGGTAATAATGCATGTTATATTGATGATAATAAAAGTAATACGTATATTTATTACAGTTCTAGCGACAATAACTGCATTATATGGGTAATAATGCATGTTATATTGATAATATCGGGAGTAATAAGTATAATTATTATAGTTCTAGCGATAATAACTGCATTATATAGGTAATAATGCACGTTATATTGCTAATAATATAAGTAATAAGTATAATTATTACAGTTCTAGCGATAATAATTGCATTATATGCGTAATAAGGCATGTTATATTGATAATATCGGGAGTAATAAGTATAATTATTATAGTTCTAGCGATAATAATAGTAAAATATGGCTAATAGTGCCTGTTATATTGATAATAATAAAAGTAATAGGTATATTTATTATACTTCTGTCGATAATAACTGCATTATATGGGTAATAATGCATGTTATATTGATAATAATATAAGTAATTAGTATAATTATTACAGTTCTAGCGATAATAACTCCATTATATGGGTAATAATGCATGTTATATTGATAATAATATAAGTAATAAGTATAATGATTACAGTTCTAGAGATAATAACTGCGTTATATGGGTAATAATGCACGTTATACTGCTAATAATATAAGTAGTAAGTATAATTATTACAGTTCTAGCGATGATAACTGCATTGTATGGGTAATAATGCATGTTATATTGATAATATTGGGAGTAATAAGTATATTTATTATAGTTCTAGCGATAATAACTGCATAATATGGGTAATAATGCACGTTATATTGCTAATAATATAAGTAATGAGTATAATTATTACAGTTCTATCGATAATAACTGCATAATATGGGTAATAATGCATGTTATATTGATGATAATAAAAGTAATACGTATATTTATTATAGTTCTATCGATAATAACTGCATAATATGGGTAATAATGCATGTTATATTGATGATATAAAAGTAATACGTATATTTATTACAGTTCTAGCGATAATAACTCCATTATATGGGTAATAATGCATGTTATATTGATAATAATATAAGTAATAAGTATAATAATTACAGTTCTAGAGATAATAACTGCATTATATGGGTAATAATGCACGTTATACTGCTAATAATATAAGTAGTAAGTACAATTATTACAGTTCTGGCTACAATAACTGCATTATATGGTTAATAATGCATGTTATATTGATAATATCGGGAGTAATAAGTATAATTATTATAGTTCTAGCGATAATAATAGTAAAATATGGCTAAGAGTGCATGTTATATTGATAATAGTAAAAGTAATAAGTATCTTTATTTCAGTTCTATCGATAATAACTGCATAATATGGGTAATAATGCATGTTATATTGATGATATAAAAGTAATACGTATATTTATTACAGTTCTAGCGATAATAACTCCATTATATGGGTAATAATGCATGTTATATTGATAATAATATAAGTAATAAGTATAACAATTACAGTTCTAGAGATAATAACTGCATTATATGGGTAATAATGCACGTTATACTGCTAATAATATAAGTAGTAAGTACAATTATTACAGTTCTGGCTACAATAACTGCATTATATGGTTAATAATGCATGTTATATTGATAATATCGGGAGTAATAAGTATAATTATTATAGTTCTAGCGATAATAATAGTAAAATATGGCTAAGAGTGCATGTTATATTGATAATAGTAAAAGTAATAAGTATCTTTATTTCAGTTCTATCGATAATAACTGCATAATATGGGTAATAATGCATGTTATATTGATGATAATAAAAGTAATACGTATATTTATTACAGTTCTAGCGACAATAACTGCATTATATGGGTAATAATGCATGTTGTATTGATAATATCGGGAGTAATAAGTATAATTATTATAGTTCTAGCGATAATAACTGCATTATATAGGTAATAATGCACGTTATATTGCTAATAATATAAGTAATAAGTATAATTATTACAGTTCTAGCGATAATAACTGCATTATATGGGTAATAATGCACGTTATATTGCTAATAATATAAGTAATAAGTATAATTATTACAGTTCTAGCGATAGTAACTGCATTATTTGGGTAATAATGCACGTTATACTGCTAATAATATAAGTAGTAAGTACAATTATTACAGTTCTGGCTACAATAACTGCATTATATGGTTAATAATGCATGTTATATTGATAATATCGGGAGTAATAAGTATAATTATTATAGTTCTAGCGATAATAATAGTAAAATATGGCTAAGAGTGCATGTTATATTATTAATAGTAAAAGTAATAAGCATCTTTATTTCAGTTCTATCGATAATAACTGCATAATATGGGTAATAATGCATGTTATATTGATGATAATAAAAATAATACGTATATTTATTACAGTTCTAGCGATAATAACTCCATTATATGGGTAATAATGCATGTTATATTGATAATAATATAAGTAATAAGTATAATTATTACAGTTCTAGCGATAATAACTGCATTATATGGGTAATAATGCACGTTATATTGCTAATAATATAAGTAATAAGTATAATTATTACAGTTCTAGCGATAGTAACTGCATTATGTGGGTAATAATGCATGTTATATTGATAATATTGGGAGTAATAAGTATATTTATTATAGTTCTAGCGATAATAAGTGCATAATATGGGTAATAATGCATGGTATATTGATAATAATATAAGTAATAAGTATAATTATTACAGTTCTAGCGATAATAACTGCATTATATGGGTAATAATGCACGTTATATTGATAATATCGGGAGTAATAAGTATAATTATTATAGTTCTAGCGATAATAATAGTAAAATATGGCTATTAGTGCTTGTTATATTGATAATAATAAACGTTATCAGTATATTTATTACAGTTCTATCGATAATAACTCCATTATATGGGTAATAATGCATGTTATATTGATAATAATATAAGTAATAAGTATAATTATTACAGTTCTAGAGATAATAACTGCATTATTTGGGTAATAATGCACGTTATACTGCTAATAATATAAGTAGTAAGTACAATTATTACAGTTCTGGCTACAATAACTGCATTATATGGTTAATAATGCATGATATATTGATAATATCGGGAGTAATAAGTATAATTATTATAGTTCTAGCGATAATAATAGTAAAATATGGCGAAGAGTGCATGTTATATTGATAATAGTAAAAGTAATAAGTATCTTTATTTCAGTTCTATCGATAATAACTGCATAATATGGGTAATAATGCATGTTATATTGATGATAATAAAAGTAATACGTATATTTATTACAGTTCTAGCGACAATAACTGCATTATATGGGTAATAATGCATGTTATATTGATAATATCGGGAGTAATAAGTATAATTATTATAGTTCTAGCGATAATAACTGCATTATATAGGTAATAATGCACGTTATATTGCTAATAATATAAGTAATAAGTATAATTATTACAGTTCTAGCGATAATAATTGCATTATATGCGTAATAAGGCATGTTATATTGATAATATCGGGAGTAATAAGTATAATTATTATAGTTCTAGCGATAATAATAGTAAAATATGGCTAATAGTGCCTGTTATATTGATAATAATAAAAGTAATAGGTATATTTATTATACTTCTGTCGATAATAACTGCATTATATGGGTAATAATGCATGTTATATTGATAATAATATAAGTAATTAGTATAATTATTACAGTTCTAGCGATAATAACTCCATTATATGGGTAATAATGCATGTTATATTGATAATAATATAAGTAATAAGTATAATGATTACAGTTCTAGAGATAATAACTGCGTTATATGGGTAATAATGCACGTTATACTGCTAATAATATAAGTAGTAAGTATAATTATTACAGTTCTAGCGATGATAACTGCATTGTATGGGTAATAATGCATGTTATATTGATAATATTGGGAGTAATAAGTATATTTATTATAGTTCTAGCGATAATAACTGCATAATATGGGTAATAATGCACGTTATATTGCTAATAATATAAGTAATGAGTATAATTATTACAGTTCTATCGATAATAACTGCATAATATGGGTAATAATGCATGTTATATTGATGATAATAAAAGTAATACGTATATTTATTATAGTTCTATCGATAATAACTGCATAATATGGGTAATAATGCATGTTATATTGATGATATAAAAGTAATACGTATATTTATTACAGTTCTAGCGATAATAACTCCATTATATGGGTAATAATGCATGTTATATTGATAATAATATAAGTAATAAGTATAATAATTACAGTTCTAGAGATAATAACTGCATTATATGGGTAATAATGCACGTTATACTGCTAATAATATAAGTAGTAAGTACAATTATTACAGTTCTGGCTACAATAACTGCATTATATGGTTAATAATGCATGTTATATTGATAATATCGGGAGTAATAAGTATAATTATTATAGTTCTAGCGATAATAATAGTAAAATATGGCTAAGAGTGCATGTTATATTGATAATAGTAAAAGTAATAAGTATCTTTATTTCAGTTCTATCGATAATAACTGCATAATATGGGTAATAATACATGTTATATTGATGATAATAAAAGTAATACGTATATTTATTACAGTTCTAGCGACAATAACTGCATTATATGGGTAATAATGCATGTTGTATTGATAATATCGGGAGTAATAAGTATAATTATTATAGTTCTAGCGATAATAACTGCATTATATAGGTAATAATGCACGTTATATTGCTAATAATATAAGTAATAAGTATAATTATTACAGTTCTAGCGATAATAATTGCATTATATGCGTAATAAGGCATGTTATATTGATAATATCGGGAGTAATAAGTATAATTATTATAGTTCTAGCGATAATAATAGTAAAATATGGCTAATAGTGCCTGTTATATTGATAATAATAAAAGTAATAGGTATATTTATTATACTTCTGTCGATAATAACTGCATTATATGGGTAATAATGCATGTTATATTGATAATAATATAAGTAATTAGTATAATTATTACAGTTCTAGCGATAATAACTCCATTATATGGGTAATAATGCATGTTATATTGATAATAATATAAGTAATAAGTATAATGATTACAGTTCTAGAGATAATAACTGCGTTATATGGGTAATAATGCACGTTATACTGCTAATAATATAAGTAGTAAGTATAATTATTACAGTTCTAGCGATGATAACTGCATTGTATGGGTAATAATGCATGTTATATTGATAATATTGGGAGTAATAAGTATATTTATTATAGTTCTAGCGATAATAACTGCATAATATGGGTAATAATGCACGTTATATTGCTAATAATATAAGTAATGAGTATAATTATTACAGTTCTATCGATAATAACTGCATAATATGGGTAATAATGCATGTTATATTGATGATAATAAAAGTAATACGTATATTTATTATAGTTCTATCGATAATAACTGCATAATATGGGTAATAATGCATGTTATATTGATGATATAAAAGTAATACGTATATTTATTACAGTTCTATCGATAATAACTCCATTATATGGGTAATAATGCATGTTATATTGATAATAATATAAGTAATAAGTATAATTATTACAGTTCTAGCGATAATAACTGCATTATATGGGTAATAATGCACGTTATATTGCTAATAATATAAGTAATAAGTATAATTATTACAGTTCTAGCGATAGTAACTGCATTATTTGGGTAATAATGCACGTTATACTGCTAATAATATAAGTAGTAAGTACAATTATTACAGTTCTGGCTACAATAACTGCATTATATGGTTAATAATGCATGTTATATTGATAATATCGGGAGTAATAAGTATAATTATTATAGTTCTAGCGATAATAATAGTAAAATATGGCTAAGAGTGCATGTTATATTAATAATAGTAAAAGTAATAAGCATCTTTATTTCAGTTCTATCGATAATAACTGCATAATATGGGTAATAATGCATGTTATATTGATGATAATAAAAGTAATACGTATATTTATTACAGTTCTAGCGATAATAACTCCATTATATGGGTAATAATGCATGTTATATTGATAATAATAAAAGTAATAAGTATAATTATTACAGTTCTAGCGATAATAACTGCATTATATGGGTAATAATGCATGTTATATTGATAATATCGGGAGTAATAAGTATAATTATTATAGTTCTAGCGATAATAATAGTAAAATATGGCTATTAGTGCTTGTTATATTGATAATAATAAACGTTATCAGTATATTTATTACAGTTCTATCGATAATAACTCCATTATATGGGTAATAATGCATGTTATATTGATAATAATATAAGTAATAAGTATAATTATTACAGTTCTAGAGATAATAACTGCATTATTTGGGTAATAATGCACGTTATACTGCTAATAATATAAGTAGTAAGTACAATTATTACAGTTCTGGCTACAATAACTGCATTATATGGTTAATAATGCATGATATATTGATAATATCGGGAGTAATAAGTATAATTATTATAGTTCTAGCGATAATAATAGTAAAATATGGCGAAGAGTGCATGTTATATTGATAATAGTAAAAGTAATAAGTATCTTTATTTCAGTTCTATCGATAATAACTGCATAATATGGGTAATAATGCATGTTATATTGATGATAATAAAAGTAATACGTATATTTATTACAATTCTAGCGACAATAACTGCATTATATGGGTAATAATGCATGTTATATTGATAATATCGGGAGTAATAAGTATAATTATTATAGTTCTAGCGATAATAACTGCATTATATAGGTAATAATGCACGTTATATTGCTAATAATATAAGTAATAAGTATAATTATTACAGTTCTAGCGATAATAATTGCATTATATGCGTAATAAGGCATGTTATATTGATAATATCGGGAGTAATAAGTATAATTATTATAGTTCTAGCGATAATAATAGTAAAATATGGCTAATAGTGCCTGTTATATTGATA
Source organism: Megachile leachella (assembly GCA_963576845.1). Taxonomy (NCBI): domain Eukaryota; kingdom Metazoa; phylum Arthropoda; class Insecta; order Hymenoptera; family Megachilidae; genus Megachile; species Megachile leachella. The sequence continues at coordinate 281,735 of CAUYWW010000042.1, read as the reverse complement.
ATAATAAAAGTAATAGGTATATTTATTATACTTCTGTCGATAATAACTGCATTATATGGGTAATAATGCATGTTATATTGATAATAATATAAGTAATTAGTATAATTATTACAGTTCTAGCGATAATAACTCCATTATATGGGTAATAATGCATGTTATATTGATAATAATATAAGTAATAAGTATAATGATTACAGTTCTAGAGATAATAACTGCGTTATATGGGTAATAATGCACGTTATACTGCTAATAATATAAGTAGTAAGTATAATTATTACAGTTCTAGCGATGATAACTGCATTGTATGGGTAATAATGCATGTTATATTGATAATATTGGGAGTAATAAGTATATTTATTATAGTTCTAGCGATAATAACTGCATAATATGGGTAATAATGCACGTTATATTGCTAATAATATAAGTAATGAGTATAATTATTACAGTTCTATCGATAATAACTGCATAATATGGGTAATAATGCATGTTATATTGATGATAATAAAAGCAATACGTATATTTATTATAGTTCTATCGATAATAACTGCATAATATGGGTAATAATGCATGTTATATTGATGATATAAAAGTAATACGTATATTTATTACAGTTCTAGCGATAATAACTCCATTATATGGGTAATAATGCATGTTATATTGATAATAATATAAGTAATAAGTATAATAATTACAGTTCTAGAGATAATAACTGCATTATATGGGTAATAATGCACGTTATACTGCTAATAATATAAGTAGTAAGTACAATTATTACAGTTCTGGCTACAATAACTGCATTATATGGTTAATAATGCATGTTATATTGATAATATCGGGAGTAATAAGTATAATTATTATAGTTCTAGCGATAATAATAGTAAAATATGGCTAAGAGTGCATGTTATATTGATAATAGTAAAAGTAATAAGTATCTTTATTTCAGTTCTATCGATAATAACTGCATAATATGGGTAAGAATGCATGTTATATTGATGATAATAAAAGTAATACGTATATTTATTACAGTTCTAGCGACAATAACTGCATTATATGGGTAATAATGCATGTTGTATTGATAATATCGGGAGTAATAAGTATAATTATTATAGTTCTAGCGATAATAACTGCATTATATAGGTAATAATGCACGTTATATTGCTAATAATATAAGTAATAAGTATAATTATTACAGTTCTAGCGATAATAATTGCATTATATGCGTAATAAGGCATGTTATATTGATAATATCGGGAGTAATAAGTATAATTATTATAGTTCTAGCGATAATAATAGTAAAATATGGCTAATAGTGCCTGTTATATTGATAATAATAAAAGTAATAGGTATATTTATTATACTTCTGTCGATAATAACTGCATTATATGGGTAATAATGCATGTTATATTGATAATAATATAAGTAATTAGTATAATTATTACAGTTCTAGCGATAATAACTCCATTATATGGGTAATAATGCATGTTATATTGATAATAATATAAGTAATAAGTATAATGATTACAGTTCTAGAGATAATAACTGCGTTATTTGGGTAATAATGCACGTTATACTGCTAATAATATAAGTAGTAAGTACAATTATTACAGTTCTGGCTACAATAACTGCATTATATGGTTAATAATGCATGATATATTGATAATATCGGGAGTAATAAGTATAATTATTATAGTTCTAGCGATAATAATAGTAAAATATGGCGAAGAGTGCATGTTATATTGATAATAGTAAAAGTAATAAGTATCTTTATTTCAGTTCTATCGATAATAACTGCATAATATGGGTAATAATGCATGTTATATTGATGATAATAAAAGTAATACGTATATTTATTACAATTCTAGCGACAATAACTGCATTATATGGGTAATAATGCATGTTATATTGATAATATCGGGAGTAATAAGTATAATTATTATAGTTCTAGCGATAATAACTGCATTATATAGGTAATAATGCACGTTATATTGCTAATAATATAAGTAATAAGTATAATTATTACAGTTCTAGCGATAATAATTGCATTATATGCGTAATAAGGCATGTTATATTGATAATATCGGGAGTAATAAGTATAATTATTATAGTTCTAGCGATAATAATAGTAAAATATGGCTAATAGTGCCTGTTATATTGATAATAATAAAAGTAATAGGTATATTTATTATACTTCTGTCGATAATAACTGCATTATATGGGTAATAATGCATGTTATATTGATAATAATATAAGTAATTAGTATAATTATTACAGTTCTAGCGATAATAACTCCATTATATGGGTAATAATGCATGTTATATTGATAATAATATAAGTAATAAGTATAATGATTACAGTTCTAGAGATAATAACTGCGTTATATGGGTAATAATGCACGTTATACTGCTAATAATATAAGTAGTAAGTATAATTATTACAGTTCTAGCGATGATAACTGCATTGTATGGGTAATAATGCATGTTATATTGATAATATTGGGAGTAATAAGTATATTTATTATAGTTCTAGCGATAATAACTGCATAATATGGGTAATAATGCACGTTATATTGCTAATAATATAAGTAATGAGTATAATTATTACAGTTCTATCGATAATAACTGCATAATATGGGTAATAATGCATGTTATATTGATGATAATAAAAGCAATACGTATATTTATTATAGTTCTATCGATAATAACTGCATAATATGGGTAATAATGCATGTTATATTGATGATATAAAAGTAATACGTATATTTATTACAGTTCTAGCGATAATAACTCCATTATATGGGTAATAATGCATGTTATATTGATAATAATATAAGTAATAAGTATAATAATTACAGTTCTAGAGATAATAACTGCATTATATGGGTAATAATGCACGTTATACTGCTAATAATATAAGTAGTAAGTACAATTATTACAGTTCTGGCTACAATAACTGCATTATATGGTTAATAATGCATGTTATATTGATAATATCGGGAGTAATAAGTATAATTATTATAGTTCTAGCGATAATAATAGTAAAATATGGCTAAGAGTGCATGTTATATTGATAATAGTAAAAGTAATAAGTATCTTTATTTCAGTTCTATCGATAATAACTGCATAATATGGGTAAGAATGCATGTTATATTGATGATAATAAAAGTAATACGTATATTTATTACAGTTCTAGCGACAATAACTGCATTATATGGGTAATAATGCATGTTGTATTGATAATATCGGGAGTAATAAGTATAATTATTATAGTTCTAGCGATAATAACTGCATTATATAGGTAATAATGCACGTTATATTGCTAATAATATAAGTAATAAGTATAATTATTACAGTTCTAGCGATAATAATTGCATTATATGCGTAATAAGGCATGTTATATTGATAATATCGGGAGTAATAAGTATAATTATTATAGTTCTAGCGATAATAATAGTAAAATATGGCTAATAGTGCCTGTTATATTGATAATAATAAAAGTAATAGGTATATTTATTATACTTCTGTCGATAATAACTGCATTATATGGGTAATAATGCATGTTATATTGATAATAATATAAGTAATTAGTATAATTATTACAGTTCTAGCGATAATAACTCCATTATATGGGTAATAATGCATGTTATATTGATAATAATATAAGTAATAAGTATAATGATTACAGTTCTAGAGATAATAACTGCGTTATATGGGTAATAATGCACGTTATACTGCTAATAATATAAGTAGTAAGTATAATTATTACAGTTCTAGCGATGATAACTGCATTGTATGGGTAATAATGCATGTTATATTGATAATATTGGGAGTAATAAGTATATTTATTATAGTTCTAGCGATAATAACTGCATAATATGGGTAATAATGCACGTTATATTGCTAATAATATAAGTAATGAGTATAATTATTACAGTTCTATCGATAATAACTGCATAATATGGGTAATAATGCATGTTATATTGATGATAATAAAAGTAATACGTATATTTATTATAGTTCTATCGAAAATAACTGCATAATATGGGTAATAATGCATGTTATATTGATGATATAAAAGTAATACGTATATTTATTACAGTTCTATCGATAATAACTCCATTATATGGGTAATAATGCATGTTATATTGATAATAATATAAGTAATAAGTATAATTATTACAGTTCTAGCGATAATAACTGCATTATATGGGTAATAATGCACGTTATATTGCTAATAATATAAGTAATAAGTATAATTATTACAGTTCTAGCGATAGTAACTGCATTATTTGGCTAATAATGCACGTTATACTGCTAATAATATAAGTAGTAAGTACAATTATTACAGTTCTGGCTACAATAACTGCATTATATGGTTAATAATGCATGTTATATTGATAATATCGGGAGTAATAAGTATAATTATTATAGTTCTAGCGATAATAATAGTAAAATATGGCTAAGAGTGCATGTTATATTAATAATAGTAAAAGTAATAAGCATCTTTATTTCAGTTCTATCGATAATAACTGCATAATATGGGTAATAATGCATGTTATATTGATGATAATAAAAGTAATACGTATATTTATTACAGTTCTAGCGATAATAACTCCATTATATGGGTAATAATGCATGTTATATTGATAATAATAATAGTAATAAGTATAATTATTACAGTTCTAGCGATAATAACTGCATTATATGGGTAATAATGCATGTTATATTGATAATATCGGGAGTAATAAGTATAATTATTATAGTTCTAGCGATAATAATAGTAAAATATGGCTATTAGAGCTTGTTATATTGATAATAATAAACGTTATCAGTATATTTATTACAGTTCTATCGATAATAACTCCATTATATGGGTAATAATGCATGTTATATTGATAATAATATAAGTAATAAGTATAATTATTACAGTTCTAGCGATAATAACTGCATTATATGGGTAATAATGCACGTTATATTGCTAATAATATAAGTAATAAGTATAATTATTACAGTTCTAGCGATAGTAACTGCATTATGTGGGTAATAATGCATGTTATATTGATAATATTGGGAGCAATAAGTATATTTATTATAGTTCTAGCGATAATAAGTGCATAATATGGGTAATAATGCATGGTATATTGATAATAATATAAGTAATAAGTATAATTATTACAGTTCTAGCGATAATAACTGCATTATATGGGTAATAATGCACGTTATATTGATAATATCGGGAGTAATAAGTATAATTATTATAGTTCTAGCGATAATAATAGTAAAATATGGCTATTAGTGCTTGTTATATTGATAATAATAAACGTTATCAGTATATTTATTACAGTTCTATCGATAATAACTCCATTATATGGGTAATAATGCATGTTATATTGATAATAATATAAGTAATAAGTATAATTATTACAGTTCTAGAGATAATAACTGCATTATTTGGGTAATAATGCACGTTATACTGCTAATAATATAAGTAGTAAGTACAATTATTACAGTTCTGGCTACAATAACTGCATTATATGGTTAATAATGCATGATATATTGATAATATCGGGAGTAATAAGTATAATTATTATAGTTCTATCGATAATAATAGTAAAATATGGCGAAGAGTGCATGTTATATTGATAATAGTAAAAGTAATAAGTATCTTTATTTCAGTTCTATCGATAATAACTGCATAATATGGGTAATAATGCATGTTATATTGATGATAATAAAAGTAATACGTATATTTATTACAGTTCTAGCGACAATAACTGCATTATATGGGTAATAATGCATGTTATATTGATAATATCGGGAGTAATAAGTATAATTATTATAGTTCTAGCGATAATAACTGCATTATATAGGTAATAATGCACGTTATATTGCTAATAATATAAGTAATAAGTATAATTATTACAGTTCTAGCGATAATAATTGCATTATATGCGTAATAAGGCATGTTATATTGATAATATCGGGAGTAATAAGTATAATTATTATAGTTCTAGCGATAATAATAGTAAAATATGGCTAATAGTGCCTGTTATATTGATAATAATAAAAGTAATAGGTATATTTATTATACTTCTGTCGATAATAACTGCATTATATGGGTAATAATGCATGTTATATTGATAATAATATAAGTAATTAGTATAATTATTACAGTTCTAGCGATAATAACTCCATTATATGGGTAATAATGCATGTTATATTGATAATAATATAAGTAATAAGTATAATGATTACAGTTCTAGAGATAATAACTGCGTTATATGGGTAATAATGCATGTTATACTGCTAATAATATAAGTAGTAAGTATAATTATTACAGTTCTAGCGATGATAACTGCATTGTATGGGTAATAATGCATGTTATATTGATAATATTGGGAGTAATAAGTATATTTATTATAGTTCTAGCGATAATAACTGCATAATATGGGTAATAATGCACGTTATATTGCTAATAATATAAGTAATGAGTATAATTATTACAGTTCTATCGATAATAACTGCATAATATGGGTAATAATGCATGTTATATTGATGATAATAAAAGTAATACGTATATTTATTATAGTTCTATCGATAATAACTGCATAATATGGGTAATAATGCATGTTATATTGATGATATAAAAGTAATACGTATATTTATTACAGTTCTATCGATAATAACTCCATTATATGGGTAATAATGCATGTTATATTGATAATAATATAAGTAATAAGTATAATTATTACAGTTCTAGCGATAATAACTGCATTATATGGGTAATAATGCACGTTATATTGCTAATAATATAAGTAATAAGTATAATTATTACAGTTCTAGAGATAATAACTGCATTATTTGGGTAATAATGCACGTTATACTGCTAATAATATAAGTAGTAAGTACAATTATTACAGTTCTGGCTACAATAACTGCATTATATGGTTAATAATGCATGATATATTGATAATATCGGGAGTAATAAGTATAATTATTATAGTTCTAGCGATAATAATAGTAAAATATGGCGAAGAGTGCATGTTATATTGATAATAGTAAAAGTAATAAGTATCTTTATTTCAGTTCTATCGATAATAACTGCATAATATGGGTAATAATGCATGTTATATTGATGATATAAAAGTAATACGTATATTTATTACAGTTCTAGCGATAATAACTCCATTATATGGGTAATAATGCATGTTATATTGATAATAATATAAGTAATAAGTATAATAATTACAGTTCTAGAGATAATAACTGCATTATATGGGTAATAATGCACGTTATACTGCTAATAATATAAGTAGTAAGTACAATTATTACAGTTCTGGCTACAATAACTGCATTATATGGTTAATAATGCATGTTATATTGATAATATCGGGAGTAATAAGTATAATTATTATAGTTCTAGCGATAATAATAGTAAAATATGGCTAAGAGTGCATGTTATATTGATAATAGTAAAAGTAATAAGTATCTTTATTTCAGTTCTATCGATAATAACTGCATAATATGGGTAATAATGCATGTTATATTGATGATAATAAAAGTAATACGTATATTTATTACAGTTCTAGCGACAATAACTGCATTATATGGGTAATAATGCATGTTGTATTGATAATATCGGGAGTAATAAGTATAATTATTATAGTTCTAGCGATAATAACTGCATTATATAGGTAATAATGCACGTTATATTGCTAATAATATAAGTAATAAGTATAATTATTACAGTTCTAGCGATAATAATTGCATTATATGCGTAATAAGGCATGTTATATTGATAATATCGGGAGTAATAAGTATAATTATTATAGTTCTAGCGATAATAATAGTAAAATATGGCTAATAGTGCCTGTTATATTGATAATAATAAAAGTAATAGGTATATTTATTATACTTCTGTCGATAATAACTGCATTATATGGGTAATAATGCATGTTATATTGATAATAATATAAGTAATTAGTATAATTATTACAGTTCTAGCGATAATAACTCCATTATATGGGTAATAATGCATGTTATATTGATAATAATATAAGTAATAAGTATAATGATTACAGTTCTAGAGATAATAACTGCGTTATATGGGTAATAATGCACGTTATACTGCTAATAATATAAGTAGTAAGTATAATTATTACAGTTCTAGCGATGATAACTGCATTGTATGGGTAATAATGCATGTTATATTGATAATATTGGGAGTAATAAGTATATTTATTATAGTTCTAGCGATAATAACTGCATAATATGGGTAATAATGCACGTTATATTGCTAATAATATAAGTAATGAGTATAATTATTACAGTTCTATCGATAATAACTGCATAATATGGGTAATAATGCATGTTATATTGATGATAATAAAAGTAATACGTATATTTATTATAGTTCTATCGATAATAACTGCATAATATGGGTAATAATGCATGTTATATTGATGATATAAAAGTAATACGTATATTTATTACAGTTCTATCGATAATAACTCCATTATATGGGTAATAATGCATGTTATATTGATAATAATATAAGTAATAAGTATAATTATTACAGTTCTAGCGATAATAACTGCATTATATGGGTAATAATGCACGTTATATTGCTAATAATATAAGTAATAAGTATAATTATTACAGTTCTAGCGATAGTAACTGCATTATTTGGGTAATAATGCACGTTATACTGCTAATAATATAAGTAGTAAGTACAATTATTACAGTTCTGGCTACAATAACTGCATTATATGGTTAATAATGCATGTTATATTGATAATATCGGGAGTAATAAGTATAATTATTATAGTTCTAGCGATAATAATAGTAAAATATGGCTAAGAGTGCATGTTATATTAATAATAGTAAAAGTAATAAGCATCTTTATTTCAGTTCTATCGATAATAACTGCATAATATGGGTAATAATGCATGTTATATTGATGATAATAAAAGTAATACGTATATTTATTACAGTTCTAGCGATAATAACTCCATTATATGGGTAATAATGCATGTTATATTGATAATAATAAAAGTAATAAGTATAATTATTACAGTTCTAGCGATAATAACTGCATTATATGGGTAATAATGCACGTTATATTGCTAATAATATAAGTAATAAGTATAATTATTACAGTTCTAGCGATAGTAACTGCATTATGTGGGTAATAATGCATGTTATATTGATAATATCGGGAGTAATAAGTATAATTATTATAGTTCTAGCGATAATAATAGTAAAATATGGCTATTAGAGCTTGTTATATTGATAATAATAAACGTTATCAGTATATTTATTACAGTTCTATCGATAATAACTCCATTATATGGGTAATAATGCATGTTATATTGATAATAATATAAGTAATAAGTATAATTATTACAGTTCTAGCGATAATAACTGCATTATATGGGTAATAATGCACGTTATATTGCTAATAATATAAGTAATAAGTATAATTATTACAGTTCTAGCGATAGTAACTGCATTATGTGGGTAATAATGCATGTTATATTGATAATATTGGGAGTAATAAGTATATTTATTATAGTTCTAGCGATAATAAGTGCATAATATGGGTAATAATGCATGGTATATTGATAATAATATAAGTAATAAGTATAATTATTACAGTTCTAGCGATAATAACTGCATTATATGGGTAATAATGCACGTTATATTGATAATATCGGGAGTAATAAGTATAATTATTATAGTTCTAGCGATAATAATAGTAAAATATGGCTATTAGTGCTTGTTATATTGATAATAATAAACGTTATCAGTATATTTATTACAGTTCTATCGATAATAACTCCATTATATGGGTAATAATGCATGTTATATTGATAATAATATAAGTAATAAGTATAATTATTACAGTTCTAGAGATAATAACTGCATTATTTGGGTAATAATGCACGTTATACTGCTAATAATATAAGTAGTAAGTACAATTATTACAGTTCTGGCTACAATAACTGCATTATATGGTTAATAATGCATGATATATTGATAATATCGGGAGTAATAAGTATAATTATTATAGTTCTATCGATAATAATAGTAAAATATGGCGAAGAGTGCATGTTATATTGATAATAGTAAAAGTAATAAGTATCTTTATTTCAGTTCTATCGATAATAACTGCATAATATGGGTAATAATGCATGTTATATTGATGATAATAAAAGTAATACGTATATTTATTACAGTTCTAGCGACAATAACTGCATTATATGGGTAATAATGCATGTTATATTGATACTATCGGGAGTAATAAGTATAATTATTATAGTTCTAGCGATAATAACTGCATTATATAGGTAATAATGCACGTTATATTGCTAATAATATAAGTAATAAGTATAATTATTACAGTTCTAGCGATAATAATTGCATTATATGCGTAATAAGGCATGTTATATTGATAATATCGGGAGTAATAAGTATAATTATTATAGTTCTAGCGATAATAATGGTAAAATATGGCTAATAGTGCCTGTTATATTGATAATAATAAAAGTAATAGGTATATTTATTATACTTCTGTCGATAATAACTGCATTATATGGGTAATAATGCATGTTATATTGATAATAATATAAGTAATTAGTATAATTATTACAGTTCTAGCGATAATAACTCCACTATATGGGTAATAATGCATGTTATATTGATAATAATATAAGTAATAAGTATAATGATTACAGTTCTAGAGATAATAACTGCGTTATATGGGTAATAATGCACGTTATACTGCTAATAATATAAGTAGTAAGTATAATTATTACAGTTCTAGCGATGATAACTGCATTGTATGGGTAATAATGCATGTTATATTGATAATATTGGGAGTAATAAGTATATTTATTATAGTTCTAGCGATAATAACTGCATAATATGGGTAATAATGCACGTTATATTGCTAATAATATAAGTAATGAGTATAATTATTACAGTTCTATCGATAATAACTGCATAATATGGGTAATAATGCATGTTATATTGATGATAATAAAAGTAATACGTATATTTATTATAGTTCTATCGATAATAACTGCATAATATGGGTAATAATGCATGTTATATTGATGATATAAAAGTAATACGTATATTTATTACAGTTCTAGCGATAATAACTCCATTATATGGGTAATAATGCATGTTATATTGATAATAATATAAGTAATAAGTATAATAATTACAGTTCTAGAGATAATAACTGCATTATATGGGTAATAATGCACGTTATACTGCTAATAATATAAGTAGTAAGTACAATTATTACAGTTCTGGCTACAATAACTGCATTATATGGTTAATAATGCATGTTATATTGATAATATCGGGAGTAATAAGTATAATTATTATAGTTCTAGCGATAATAATAGTAAAATATGGCTAAGAGTGCATGTTATATTGATAATAGTAAAAGTAATAAGTATCTTTATTTCAGTTCTATCGATAATAACTGCATAATATGGGTAATAATGCATGTTATATTGATGATAATAAAAGTAATACGTATATTTATTACAGTTCTAGCGACAATAACTGCATTATATGGGTAATAATGCATGTTATATTGATACTATCGGGAGTAATAAGTATAATTATTATAGTTCTAGCGATAATAACTGCATTATATAGGTAATAATGCACGTTATATTGCTAATAATATAAGTAATAAGTATAATTATTACAGTTCTAGCGATAATAATTGCATTATATGCGTAATAAGGCATGTTATATTGATAATATCGGGAGTAATAAGTATAATTATTATAGTTCTAGCGATAATAATGGTAAAATATGGCTAATAGTGCCTGTTATATTGATAATAATAAAAGTAATAGGTATATTTATTATACTTCTGTCGATAATAACTGCATTATATGGGTAATAATGCATGTTATATTGATAATAATATAAGTAATTAGTATAATTATTACAGTTCTAGCGATAATAACTCCACTATATGGGTAATAATGCATGTTATATTGATAATAATATAAGTAATAAGTATAATGATTACAGTTCTAGAGATAATAACTGCGTTATATGGGTAATAATGCACGTTATACTGCTAATAATATAAGTAGTAAGTATAATTATTACAGTTCTAGCGATGATAACTGCATTGTATGGGTAATAATGCATGTTATATTGATAATATTGGGAGTAATAAGTATATTTATTATAGTTCTAGCGATAATAACTGCATAATATGGGTAATAATGCACGTTATATTGCTAATAATATAAGTAATGAGTATAATTATTACAGTTCTATCGATAATAACTGCATAATATGGGTAATAATGCATGTTATATTGATGATAATAAAAGTAATACGTATATTTATTATAGTTCTATCGATAATAACTGCATAATATGGGTAATAATGCATGTTATATTGATGATATAAAAGTAATACGTATATTTATTACAGTTCTAGCGATAATAACTCCATTATATGGGTAATAATGCATGTTATATTGATAATAATATAAGTAATAAGTATAATAATTACAGTTCTAGAGATAATAACTGCATTATATGGGTAATAATGCACGTTATACTGCTAATAATATAAGTAGTAAGTACAATTATTACAGTTCTGGCTACAATAACTGCATTATATGGTTAATAATGCATGTTATATTGATAATATCGGGAGTAATAAGTATAATTATTATAGTTCTAGCGATAATAATAGTAAAATATGGCTAAGAGTGCATGTTATATTGATAATAGTAAAAGTAATAAGTATCGTTATTTCAGTTCTATCGATAATAACTGCATAATATGGGTAATAATGCATGTTATATTGATGATAATAAAAGTGATACGTATATTTATTACAGTTCTAGCGACAATAACTGCATTATATGGGTAATAATGCATGTTGTATTGATAATATCGGGAGTAATAAGTATAATTATTATAGTTCTAGCGATAATAACTGCATTATATAGGTAATAATGCACGTTATATTGCTAATAATATAAGTAATAAGTATAATTATTACAGTTCTAGCGATAATAATTGCATTATATGCGTAATAAGGCATGTTATATTGATAATATCGGGAGTAATAAGTATAATTATTATAGTTCTAGCGATAATAATAGTAAAATATGGCTAATAGTGCCTGTTATATTGATAATAATAAAAGTAATAGGTATATTTATTATACTTCTGTCGATAATAACTGCATTATATGGGTAATAATGCATGTTATATTGATAATAATATAAGTAATTAGTATAATTATTACAGTTCTAGCGATAATAACTCCATTATATGGGTAATAATGCATGTTATATTGATAATAATATAAGTAATAAGTATAATGATTACAGTTCTAGAGATAATAACTGCGTTATATGGGTAATAATGCACGTTATACTGCTAATAATATAAGTAGTAAGTATAATTATTACAGTTCTAGCGATGATAACTGCATTGTATGGGTAATAATGCATGTTATATTGATAATATTGGGAGTAATAAGTATATTTATTATAGTTCTAGCGATAATAACTGCATAATATGGGTAATAATGCACGTTATATTGCTAATAATATAAGTAATGAGTATAATTATTACAGTTCTATCGATAATAACTGCATAATATGGGTAATAATGCATGTTATATTGATGATAATAAAAGTAATACGTATATTTATTATAGTTCTATCGATAATAACTGCATAATATGGGTAATAATGCATGTTATATTGATGATATAAAAGTAATACGTATATTTATTACAGTTCTAGCGATAATAACTCCATTATATGGGTAATAATGCATGTTATATTGATAATAATATAAGTAATAAGTATAATAATTACAGTTCTAGAGATAATAACTGCATTATATGGGTAATAATGCACGTTATACTGCTAATAATATAAGTAGTAAGTACAATTATTACAGTTCTGGCTACAATAACTGCATTATATGGTTAATAATGCATGTTATATTGATAATATCGGGAGTAATAAGTATAATTATTATAGTTCTAGCGATAATAATAGTAAAATATGGCTAAGAGTGCATGTTATATTGATAATAGTAAAAGTAATAAGTATCTTTATTTCAGTTCTATCGATAATAACTGCATAATATGGGTAATAATGCATGTTATATTGATGATAATAAAAGTAATACGTATATTTATTACAGTTCTAGCGACAATAACTGCATTATATGGGTAATAATGCATGTTGTATTGATAATATCGGGAGTAATAAGTATAATTATTATAGTTCTAGCGATAATAACTGCATTATATAGGTAATAATGCACGTTATATTGCTAATAATATAAGTAATAAGTATAATTATTACAGTTCTAGCGATAATAATTGCATTATATGCGTAATAAGGCATGTTATATTGATAATATCGGGAGTAATAAGTATAATTATTATAGTTCTAGCGATAATAATAGTAAAATATGGCTAATAGTGCCTGTTATATTGATAATAATAAAAGTAATAGGTATATTTATTATACTTCTGTCGATAATAACTGCATTATATGGGTAATAATGCATGTTATATTGATAATAATATAAGTAATTAGTATAATTATTACAGTTCTAGCGATAATAACTCCATTATATGGGTAATAATGCATGTTATATTGATAATAATATAAGTAATAAGTATAATGATTACAGTTCTAGAGATAATAACTGCGTTATATGGGTAATAATGCACGTTATACTGCTAATAATATAAGTAGTAAGTATAATTATTACAGTTCTAGCGATGATAACTGCATTGTATGGGTAATAATGCATGTTATATTGATAATATTGGGAGTAATAAGTATATTTATTATAGTTCTAGCGATAATAACTGCATAATATGGGTAATAATGCACGTTATATTGCTAATAATATAAGTAATGAGTATAATTATTACAGTTCTATCGATAATAACTGCATAATATGGGTAATAATGCATGTTATATTGATGATAATAAAAGTAATACGTATATTTATTATAGTTCTATCGATAATAACTGCATAATATGGGTAATAATGCATGTTATATTGATGATATAAAAGTAATACGTATATTTATTACAGTTCTATCGATAATAACTCCATTATATGGGTAATAATGCATGTTATATTGATAATAATATAAGTAATAAGTATAATTATTACAGTTCTAGCGATAATAACTGCATTATATGGGTAATAATGCACGTTATATTGCTAATAATATAAGTAATAAGTATAATTATTACAGTTCTAGCGATAGTAACTGCATTATTTGGGTAATAATGCACGTTATACTGCTAATAATATAAGTAGTAAGTACAATTATTACAGTTCTGGCTACAATAACTGCATTATATGGTTAATAATGCATGTTATATTGATAATATCGGGAGTAATAAGTATAATTATTATAGTTCTAGCGATAATAATAGTAAAATATGGCTAAGAGTGCATGTTATATTAATAATAGTAAAAGTAATAAGCATCTTTATTTCAGTTCTATCGATAATAACTGCATAATATGGGTAATAATGCATGTTATATTGATGATAATAAAAGTAATACGTATATTTATTACAGTTCTAGCGATAATAACTCCATTATATGGGTAATAATGCATGTTATATTGATAATAATAAAAGTAATAAGTATAATTATTACAGTTCTAGCGATAATAACTGCATTATATGGGTAATAATGCATGTTATATTGATAATATCGGGAGTAATAAGTATAATTATTATAGTTCTAGCGATAATAATAGTAAAATATGGCTATTAGAGCTTGTTATATTGATAATAATAAACGTTATCAGTATATTTATTACAGTTCTATCGATAATAACTCCATTATATGGGTAATAATGCATGTTATATTGATAATAATATAAGTAATAAGTATAATTATTACAGTTCTAGCGATAATAACTGCATTATATGGGTAATAATGCACGTTATATTGCTAATAATATAAGTAATAAGTATAATTATTACAGTTCTAGCGATAGTAACTGCATTATGTGGGTAATAATGCATGTTATATTGATAATATTGGGAGTAATAAGTATATTTATTATAGTTCTAGCGATAATAAGTGCATAATATGGGTAATAATGCATGGTATATTGATAATAATATAAGTAATAAGTATAATTATTACAGTTCTAGCGATAATAACTGCATTATATGGGTAATAATGCACGTTATATTGATAATATCGGGAGTAATAAGTATAATTATTATAGTTCTAGCGATAATAATAGTAAAATATGGCTATTAGTGCTTGTTATATTGATAATAATAAACGTTATCAGTATATTTATTACAGTTCTATCGATAATAACTCCATTATATGGGTAATAATGCATGTTATATTGATAATAATATAAGTAATAAGTATAATTATTACAGTTCTAGAGATAATAACTGCATTATTTGGGTAATAATGCACGTTATACTGCTAATAATATAAGTAGTAAGTACAATTATTACAGTTCTGGCTACAATAACTGCATTATATGGTTAATAATGCATGATATATTGATAATATCGGGAGTAATAAGTATAATTATTATAGTTCTATCGATAATAATAGTAAAATATGGCGAAGAGTGCATGTTATATTGATAATAGTAAAAGTAATAAGTATCTTTATTTCAGTTCTATCGATAATAACTGCATAATATGGGTAATAATGCATGTTATATTGATGATAATAAAAGTAATACGTATATTTATTACAGTTCTAGCGACAATAACTGCATTATATGGGTAATAATGCATGTTATATTGATAATATCGGGAGTAATAAGTATAATTATTATAGTTCTAGCGATAATAACTGCATTATATAGGTAATAATGCACGTTATATTGCTAATAATATAAGTAATAAGTATAATTATTACAGTTCTAGCGATAATAATTGCATTATATGCGTAATAAGGCATGTTATATTGATAATATCGGGAGTAATAAGTATAATTATTATAGTTCTAGCGATAATAATAGTAAAATATGGCTAATAGTGCCTGTTATATTGATAATAATAAAAGTAATAGGTATATTTATTATACTTCTGTCGATAATAACTGCATTATATGGGTAATAATGCATGTTATATTGATAATAATATAAGTAATTAGTATAATTATTACAGTTCTAGCGATAATAACTCCATTATATGGGTAATAATGCATGTTATATTGATAATAATATAAGTAATAAGTATAATGGTTACAGTTCTAGAGATAATAACTGCGTTATATGGGTAATAATGCACGTTATACTGCTAATAATATAAGTAGTAAGTATAATTATTACAGTTCTAGCGATGATAACTGCATTGTATGGGTAATAATGCATGTTATATTGATAATATTGGGAGTAATAAGTATATTTATTATAGTTCTAGCGATAATAACTGCATAATATGGGTAATAATGCACGTTATATTGCTAATAATATAAGTAATGAGTATAATTATTACAGTTCTATCGATAATAACTGCATAATATGGGTAATAATGCATGTTATATTGATGATAATAAAAGTAATACGTATATTTATTATAGTTCTATCGATAATAACTGCATAATATGGGTAATAATGCATGTTATATTGATGATATAAAAGTAATACGTATATTTATTACAGTTCTAGCGATAATAACTCCATTATATGGGTAATAATGCATGTTATATTGATAATAATATAAGTAATAAGTATAATAATTACAGTTCTAGAGATAATAACTGCATTATATGGGTAATAATGCACGTTATACTGCTAATAATATAAGTAGTAAGTACAATTATTACAGTTCTGGCTACAATAACTGCATTATATGGTTAATAATGCATGTTATATTGATAATATCGGGAGTAATAAGTATAATTATTATAGTTCTAGCGATAATAATAGTAAAATATGGCTAAGAGTGCATGTTATATTGATAATAGTAAAAGTAATAAGTATCTTTATTTCAGTTCTATCGATAATAACTGCATAATATGGGTAATAATGCATGTTATATTGATGATAATAAAAGTAATACGTATATTTATTACAGTTCTAGCGATAATAACTCCATTATATGGGTAATAATGCATGTTATATTGATAATAATAAAAGTAATAAGTATAATTATTACAGTTCTAGCGATAATAACTGCATTATATGGGTAATAATGCACGTTATATTGCTAATAATATAAGTAATAAGTATAATTATTACAGTTCTAGCGATAATAATTGCATTATATGCGTAATAAGGCATGTTATACTGATAATATCGGGAGTAATAAGTATAATTATTATAGTTCTAGCGATAATAATAGTAAAATATAGCTAATAGTGCCTGTTATATTGATAATAATAAAAGTAATAAGTATATTTATTATACGTCTGTCGATAATAACTGCATTATATGGGTAATAATGCATGTTATATTGATAATAATATAAGTAATAAGTATAATTATTACAGTTCTAGCGATAATAACTTCATTATATGGGTAATAATGCATGTTATATTGATAATAATATAATTAATAAGTATAATTATTACAGCTCTAGCGATAATAACTCCATTATATAGGTAATAATGCATGTTATATTGATAATAATATAAGTAATAAGTATAATTATTACAGTTCTAGCGATAATAACTGCATTATGTGGGTAATAATGCATGTTATATTGATAATATTGGGAGTAATAAGTATATTTATTATAGTTCTAGAGATAATAACTGCACTACATGGGTAATAATGCACGTTATATTGCTAATAATATAAGTAATAAGTATAATTATTACAGTTCTAGCGATAATAACTGCATAATATGGGTAATAATGCATGTTATATTGATGATAATAAAAGTAATACGTATGTTTATTATAGTTCTATCGATAATAACTGCATAATATGGGTAATAATGCATGTTATATTGATGATATAAAAGTAATACGTATATTTATTACAGTTCTAGCGATAATAACTCCATTATATGGGTAATAATGCATGTTATATTGATAATAATATTAGTAATAAGTATAATTATTACAGTTCTAGAGATAACAACTGCATTATATGGGTAATAATGCATGTTACATTGATAATATTGGGAGTAATATGTATATTCATTATAGTTCTTGCGATAATAACTGCATAATATGGGTAATAATGCATGTTATATTGATAATAATATAAGTAATAAGTATAATTATTACAGTTCTAGCGATAATAACTGCATTATATGGGTAATAATGCACGTTATATTGCTAATAATATAAGTAATAAGTATAATCATTACAGTTCTAGCGATAATAACTCCATTATATGGGTAATAATGCATGTTATATTGATAATATCGGGAGTAATAAGTATAATTATTATCGTTCTAGCTATAATAATAGTAAAATATGGCTAATAGTGCATGTTATATTGATAATAGTAAAAGTAATAAGTATCTTTATTACAGTTCTATCGACAATAACTGCACAATATGGGTAATAATGCATGTTATATTGATGATAATAAAAGTAATACGTATATTTATTATAGTTCTAGCGATAATAACTGCATAATATGGGTAATAATGCATGTTATATTGAGAATAATATAAGTAGTAAGTATAATTATTACAGTTCTGGCTATAATAACTGCATTATATGGGTAATAATGCACGTTATATTGCTAATAGTATATGTAATAAGTATAATTATTACAGTTCTAGCGATAATAACTGCATAATATGGGTAATACTGCATGTTATATTGATGATAATAAAAGTAGTAAGTATATTTATTACAGTTCTAGCGATAATAACTCCATTATATGGGTAATAATGCATGTTATATTGATAATAATACAAGTAATAAGTATAATTATTACAGTTCAAGCGATAATAACTGCATAATATGGGTAATAATGCATGTTATATTGAGAATAATATAAGTAGTAAGTATAATTATTACAGTTCTGGCTATAATAACTGCATTATGTGGGTCATAATGCATGTTATATTGATAATATCGGGAGTAATAAGTATAATTATTATAGCTCTAGCGATAATAATAGTAAAATATGGCTAATAGTGCATGTTATATTGATAATAATAAAAGTAATAAGTATAATTATTACAGTTCTAGCGATAATAACTGCATTATATGGGTAATAATGCATGTTATATTGATAATATTGGGAGTAATAAGTATATTCATTATAGTTCTTGCGATAATAACTGCATAATATGGGTAATAATGCATGTTATATTGAGAATAATATAAGTAGTAAGCATAATTATTACAGTTCTGGCTATAATAACTGCATTATATGGGTAATAATGCACGTTATGTTGCTAATAGTATATGTAATAAGTATAATTATTACAGTTCTAGCGATAATAACTGCATTATATGGTTAATAATGCATGTTATATTGATAATATTGGGAGTAATAATTATATTTATTATAGTTCTAGCGATAATAACTGTATAATATGGGTAATAGTGCATGTTATATTGTGAATAATATAAGTAATAAGTATAACTATTACAGGTCTAGCGATAATAACTGCATTATATGCGTAATAAGGCATGTTATATTGATAATATCGGGAGTAATAAGTATAATTATTATAGGTCTAGCGATAATAATAGTAAAATATGGCTAATAGTGCCTGTTATATTGATAATAATAAAAGTAATAAGTATATTTATTATACTTCTGTCGATAATAACTGCATTATATGGGTAATAATGCATGTTATATTGATAATAATATAAGTAATAAGTGTAATTATTACAGTTCTAGCGATAATAACTCCATTATATGGGTAATAATGCATGTTATATTAATAATAATATAAGTAATAAGTATAATTATTACAGTTCTAGAGATAATAACTGCATTATATGGGTAATAATGCACGTTATATTGCTAATAATATAAGTAATAAGTATAATTATTACAGTTCTAGCGATAATAACTGCATTATATGGGTAATAATGCACGTTATATTGCTAATAATATAAGTAATAAGTATAATTATTACAGTTCTAGCAATAATAACTGCATTATATGGGTAATAATGCATGTTATATTGATAATATTGGGAGTAATAAGTATATTCATTATAGTTCTTGCGATAATAACTGCATAATATGGGTAATAATGCATGTTATATTGATAATAATATAATTAATAAGTATAATTATTACAGTTCTAGCGATAATAACTCCATTATATGGGTAATAATGCATGTTACATTGATAATAATATTAGTAATAAGTATAATTATTACAGTTCTAGAGATAATAACTGCATTATATGGGTAATAATGCACGTTATATTGCTAGTAATATAAGTAATAGGTATAATTATTACAGTTCTAGCGATAATAACTGCATTATATGGGTAATAATGCACGTTATATTGCTAATAATATAAGTAATAAGTATAATTATTACAGTTCTAGCGATAATAACTGCATTATATGCGTAATAATGCATGTTATATTGATAATATCGGGAGTAATAAGTATAATTATTATAGTTCTAGCGATAATAATAGTCAAATATGGCTATTAGTGCCTGTTATATTGATAATAATAAAAGTAATAAGTATATTTATTATACTTCTGTCGATAATAACTGCATTATATGGGTAATAATGCATGTTATATTGATAATAATATAAGTAATAAGTATAATTATTACAGTTCTAGCGATAATAACTCCATTATATGGGTAATAATGCATGTTATATTGATAATAATACAAGTAATAAGTATAATTATTACAGTTCTAGCGATAATAACTGCATAATATGGGTAATAATGCATGTTATATTGAGAATAATATAAGTAGTAAGTATAATTATTACAGTTCTGGCTATAATAACTGCATTATGTGGGTCATAATGCATGTTATATTGATAATATCGGGAGTAATAAGTATAATTATTATAGCTCTAGCGATAATAATAGTAAAATATGGCTAATAGTGCATGTTATATTGATAATAATAAAAGTAATAAGTATAATTATTACAGTTCTAGCGATAATAACTGCATTATATGGGTAATAATGCATGTTATATTGATAATATCGGGAGTAATAAGTATAGTTATTATAGTTCTAGCGATAAGAATAGGAAAATATGGCTGATAGTACATGTTATACTGATAATAGTAAAAGTAATAAGTATATTTATTATACTTCTGTCGATAATGGCTGCATTATATGGGTAATAATGCATGTTATATTGATAATAATATAAGTAATAAGTATAATTATTACAGTTCTAGCGATAATAACTCCATTATATGGGTAATAATGCATGTTATATTGAGAATAATATAAGTAGTAAGTATAATTATTACACTTCTGGCTATAATAACTGCATTATATGGGTAATAATGCACGTTATACTGCTAATAGTATATGTAATAAGTATAATTATTACAGTTCTAGCGATAATAACTGCATTATATGGGTAATAATGCACGTTATATTGCTAATAATATAAGTAATAAGTATAATTATCACAGTTCTAGCGACAATAACTGCATTATATGGGTAATAAGGCATGTTATGTTGATAATATCGGGAGTAATAAGTATAATTATTATAGTTCTAGCGATAATAATAGTAAAATATGGCTAATAGTGCATGTTATATTGATAATAGTAAAAGTACTAAGTGTCTTTATTACAGTTCTAGCGATAATAACTGCATAATATGGGTAATAATGCATGTTATATTGATGATAATAAAAGTAATACGTATATTTATTACAGTTCTAGCGATAATAACTCCATTATATGGGTAATAATGCATGTTATATTGATAATAATAAAAGTAATAAGTATAATTATTACAGTTCTAGCGATAATAACTGCATTATATGGGTAATAATGCACGTTATATTGCTAATAATATAAGTAATAAGTATAATTATGACAGTTCTAGCGATAATAATTGCATTATATGCGTAATAAGGCATGTTATACTGATAATATCGGGAGTAATAAGCATAATTATTATAGTTCTAGCGATAATAATAGTAAAATATAGCTAATAGTGCCTGTTATATTGATAATAATAAAAGTAATAAGTATATTTATTATACTTCTGTCGATAATAACTGCATTATATGGGTAATAATGCATGTTATATTGATAATAATATAAGTAATAAGTATAATTATTACAGTTCTAGCGATAATAACTCCATTATATGGGTAATAATGCATGTTACATTGATAATAATATTAGTAATAAGTATAATTATTACAGTTCTAGAGATAATAACTGCATTATATGGGTAATAATGCATGTTATATTGATAATATTGGGAGTAATAAGTATATTCATTATAGTTCTTGCGATAATAACTGCATAATATGGGTAATAATGCATGTTATATTGATAATAATATAATTAATAAGTATAATTATTACAGCTCTAGCGATAATAACTGCATTATATGGGTAATAATGCATGTTGTATTGATAATATCGGGAGTAATAAGTATAATTATTATAGTGCTAGCGATAATAATAGTAAAATATGGCAAATAGTGCATGTTATATTGATAATAATAAAAGTAATAAGTATATTTATTACAGTCCTATCGATAATAACTGCATAATATGGGTAATAATGCATGTTATATTGATAATAATATAAGTAATTAGTATAATTATTACAGTTCTAGCGATAATAACACCATTATATGGGTAATAATGCATGTTATATTGATAATAATATAAGTAATAAGTATAATTATTACAGTTCTAGCGATAATAACTCCATTATATGGGTAATAATGCATGTTACATTGATAATAATATTAGTAATAAGTATAATTATTACAGTTCTAGAGATAACAACTGCATTATATGGGTAATAATGCATGTTATATTGATAATATTGGGAGTAATAAGTATATTCATTATAGTTCTTGCGATAATAACTGCATAATATGGGTAATAATGCATGTTATATTGATAATAATATAAGTAATAAGTATAATTATTACAGTTCTAGCGATAATAACTGCATTATATGGGTAATAATGCACGTTATATTGCTAATAATATAAGTAATGAGTATAATTATTACAGTTCTAGCGGTAATAACTGCATTATATGGGTAATAATGCATGTTATATTGATAATATCGGGAGTAATAAGTATAATTATTATAGCTCTAGCGATAATAATAGTAAAATATGGCTAATAGTGCATGTTATATTGATAATAATAAAAGTAATAAGTATAATTATTACAGTTCTAGCGATAATAACTGCATTATATGGGTAATAATGCACGTTATATTGCTAATAATATAAGTAATAAGTATAATTATTACAGTTCAAGCGATAATAACTGCATTATATGGGTAATAATGCATGTTATATTGATAATATCGGGAGTAATAAGTATAGTTATTATAGTTCTAGCGATAAGAATAGGAAAATATGGCTGATAGTACATGTTATACTGATAATAGTAAAAGTAATAAGTATATTTATTATACTTCTGTCGATAATAGCTGCATTATATGGGTAATAATGCATGTTATATTGATAATAATATAAGTAATAAGTATAATTATTACAGTTCTAGCGATAATAACTCCATTATATGGGTAATAATGCATGTTATATTGAGAATAATATAAGTAGTAAGTATAATTATTGCAGTTCTGGCTATAATAACTGCATTATATGGGTAATAATGCACGTTATACTGCTAATAGTATATGTAATAAGTATAATTATTACAGTTCTAGCGATAATAACTGCATTATATGGGTAATAATGCACGTTATATTGCTAATAATATAAGTAATAAGTATAATTATTACAGTTCTAGCGATAATAACTGCATTATATGGGTAATAATGCACGTTATATTGATAATAATATAAGTGATAAGTATAATTATTACAGTTCTAGCGATAATAACTGCATTATATGGGTAATAAGGCATGTTATGTTGATAATATCGGGAGTAATAAGTATAATTATTATAGTTCTAGCGATAATAATAGTAAAATATGGCTAATAGTGCATGTTATATTGATAATAGTAAAAGTACTAAGTGTCTTTATTACAGTTCTATCGATAATAACTGCATAATATGGGTAATAATGCATGTAATATTGAGAATAATATAAGTAGTAAGTATAATTATTACAGTTCTGGCTATAATAACTGCATTATGTGGGTAATAATGCACGTTATACTGCTAATAGTATATGTAATAAGTATAATTATTACAGTTCTAGCGATAATAACTCCATTATATGGGTAATAATGCATGTTATATTGATAATAATATAAGTAATAAGTATAATTATTACAGTTCTAGAGATAATAACTGCATTATATGGGTAATAATGCACGTTATACTGCTAATAATATAAGTAGTAAGTATAATTATTACAGTTCTAGCGATAATAACTGCATTATATGGGTAATAATGCATGTTATATTGATAATATTGGGAGTAATAAGTATATTTATTATAGTTCTAGCGATAATAACTGCATAATATGGGTAATAATGCATGTTATATTGATAATAATAAAAGTAATAAGTATATTTATTACAGTTCTATCGATAATATCTGCATAATATGGGTAATAATGCATGTTATGTTGACGATAATAAAAGTAGTACGTATATTTATTACAGTTCTGGCTATAATAACTGCATTATATGGGTAATAATGCACGTTATATTGCTAATAGTATATGTAATAAGTATAATTATTACAGTTCTAGCGATAATAACTCCATTACATGGGTAATAATGCATGTCATACTGATAATAATATAAGTAATAAGTATAATTATTACAGTTCTAGAGATAATAACTGCATTATATGGGTAATAATGCACGTTATATTGCTAATAATATAAGTAATAAGTATAATTATTACAGTTCTAGAGATAGTAACTGCATTATATGGGTAATAATGCACGTTATATTGCTAATAATATAAGTAATAAGTATAATTATTACAGTTCTAGCGATAATAACTGCATTATATGCGTAATAATGCATGTTATATTGATAATACCGGGAGTAATAAGTATATTTATTATACTTCTGTCGATAATAACTGCATTATATGGGTAAAAATGCATGTTATATTGATAATAATATAAGTAATAAGTATAATTATTACAGTTCTAGCGATAATAACTCCATTATATGGGTAATAATGCATGTTATATTGATAATAATACAAGTAATAAGTATAATTATTACAGTTCTAGCGATAATAACTGCATAATATGGGTAATAATGCATGTTATATTGAGAATAATATAAGTAGTAAGTATAATTATTACAGTTCTGGCTATAATAACTGCATTATGTGGGTCATAATGCATGTTATATTGATAATATCGGGAGTAATAAGTATAATTATTATAGCTCTAGCGATAATAATAGTAAAATATGGCTAATAGTGCATGTTATATTGATAATAATAAAAGTAATAAGTATAATTATTACAGTTCTAGCGATAATAACTGCATTATATGGGTAATAATGCACGTTATATTGCTAATAATATAAGTAATAAGTATAATTATTACAGTTCAAGCGATAATAACTGCATTATATGGGTAATAATGCATGTTATATTGATAATATCGGGAGTAATAAGTATAGTTATTATAGTTCTAGCGATAAGAATAGGAAAATATGGCTAATAGTGCATGTTATATTGATAATAGTAAAAGTACTAAGTGTCTTTATTACAGTTCTATCGATAATAACTGCATAATATGGGTAATAATGCATGTTATATTGATGATAATAAAAGTAGTACGTATATTTATTATAGTTCTAGCGATAATAACTGCATAATATGGGTAATAATGCATGGTATATTGAGAATAATATAAGTAGTAAGTATAATTATTATAGTTCTGGCTATAATAACTGCATTATGTGGGTAATAATGCACGTTATACTGCTAATAGTATATGTAATAAGTATAATTATTACAGTTCTAGCGATAATAACTCCATTATATGGGTAATAATGCACGTTATACTGCTAATAATATAAGTAGTAAGTATAATTATTACAGTTCTAGCGATAATAACATAAGTAATAAGTATAATTATTACAGTTCTAGCGATAATAAGTGCATTATATGGGTAATAATGCACGTTATATTGCTAATAATATAAGTAATAAGTATAATTATTACAGTTCTAGCGATAATAACTGCATTATATGGGCAATAATGCATGTTGTATTGATAATATCGGGAGTAATAAGTATAAATATTATAGTTCTAGCGATAATAATAGTAAAATATGGCAAATAGTGCATGTTATATTTATAATAATAAAAGTAATAAGTATATTTATTACAGTTCTATCGATAATAACTGCATAATATGGGTAATAATGCATGTTATATTGATAATAATATAAGTAATAAGTATAATTATTACAGTTCTAGCGATAATAACACCATTATATGGGTAATAATGCATGTTATATTGATAATAATATAAGTAATACGTATAATTATTACAGTTCTGGCGATAATAACTGCATTATATGGGTAATAATGCACGTTATATTGCTAATAATATAAGTAATAAGTATAATTATTACAGTTCTAGCGATAATAACTGCATTATATGGGTAATAATGCACGTTATATTGCTAATAATATAAGTAATAAGTATAATTATTAGAGTTCTAGCGATAATAACTGCATTATATGCGTAATAAGGCATGTTATATTGATAATATCGGGAGTAATAAGTATAATTATTATAGTTCTAGCGATAATAATAGTAAAATATGGCTAATAGTTCATGTTATATTGATAATAATAAAAGTCATAAGTATATTTATTACAGTTCTATCGATAATATCTGCATAATATGGGTAATAATGCATGTTATGTTGACGATAATAAAAGTAGTACGTATATTTATTACAGTTCTGGCTATAATAACTGCATTATATGGGTAATAATGCACGTTATATTGCTAATAGTATATGTAATAAGTATAATTATTACAGTTCTAGCGATAATAACTCCATTACATGGGTAATAATGCATGTCATACTGATAATAATATAAGTAATAAGTATAATTATTACAGTTCTAGCGATAATAACTGCATAATATGGGCAATAATGCATGTTATATTGATGATAATGAAAGTAGTAAGTATATTTATTACAGTTCTAGCGATAATAACTGCATTATATGCGTAATAATGCATGTTATATAGATAATATCGGGAGTAATAAGTATAATTATTATAGTTCTAGCGATAATAATAGTCAAATATGGCTATTAGTGCCTGTTATATTGATAATAATAAAAGTAATAAGTATATTTATTATACTTCTGTCGATAATAACTGCATTATATGGGTAATAATGCATGTTATATTGATAATAATATAAGTAATAAGTATAATTATTACAGTTCTAGCGATAATAACTGCATTATATGGGTAATAATGCACGTTATATTGCTAATAATATAAGTAATAAGTATAATTATTAGAGTTCTAGCGATAATAACTGCATTATATGCGTAATAAGGCATGTTATATTGATAATATCGGGAGTAATAAGTATAATTATTATAGTTCTAGCGATAATAATAGTAAAATATGGCTAATAGTTCATGTTATATTGATAATAATAAAAGTAATAAGTATATTTATTACAGTTCTATCGATAATATCTGCATAATATGGGTAATAATGCACGTTATATTGCTAATAGTATATGTAATAAGTATAATTATTACAGTTCTAGCGATAATAACTCCATTACATGGGTAATAATGCATGTCATACTGATAATAATATAAGTAATAAGTATAATTATTACAGTTCTAGCGATAATAACTGCATAATATGGGCAATAATGCATGTTATATTGATGATAATGAAAGTAGTAAGTATATTTATTACAGTTCTAGCGATAATAACTGCATTATATGCGTAATAATGCATGTTATATAGATAATATCGGGAGTAATAAGTATAATTATTATAGTTCTAGCGATAATAATAGTCAAATATGGCTATTAGTGCCTGTTATATTGATAATAATAAAAGTAATAAGTGTATTTATTATACTTCTGTCGATAATAACTGCATTATATGGGTAATAATGCATGTTATATTGATAATAATATAAGTAATAAGTATAATTATTACAGTTCTAGCGATAATAACTCCATTATATGGGTAATAATGCATGTTATATTGATAATAATACAAGTAATAAGTATAATTATTGCAGTTCTAGCGATAATAACTGCATTACATGGGTAATAATGCACGTTATATTGCTAATAATATAAGTAATAAGTATAATTATTACAGTTCTAGCGATAATAACTGCATAATATGGGTAATAATGCATGTTATATTGAGAATAATATAAGTAGTAAGTATAATTATTACAGTTCTGGCTATAATAACAGCATTATGTGGGTCATAATGCATGTTATATTGATAATATCGGGAGTAATAAGTATAATTATTATAGCTCTAGCGATAATAATAGTAAAATATGGCTAATAGTGCATGTTATATTGATAATAATAAAAGTAATAAGTATAATTATTACAGTTCTAGCGATAATAACTGCATTATATGGGTAATAATGCACGTTATATTGATAATAATATAAGTAATAAGTATAATTATTACAGTTCTAGAGATAATAACTGCGTTATATGGGTAATAATGCACGTTATACTGCTAATAATATAAGTAGTAAGTATAATTATTACAGTTCTAGCGATGATAACTGCATTATATGGGTAATAATGCATGTTATATTGATAATATTGGGAGTACTAAGTATATTTATTATAGTTCTAGCGATAATAACTGCATAATATGGGTAATAATGCACGTTATATTGCTAATAATATAAGTAATGAGTATAATTATTACAGTTCTATCGATAATAACTGCATAATATGGGTAATAATGCATGTTATATTCATGATAATAAAAGTAATACGTATATTTATTACAGTTCTAGCGATAATAACTCCATTATATGGGTAATAATGCATGTTATATTGATAATAATATAATTAATAAGTATAATTATTACAGCTCTAGCGATAATAACTGCATTATATGGGTAATAATGCATGTTGTATTGATAATATCGGGAGTAATAAGTATAATTATTATAGTGCTAGCGATAATAATAGTAAAATATGGCAAATAGTGCATGTTATATTGATAATAATAAAAGTAATAGGTATATTTATTACAGTTCTATCGATAATAACTGCATAATATGGGTAATAATGCATGTTATATTGATAATAATATAAGTAATAAGTATAATTATTACAGTTCTAGTGATAATAACTCCATTATATAGGTAATAATGCATGTTATATTGATAATAATATAAGTAATAAGTATAATTATTACAGTTCTAGCGGTAATAACTGCATTATATGGGTAATAATGCATGTTATATTGATAATATCGGGAGTAATAAGTATAATTATTATCGTTCTAGCGATAATAATAGTAAAATATGGCTAATAGTGCATGTTATATTGATAATAGTAAAAGTAATAAGTATCTTTATTACAGTTCTATCGACAATAACTGCACAATATGGGTAATAATGCATGTTATATTGATGATAATAAAAGTAATACGTATATTTATTATAGTTCTAGCGATAATAACTGCATAATATGGGTAATAATGCATGTTATATTGAGAATAATATAAGTAGTAAGTATAATTATTACAGTTCTGGCTATAATAACTGCATTATATGGGTAATAATGCACGTTATATTGCTAACAGTATATGTAATAAGTATAATTATTACAGTTCTAGCGATAATAACTGCATTATATGGGTAATAATGCATGTTATATTGATGATAATAAAAGTAATACGTATATTTATTATAGTTCTATCGATGATAACTGCATAATATAGGTAATAATGCATGTTATATTGATAATAATATAAGTAATAAGTAAAATTATTACAGTTCTAGGGATAATAACTGCATTATATGGGTAATAATGCATGTTATATTGATAATATGGGGAGTAATAAGTGTAATTATTATAGTTCTAGGGATAATAATAGTAAAACATGGCAAATAGTGCATGTTATATTTATAATAATAAAAGTAATAAGTATATTTATTACAGTTCTACCGATAATAACTGCATAATATGGGTAATAATGCATGTTATATTGATAATAATAAAAGTACTAAGTATATTTATTATAGTTCTATCGATAATAACTGCATAATATGGGTAATACTGCATGCCATATTGATGATAATAAAAGTAGTAAGTATATTTATTACAGTTCTAGCGATAATAACTGCATTATATGCGTAATAAGGCACGTTATACTGCTAATAATATAAGTAGTAAGTATAATTATTACAGTTCTAGCGATAATAACTGCATTATATGGGTAATAATGCATGTTATATTAATAATAATATAAGTAATAAGTATAATTATTACAGTTCTAGTGATAATAACTCCATTATATGGGTAATAATGCATGTTATATTGCTAATAATATAAGTAATAAGTATAATTATTAGAGTTCTAGCGATAATAACTGCATTATATGCGTAATAAGGCATGTTATATTGATAACATCGGGAGTAATAAGTATAATTATTATAGTTCTAGCGATAATAATAGTAAAATATGGCTAATAGTGCATGTTATATTGATAATAATAAAAGTAATAAGTATATTTATTACAGTTCTATCGTTAATATCTGCATAATATGGGTAATAATGCATGTTATGTTGACGATAATAAAAGTAGTACGTATATTTATTACAGTTCTGGCTATAATAACTGCATTATATGGGTAATAATGCACGTTATATTGCTAATAGTATAAGTAATAAGTATAATTATTACAGTTCTAGCGATAATAACTGCATAATATGGGTAATAATGCATGTTATATTGAGAATAATATAAGTAGTAAGTATAATTATTACAGTTCTGGCTATAATAACTGCATTATGTGGGTCATAATGCATGTTATATTGATAATATCGGGAGTAATAAGTATAATTATTATAGCTCTAGCGATAATAATAGTAAAATATGGCAAATAGTGCATGTTATATTTATAATAATAAAAGTAATAAGTATATTTATTACAGTTCTATCGATAATAACTGCATAATATGGGTAATAATGCATGTTATATTGATAATAATATAAGTAATAAGTATAATTATTACAGTTCTAGAGATAATAACTGCATTATATGGGTAATAATGCACGTTATATTGCTAATAATATAAGTAATAAGTATAATTATTACAGTTCTAGCGATAATAACTGCATTATATGGGTAATAATGCATGTTATATTGATAATATTGGAAGTAATAAGTATATTTATTACAGTTCTAGCGATAATAACTGCATTATATGGGTAAGAATGCACGTTATATCGCTAATAATATAAGTAATAAGTATAATTATTACAGTTCTAGCGATAATAACTGCATTATATGGGTAATAATGCATGTTGTATTGATAATATCGGGAGTAATAAGTATAATTATTATAGTTCTAGGGATAATAATAGTAAAACATGGCAAATAGTGCATGTTATATTTATAATAATAAAAGTAATAAGTATATTTATTACAGTTCTACCGATAATAACTGCATAATATGGGTAATAATGCATGTTATATTGATAATAATAAAAGTACTAAGTATATTTATTATAGTTCTATCGATAATAACTGCATAATATGGGTAATACTGCATGTTATATTGATGATAATAAAAGTAGTAAGTATACTTATTACAGTTCTAGCGATAATAACTGCATTATATGCGTAATAAGGCACGTTATACTGCTAATAATATAAGTAGTAAGTATAATTATTACAGTTCTAGCGATAATAACTGCATTATATGGGTAATAATGCATGTTATATTTATAATATTGGGAGTAATAAGTATATTTATTATAGTTCTATCGATAATAACTGCATAATATGGGTAATAATGCATGTTATATTGATAATAATATAAGTAATAAGTATAATTATTACAGTTCTAGCGATAATAACTGCATTATATAGGTAATAATGCACGTTATATTGCTAATAATATAAGTAATAAGTATAATTATTACAGTTCTAGCGATAATAATTGCATTATATGCGTAATAAGGCATGTTATATTGATAATATCGGGAGTAATATGTATAATTATTAGAGTTCTAGAGATAATAACTGCGTTATATGGGTAATAATGCACGTTATACTGCTAATAATATAAGTAGTAAGTATAATTATTACAGTTCTAGCGATGATAACTGCATTATATGGGTAATAATGCATGTTATATTGATAATATTGGGAGTAATAAGTATATTTATTATAGTTCTAGCGATAATAACTGCATAATATGGGTAATAATGCATGTTATATTGATAATAATATAAGTAATAAGTATAATTATTACAGTTCTAGCGATAATAACTCCATTATATGGGTAATAATGCATGTTATATTGATAATAATATAAGTAATAAGTATAATTATTCCAGTTCTAGAGATAATAACTGCATTATATGGGTAATAATGCACGTTATACTGCTAATAATATAAGTAGTAAGTACAATTATTACAGTTCTGGCTACAATAACTGCATTATATGGTTAATAATGCATGTTATATTGATAATATCGGGAGTAATAAGTATAATTATTATAGTTCTAGCGATAATAATAGTAAAATATGGCTAAGAGTGCATGTTATATTGATAATAGTAAAAGTAATAAGTATCTTTATTTCAGTTCTATCGATAATAACTGCATAATATGGGTAATAATGCATGTTATATTGATGATAATAAAAGTAATACGTATATTTATTACAGTTCTAGCGATAATAACTCCATTATATGGGTAATAATGCATGTTATATTGATAATAATAAAAGTAATAAGTATAATTATTACAGTTCTAGCGATAATAACTGCATTATATGGGTAATAATGCACGTTATATTGCTAATAATATAAGTAATAAGTATAATTATTACAGTTCTAGCGATAATAATTGCATTATATGCGTAATAAGGCATGTTATACTGATAATATCGGGAGTAATAAGTATAATTATTATAGTTCTAGCGATAATAATAGTAAAATATAGCTAATAGTGCCTGTTATATTGATAATAATAAAAGTAATAAGTATATTTATTATACTTCTGTCGATAATAACTGCATTATATGGGTAATAATGCATGTTATATTGATAATAATATAAGTAATAAGTATAATTATTACAGTTCTAGCGATAATAACTCCATTATATGGGTAATAATGCATGTTACATTGATAATAATATTAGTAATAAGTATAATTATTACAGTTCTAGAGATAATAACTGCATTATATGGGTAATAATGCATGTTATATTGATAATATTGGGGAGTAATAAGTATATTCATTATAGTTCTTGCGATAATAACTGCATAATATGGGTAATAATGCATGTTATATTGATAATAATATAATTAATAAGTATAATTATTACAGCTCTAGCGATAATAACTGCATTATATGGGTAATAATGCATGTTGTATTGATAATATCGGGAGTAATAAGTATAATTATTATAGTGCTAGCGATAATAATAGTAAAATATGGCAAATAGTGCATGTTATATTGATAATAATAAAAGTAATAGGTATATTTATTACAGTTCTATCGATAATAACTGCATAATATGGGTAATAATGCATGTTATATTGATAATAATATAAGTAATAAGTATAATTATTACAGTTCTAGTGATAATAACTCCATTATATAGGTAATAATGCATGTTATATTGATAATAATATAAGTAATAAGTATAATTATTACAGTTTCTAGCGATAATAACTGCATTATGTGGGTAATAATGCATGTTATATTGCTAATATTGGGAGTAATAAGTATATTTATTATAGTTCTAGAGATAATAACTGCACTACATGGGTAATAATGCACGTTATAGTGCTAATAATATAAGTAATAAGTTTAATTATTACAGTTCTAGCGGTAATAACTGCATTATATGGGTAATAATGCATGTTATATTGATAATATCGGGAGTAATAAGTATAATTATTATCGTTCTAGCGATAATAATAGTAAAATATGGCTAATAGTGCATGTTATATTGATAATAGTAAAAGTAATAAGTATCTTTATTACAGTTCTATCGACAATAACTGCACAATATGGGTAATAATGCATGTTATATTGATGATAATAAAAGTAATACGTATATTTATTATAGTTCTAGCGATAATAACTGCATAATATGGGTAATAATGCATGTTATATTGAGAATAATATAAGTAGTAAGTATAATTATTACAGTTCTGGCTATAATAACTGCATTATATGGGTAATAATGCACGTTATATTGCTAACAGTATATGTAATAAGTATAATTATTACAGTTCTAGCGATAATAACTGCATTATATGGGTAATAATGCATATTATATTGATGATAATAAAAGTAATACGTATATTTATTATAGTTCTATCGATGATAACTGCATAATATGGGTAATAATGCATGTTATATTGATAATAATATAAGTAATAAGTAAAATTATTACAGTTCTAGGGATAATAACTGCATTATATGGGTAATAATGCATGTTATATTGATAATATGGGGAGTAATAAGTGTAATTATTATAGTTCTAGCGATAATAATAGTAAAATATAGCTAATAGTGCCTGTTATATTGATAATAATAAAAGTAATAAGTATACTTATTACTTATATTATTAGCAATATAACGTGC
This sequence comes from Megachile leachella, assembly GCA_963576845.1. Classification (NCBI taxonomy): domain Eukaryota; kingdom Metazoa; phylum Arthropoda; class Insecta; order Hymenoptera; family Megachilidae; genus Megachile; species Megachile leachella. Next base: position 245,793 of record CAUYWW010000042.1, on the reverse strand, counting down.
ATTCTTACCCATATAATGCAGTTATTATCGCTAGAACTGTAATAAATATACTTATTACTTCCAATATTATCAATATAACATGCATTATTACCCATATAATGCAGTTATTATCGCTAGAACTGTAATAATTATACTTACTACTTATATTATTAGCAGTATAACGTGCCTTATTACGCATGTAATGCAGTTATTATCTCTAGAACTGTAATAATTATACTTATTACTTATATTATTATTAATATAACATGCATTATTACCCATATAATGGAGTTATTATCGCTAGAACTGTAATAATTACACTTATTACTTATATTATTATCAATATAACATGCATTATTACCCATATAATGCAGTTATTATCGACAGAAGTATAATAAATATACTTATTACTTTTATTATTATCAATATAACAGGCACTATTAGCCATATTTTACTATTATTATCGCTAGACCTATAATAATTATACCTATTACTCCCGATATTATCAATATAACATGCCTTATTACGCATATAATGCAGTTATTATCGCTAGAACAGTAATAATTATACTTATTACTTATATTATTAGCAATATAACGTGCATTATTACCCATATAATGCAGTTATTATCGCTAGAACTGTAATAATTATACTTATTACTTATATTATTCTCAATATAACATGCACTATTACCCATATTATACAGTTATTATCGCTAGAACTATAATAAATATACTTATTACTCCCAATATTATCAATATAACATGCATTATTACCCATATAATGCAGTTATTATCGCTAGAACTGTAATAATTATGCTTATTACTTATATTATTAGCAATATAACGTGCATTATTACCCATATAATGCAGTTATTATCTCTAGAACTGTAATAATTATACTTATTACTTATATTATTATTAATATAACATGCATTATTACCCATATAATGGAGTTATTATCGCTAGAACTGTAATAATTACACTTATTACTTATATTATTATCAATATAACATGCATTATTACCCATATAATGCAGTTATTATCGACAGAAGTATAATAAATATACTTATTACTTTTATTATTATCAATATAACAGGCACTATTAGCCATATTTTACTATTATTATCGCTAGACCTATAATAATTATACTTATTACTCCCGATATTATCAATATAACATGCCTTATTACGCATATAATGCAGTTATTATCGCTAGAACAGTAATAATTATACTTATTACTTATATTATTAGCAATATAACGTGCATTATTACCCATATAATGCAGTTATTATCGCTAGAACTGTAATAATTATACTTATTACTTATATTATTCTCAATATAACATGCACTATTACCCATATTATACAGTTATTATCGCTAGAACTATAATAAATATACTTATTACTCCCAATATTATCAATATAACATGCATTATTAACCATATAATGCAGTTATTATCGCTAGAACTGTAATAATTATACTTATTACTTATATTATTAGCAATATAACGTGCATTATTACCCATAATAATGCAGTTATTATCTCTAGAACTGTAATAATTATACTTATTACTAATAGTATTATCAATATAACATGCATTATTACCCATATAATGGAGTTATTATCGCTAGAACTGTAATAATTATACTTATTACTTACATTATTATCAATATAACATGCATTATTACCCATATAATGCAGTTATTATCGACAGAAGTATAATAAATACTCGTATAATAAATATACCTATTACTTTTATTATTATCAATATAACAGGCACTATTAGCCATATTTTACTATTATTATCGCTAGAACTATAATAATTATACTTATTACTCCCGATATTATCAATATAACATGCCTTATTACGCATATAATGCAATTATTATCGCTAGAACTGTAATAATTATACTTATTACTTATATTATTAGCAATATAACGTGCATTATTACCTATATAATGCAGTTATTATCGCTAGAACTATAATAATTATACTTATTACTCCCGATATTATCAATACAACATGCATTATTACCCATATAATGCAGTTATTGTCGCTAGAACTGTAATAAATATACGTATTACTTTTATTATCATCAATATAACATGCATTATTACCCATATTATGCAGTTATTATCGATAGAACTGAAATAAAGATACTTATTACTTTTACTATTATCAATATAACATGCACTCTTAGCCATATTTTACTATTATTATCGCTAGAACTATAATAATTATACTTATTACTCCCGATATTATCAATATAACATGCATTATTAACCATATAATGCAGTTATTGTAGCCAGAACTGTAATAATTGTACTTACTACTTATATTATTAGCAGTATAACGTGCATTATTACCCATATAATGCAGTTATTATCTCTAGAACTGTAATTATTATACTTATTACTTATATTATTATCAATATAACATGCATTATTACCCATATAATGGAGTTATTATCGCTAGAACTGTAATAAATATACGTATTACTTCTATATCATCAATATAACATGCATTATTACCCATATTATGCAGTTATTATCGATAGAACTATAATAAATATACGTATTGCTTTTATTATCATCAATACAACATGCATTATTACCCATATTATGCAGTTATTATCGATAGAACTGTAATAATTATACTCATTACTTATATTATTAGCAATATAACGTGCATTATTACCCATATTATGCAGTTATTATCGCTAGAACTATAATAAATATACTTATTACTCCCAATATTATCAATATAACATGCATTATTACCCATACAATGCAGTTATCATCGCTAGAACTGTAATAATTATACTTACTACTTATATTATTAGCAGTATAACGTGCATTATTACCCATATAACGCAGTCATTATCTCTAGAACTGTAATCATTATACTTATTACTTATATTATTATCAATATAACATGCATTATTACCCATATAATGGAGTTATTATCGCTAGAACTGTAATAATTATACTAATTACTTATATTATTATCAATATAACATGCATTATTACCCATATAATGCAGTTATTATCGACAGAAGTATAATAAATATACCTATTACTTTTATTATTATCAATATAACAGGCACTATTAGCCATATTTTACTATTATTATCGCTAGAACTATAATAATTATACTTATTACTCCCGATATTATCAATATAACATGCCTTATTACGCATATAATGCAATTATTATCGCTAGAACTGTAATAATTATACTTATTACTTATATTATTAGCAATATAACGTGCATTATTACCTATATAATGCAGTTATTATCGCTAGAACTATAATAATTATACTTATTACTCCCGATATTATCAATATAACATGCATTATTACCCATATAATGCAGTTATTGTCGCTAGAACTGTAATAAATATACGTATTACTTTTATTATCATCAATATAACATGCATTATTACCCATATTATGCAGTTATTATCGATAGAACTGAAATAAAGATACTTATTACTTTTACTATTATCAATATAACATGCACTCTTCGCCATATTTTACTATTATTATCGCTAGAACTATAATAATTATACTTATTACTCCCGATATTATCAATATATCATGCATTATTAACCATATAATGCAGTTATTGTAGCCAGAACTGTAATAATTGTACTTACTACTTATATTATTAGCAGTATAACGTGCATTATTACCCAAATAATGCAGTTATTATCTCTAGAACTGTAATAATTATACTTATTACTTATATTATTATCAATATAACATGCATTATTACCCATATAATGGAGTTATTATCGATAGAACTGTAATAAATATACTGATAACGTTTATTATTATCAATATAACAAGCACTAATAGCCATATTTTACTATTATTATCGCTAGAACTATAATAATTATACTTATTACTCCCGATATTATCAATATAACATGCATTATTACCCATATAATGCAGTTATTATCGCTAGAACTGTAATAATTATACTTATTACTTTTATTATTATCAATATAACATGCATTATTACCCATATAATGGAGTTATTATCGCTAGAACTGTAATAAATATACGTATTACTTTTATTATCATCAATATAACATGCATTATTACCCATATTATGCAGTTATTATCGATAGAACTGAAATAAAGATGCTTATTACTTTTACTATTATTAATATAACATGCACTCTTAGCCATATTTTACTATTATTATCGCTAGAACTATAATAATTATACTTATTACTCCCGATATTATCAATATAACATGCATTATTAACCATATAATGCAGTTATTGTAGCCAGAACTGTAATAATTGTACTTACTACTTATATTATTAGCAGTATAACGTGCATTATTACCCAAATAATGCAGTTACTATCGCTAGAACTGTAATAATTATACTTATTACTTATATTATTAGCAATATAACGTGCATTATTACCCATATAATGCAGTTATTATCGCTAGAACTGTAATAATTATACTTATTACTTATATTATTATCAATATAACATGCATTATTACCCATATAATGGAGTTATTATCGATAGAACTGTAATAAATATACGTATTACTTTTATATCATCAATATAACATGCATTATTACCCATATTATGCAGTTATTATCGATAGAACTATAATAAATATACGTATTACTTTTATTATCATCAATATAACATGCATTATTACCCATATTATGCAGTTATTATCGATAGAACTGTAATAATTATACTCATTACTTATATTATTAGCAATATAACGTGCATTATTACCCATATTATGCAGTTATTATCGCTAGAACTATAATAAATATACTTATTACTCCCAATATTATCAATATAACATGCATTATTACCCATACAATGCAGTTATCATCGCTAGAACTGTAATAATTATACTTACTACTTATATTATTAGCAGTATAACGTGCATTATTACCCATATAACGCAGTTATTATCTCTAGAACTGTAATCATTATACTTATTACTTATATTATTATCAATATAACATGCATTATTACCCATATAATGGAGTTATTATCGCTAGAACTGTAATAATTATACTAATTACTTATATTATTATCAATATAACATGCATTATTACCCATATAATGCAGTTATTATCGACAGAAGTATAATAAATATACCTATTACTTTTATTATTATCAATATAACAGGCACTATTAGCCATATTTTACTATTATTATCGCTAGAACTATAATAATTATACTTATTACTCCCGATATTATCAATATAACATGCCTTATTACGCATATAATGCAATTATTATCGCTAGAACTGTAATAATTATACTTATTACTTATATTATTAGCAATATAACGTGCATTATTACCTATATAATGCAGTTATTATCGCTAGAACTATAATAATTATACTTATTACTCCCGATATTATCAATATAACATGCATTATTACCCATATAATGCAGTTATTGTCGCTAGAACTGTAATAAATATACGTATTACTTTTATTATCATCAATATAACATGCATTATTACCCATATTATGCAGTTATTATCGATAGAACTGAAATAAAGATACTTATTACTTTTACTATTATCAATATAACATGCACTCTTCGCCATATTTTACTATTATTATCGCTAGAACTATAATAATTATACTTATTACTCCCGATATTATCAATATATCATGCATTATTAACCATATAATGCAGTTATTGTAGCCAGAACTGTAATAATTGTACTTACTACTTATATTATTAGCAGTATAACGTGCATTATTACCCAAATAATGCAGTTATTATCTCTAGAACTGTAATAATTATACTTATTACTTATATTATTATCAATATAACATGCATTATTACCCATATAATGGAGTTATTATCGATAGAACTGTAATAAATATACTGATAACGTTTATTATTATCAATATAACAAGCACTAATAGCCATATTTTACTATTATTATCGCTAGAACTATAATAATTATACTTATTACTCCCGATATTATCAATATAACGTGCATTATTACCCATATAATGCAGTTATTATCGCTAGAACTGTAATAATTATACTTATTACTTATATTATTATCAATATACCATGCATTATTACCCATATTATGCACTTATTATCGCTAGAACTATAATAAATATACTTATTACTCCCAATATTATCAATATAACATGCATTATTACCCACATAATGCAGTTACTATCGCTAGAACTGTAATAATTATACTTATTACTTATATTATTAGCAATATAACGTGCATTATTACCCATATAATGCAGTTATTATCGCTAGAACTGTAATAATTATACTTATTACTTATATTATTATCAATATAACATGCATTATTACCCATATAATGGAGTTATTATCGATAGAACTGTAATAAATATACTGATAACGTTTATTATTATCAATATAACAAGCTCTAATAGCCATATTTTACTATTATTATCGCTAGAACTATAATAATTATACTTATTACTCCCGATATTATCAATATAACATGCATTATTACCCATATAATGCAGTTATTATCGCTAGAACTGTAATAATTATACTTATTACTTTTATTATTATCAATATAACATGCATTATTACCCATATAATGGAGTTATTATCGCTAGAACTGTAATAAATATACGTATTACTTTTATTATCATCAATATAACATGCATTATTACCCATATTATGCAGTTATTATCGATAGAACTGAAATAAAGATGCTTATTACTTTTACTATTATTAATATAACATGCACTCTTAGCCATATTTTACTATTATTATCGCTAGAACTATAATAATTATACTTATTACTCCCGATATTATCAATATAACATGCATTATTAACCATATAATGCAGTTATTGTAGCCAGAACTGTAATAATTGTACTTACTACTTATATTATTAGCAGTATAACGTGCATTATTACCCAAATAATGCAGTTACTATCGCTAGAACTGTAATAATTATACTTATTACTTATATTATTAGCAATATAACGTGCATTATTACCCATATAATGCAGTTATTATCGCTAGAACTGTAATAATTATACTTATTACTTATATTATTATCAATATAACATGCATTATTACCCATATAATGGAGTTATTATCGATAGAACTGTAATAAATATACGTATTACTTTTATATCATCAATATAACATGCATTATTACCCATATTATGCAGTTATTATCGATAGAACTATAATAAATATACGTATTACTTTTATTATCATCAATATAACATGCATTATTACCCATATTATGCAGTTATTATCGATAGAACTGTAATAATTATACTCATTACTTATATTATTAGCAATATAACGTGCATTATTACCCATATTATGCAGTTATTATCGCTAGAACTATAATAAATATACTTATTACTCCCAATATTATCAATATAACATGCATTATTACCCATACAATGCAGTTATCATCGCTAGAACTGTAATAATTATACTTACTACTTATATTATTAGCAGTATAACGTGCATTATTACCCATATAACGCAGTTATTATCTCTAGAACTGTAATCATTATACTTATTACTTATATTATTATCAATATAACATGCATTATTACCCATATAATGGAGTTATTATCGCTAGAACTGTAATAATTATACTAATTACTTATATTATTATCAATATAACATGCATTATTACCCATATAATGCAGTTATTATCGACAGAAGTATAATAAATATACCTATTACTTTTATTATTATCAATATAACAGGCACTATTAGCCATATTTTACTATTATTATCGCTAGAACTATAATAATTATACTTATTACTCCCGATATTATCAATATAACATGCCTTATTACGCATATAATGCAATTATTATCGCTAGAACTGTAATAATTATACTTATTACTTATATTATTAGCAATATAACGTGCATTATTACCTATATAATGCAGTTATTATCGCTAGAACTATAATAATTATACTTATTACTCCCGATATTATCAATACAACATGCATTATTACCCATATAATGCAGTTATTGTCGCTAGAACTGTAATAAATATACGTATTACTTTTATTATCATCAATATAACATGCATTATTACCCATATTATGCAGTTATTATCGATAGAACTGAAATAAAGATACTTATTACTTTTACTATTATCAATATAACATGCACTCTTAGCCATATTTTACTATTATTATCGCTAGAACCATAATAATTATACTTATTACTCCCGATATTATCAATATAACATGCATTATTAACCATATAATGCAGTTATTGTAGCCAGAACTGTAATAATTGTACTTAGTACTTATATTATTAGCAGTATAACGTGCATTATTACCCATATAATGCAGTTATTATCTCTAGAACTGTAATTATTATACTTATTACTTATATTATTATCAATATAACATGCATTATTACCCATATAATGGAGTTATTATCGCTAGAACTGTAATAAATATACGTATTACTTTTATATCATCAATATAACATGCATTATTACCCATATTATGCAGTTATTATCGATAGAACTATAATAAATATACGTATTGCTTTTATTATCATCAATATAACATGCATTATTACCCATATTATGCAGTTATTATCGATAGAACTGTAATAATTATACTCATTACTTATATTATTAGCAATATAACGTGCATTATTACCCATATTATGCAGTTATTATCGCTAGAACTATAATAAATATACTTATTACTCCCAATATTATCAATATAACATGCATTATTACCCATACAATGCAGTTATCATCGCTAGAACTGTAATAATTATACTTACTACTTATATTATTAGCAGTATAACGTGCATTATTACCCATATAACGCAGTTATTATCTCTAGAACTGTAATCATTATACTTATTACTTATATTATTATCAATATAACATGCATTATTACCCATATAATGGAGTTATTATCGCTAGAACTGTAATAATTATACTAATTACTTATATTATTATCAATATAACATGCATTATTACCCATATAATGCAGTTATTATCGACAGAAGTATAATAAATATACCTATTACTTTTATTATTATCAATATAACAGGCACTATTAGCCATATTTTACTATTATTATCGCTAGAACTATAATAATTATACTTATTACTCCCGATATTATCAATATAACATGCCTTATTACGCATATAATGCAATTATTATCGCTAGAACTGTAATAATTATACTTATTACTTATATTATTAGCAATATAACGTGCATTATTACCTATATAATGCAGTTATTATCGCTAGAACTATAATAATTATACTTATTACTCCCGATATTATCAATATAACATGCATTATTACCCATATAATGCAGTTATTGTCGCTAGAACTGTAATAAATATACGTATTACTTTTATTATCATCAATATAACATGCATTATTACCCATATTATGCAGTTATTATCGATAGAACTGAAATAAAGATACTTATTACTTTTACTATTATCAATATAACATGCACTCTTCGCCATATTTTACTATTATTATCGCTAGAACTATAATAATTATACTTATTACTCCCGATATTATCAATATATCATGCATTATTAACCATATAATGCAGTTATTGTAGCCAGAACTGTAATAATTGTACTTACTACTTATATTATTAGCAGTATAACGTGCATTATTACCCAAATAATGCAGTTATTATCTCTAGAACTGTAATAATTATACTTATTACTTATATTATTATCAATATAACATGCATTATTACCCATATAATGGAGTTATTATCGATAGAACTGTAATAAATATACTGATAACGTTTATTATTATCAATATAACAAGCACTAATAGCCATATTTTACTATTATTATCGCTAGAACTATAATAATTATACTTATTACTCCCGATATTATCAATATAACGTGCATTATTACCCATATAATGCAGTTATTATCGCTAGAACTGTAATAATTATACTTATTACTTATATTATTATCAATATACCATGCATTATTACCCATATTATGCACTTATTATCGCTAGAACTATAATAAATATACTTATTACTCCCAATATTATCAATATAACATGCATTATTACCCACATAATGCAGTTACTATCGCTAGAACTGTAATAATTATACTTATTACTTATATTATTAGCAATATAACGTGCATTATTACCCATATAATGCAGTTATTATCGCTAGAACTGTAATAATTATACTTATTACTTATATTATTATCAATATAACATGCATTATTACCCATATAATGGAGTTATTATCGATAGAACTGTAATAAATATACTGATAACGTTTATTATTATGAATATAACAAGCTCTAATAGCCATATTTTACTATTATTATCGCTAGAACTATAATAATTATACTTATTACTGCCGATATTATCAATATAACATGCATTATTACCCATATAATGCAGTTATTATCGCTAGAACTGTAATAATTATACTTATTACTTTTATTATTATCAATATAACATGCATTATTACCCATATAATGGAGTTATTATCGCTAGAACTGTAATAAATATACGTATTACTTTTATTATCATCAATATAACATGCATTATTACCCATATTATGCAGTTATTATCGATAGAACTGAAATAAAGATGCTTATTACTTTTACTATTAATAATATAACATGCACTCTTAGCCATATTTTACTATTATTATCGCTAGAACTATAATAATTATACTTATTACTCCCGATATTATCAATATAACATGCATTATTAACCATATAATGCAGTTATTGTAGCCAGAACTGTAATAATTGTACTTACTACTTATATTATTAGCAGTATAACGTGCATTATTACCCAAATAATGCAGTTACTATCGCTAGAACTGTAATAATTATACTTATTACTTATATTATTAGCAATATAACGTGCATTATTACCCATATAATGCAGTTATTATCGCTAGAACTGTAATAATTATACTTATTACTTATATTATTATCAATATAACATGCATTATTACCCATATAATGGAGTTATTATCGATAGAACTGTAATAAATATACGTATTACTTTTATATCATCAATATAACATGCATTATTACCCATATTATGCAGTTATTATCGATAGAACTATAATAAATATACGTATTACTTTTATTATCATCAATATAACATGCATTATTACCCATATTATGCAGTTATTATCGATAGAACTGTAATAATTATACTCATTACTTATATTATTAGCAATATAACGTGCATTATTACCCATATTATGCAGTTATTATCGCTAGAACTATAATAAATATACTTATTACTCCCAATATTATCAATATAACATGCATTATTACCCATACAATGCAGTTATCATCGCTAGAACTGTAATAATTATACTTACTACTTATATTATTAGCAGTATAACATGCATTATTACCCATATAACGCAGTTATTATCTCTAGAACTGTAATCATTATACTTATTACTTATATTATTATCAATATAACATGCATTATTACCCATATAATGGAGTTATTATCGCTAGAACTGTAATAATTATACTAATTACTTATATTATTATCAATATAACATGCATTATTACCCATATAATGCAGTTATTATCGACAGAAGTATAATAAATATACCTATTACTTTTATTATTATCAATATAACAGGCACTATTAGCCATATTTTACTATTATTATCGCTAGAACTATAATAATTATACTTATTACTCCCGATATTATCAATATAACATGCCTTATTACGCATATAATGCAATTATTATCGCTAGAACTGTAATAATTATACTTATTACTTATATTATTAGCAATATAACGTGCATTATTACCTATATAATGCAGTTATTATAGCTAGAACTATAATAATTATACTTATTACTCCCGATATTATCAATACAACATGCATTATTACCCATATAATGCAGTTATTGTCGCTAGAACTGTAATAAATATACGTATTACATTTATTATCATCAATATAACATGCATTATTACCCATATTATGCAGTTATTATCGATAGAACTGAAATAAAGATACTTATTACTTTTACTATTATCAATATAACATGCACTCTTCGCCATATTTTACTATTATTATCGCTAGAACTATAATAATTATACTTATTACTCCCGATATTATCAATATATCATGCATTATTAACCATATAATGCAGTTATTGTAGCCAGAACTGTAATAATTGTACTTACTACTTATATTATTAGCAGTATAACGTGCATTATTACCCAAATAATGCAGTTATTATCTCTAGAACTGTAATAATTATACTTATTACTTATATTATTATCAATATAACATGCATTATTACCCATATAATGGAGTTATTATCGATAGAACTGTAATAAATATACTGATAACGTTTATTATTATCAATATAACAAGCACTAATAGCCATATTTTACTATTATTATCGCTAGAACTATAATAATTATACTTATTACTCCCGATATTATCAATATAACGTGCATTATTACCCATATAATGCAGTTATTATCGCTAGAACTGTAATAATTATACTTATTACTTATATTATTATCAATATACCATGCATTATTACCCATATTATGCACTTATTATCGCTAGAACTATAATAAATATACTTATTACTCCCAATATTATCAATATAACATGCATTATTACACACATAATGCAGTTACTATCGCTAGAACTGTAATAATTATACTTATTACTTATATTATTAGCAATATAACGTGCATTATTACCCATATAATGCAGTTATTATCGCTAGAACTGTAATAATTATACTTATTACTTATATTATTATCAATATAACATGCATTATTACCCATATAATGGAGTTATTATCGATAGAACTGTAATAAATATACGTATTACTTTTATATCATCAATATAACATGCATTATTACCCATATTATGCAGTTATTATCGATAGAACTATAATAAATATACGTATTACTTTTATTATCATCAATATAACATGCATTATTACCCATATTATGCAGTTATTATCGATAGAACTGTAATAATTATACTCATTACTTATATTATTAGCAATATAACGTGCATTATTACCCATATTATGCAGTTATTATCGCTAGAACTATAATAAATATACTTATTACTCCCAATATTATCAATATAACATGCATTATTACCCATACAATGCAGTTATCATCGCTAGAACTGTAATAATTATACTTACTACTTATATTATTAGCAGTATAACATGCATTATTACCCATATAACGCAGTTATTATCTCTAGAACTGTAATCATTATACTTATTACTTATATTATTATCAATATAACATGCATTATTACCCATATAATGGAGTTATTATCGCTAGAACTGTAATAATTATACTAATTACTTATATTATTATCAATATAACATGCATTATTACCCATATAATGCAGTTATTATCGACAGAAGTATAATAAATATACCTATTACTTTTATTATTATCAATATAACAGGCACTATTAGCCATATTTTACTATTATTATCGCTAGAACTATAATAATTATACTTATTACTCCCGATATTATCAATATAACATGCCTTATTACGCATATAATGCAATTATTATCGCTAGAACTGTAATAATTATACTTATTACTTATATTATTAGCAATATAACGTGCATTATTACCTATATAATGCAGTTATTATCGCTAGAACTATAATAATTATACTTATTACTCCCGATATTATCAATATAACATGCATTATTACCCATATAATGCAGTTATTGTCGCTAGAACTGTAATAAATATACGTATTACTTTTATTATCATCAATATAACATGCATTATTACCCATATTATGCAGTTATTATCGATAGAACTGAAATAAAGATACTTATTACTTTTACTATTATCAATATAACATGCACTCTTCGCCATATTTTACTATTATTATCGATAGAACTATAATAATTATACTTATTACTCCCGATATTATCAATATATCATGCATTATTAACCATATAATGCAGTTATTGTAGCCAGAACTGTAATAATTGTACTTACTACTTATATTATTAGCAGTATAACGTGCATTATTACCCAAATAATGCAGTTATTATCTCTAGAACTGTAATAATTATACTTATTACTTATATTATTATCAATATAACATGCATTATTACCCATATAATGGAGTTATTATCGATAGAACTGTAATAAATATACTGATAACGTTTATTATTATCAATATAACAAGCACTAATAGCCATATTTTACTATTATTATCGCTAGAACTATAATAATTATACTTATTACTCCCGATATTATCAATATAACGTGCATTATTACCCATATAATGCAGTTATTATCGCTAGAACTGTAATAATTATACTTATTACTTATATTATTATCAATATACCATGCATTATTACCCATATTATGCACTTATTATCGCTAGAACTATAATAAATATACTTATTACTCCCAATATTATCAATATAACATGCATTATTACCCACATAATGCAGTTACTATCGCTAGAACTGTAATAATTATACTTATTACTTATATTATTAGCAATATAACGTGCATTATTACCCATATAATGCAGTTATTATCGCTAGAACTGTAATAATTATACTTATTACTTATATTATTATCAATATAACATGCATTATTACCCATATAATGGAATTATTATCGATAGAACTGTAATAAATATACTGATAACGTTTATTATTATCAATATAACAAGCTCTAATAGCCATATTTTACTATTATTATCGCTAGAACTATAATAATTATACTTATTACTCCCGATATTATCAATATAACATGCATTATTACCCATATAATGCAGTTATTATCGCTAGAACTGTAATAATTATACTTATTACTTTTATTATTATCAATATAACATGCATTATTACCCATATAATGGAGTTATTATCGCTAGAACTGTAATAAATATACGTATTACTTTTATTATCATCAATATAACATGCATTATTACCCATATTATGCAGTTATTATCGATAGAACTGAAATAAAGATGCTTATTACTTTTACTATTATTAATATAACATGCACTCTTAGCCATATTTTACTATTATTATCGCTAGAACTATAATAATTATACTTATTACTCCCGATATTATCAATATAACATGCATTATTACCCATATAATGGAGTTATTATCGATAGAACTGTAATAAATATACGTATTACTTTTATATCATCAATATAACATGCATTATTACCCATATTATGCAGTTATTATCGATAGAACTATAATAAATATACGTATTACTTTTATTATCATCAATATAACATGCATTATTACCCATATTATGCAGTTATTATCGATAGAACTGTAATAATTATACTCATTACTTATATTATTAGCAATATAACGTGCATTATTACCCATATTATGTAGTTATTATCGCTAGAACTATAATAAATATACTTATTACTCCCAATATTATCAATATAACATGCATTATTACCCATACAATGCAGTTATCATCGCTAGAACTGTAATAATTATACTTACTACTTATATTATTAGCAGTATAACGTGCATTATTACCCATATAACGCAGTTATTATCTCTAGAACTGTAATCATTATACTTATTACTTATATTATTATCAATATAACATGCATTATTACCCATATAATGGAGTTATTATCGCTAGAACTGTAATAATTATACTAATTACTTATATTATTATCAATATAACATGCATTATTACCCATATAATGCAGTTATTATCGACAGAAGTATAATAAATATACCTATTACTTTTATTATTATCAATATAACAGGCACTATTAGCCATATTTTACTATTATTATCGCTAGAACTATAATAATTATACTTATTACTCCCGATATTATCAATATAACATGCCTTATTACGCATATAATGCAATTATTATCGCTAGAACTGTAATAATTATACTTATTACTTATATTATTAGCAATATAACGTGCATTATTACCTATATAATGCAGTTATTATCGCTAGAACTATAATAATTATACTTATTACTCCCGATATTATCAATACAACATGCATTATTACCCATATAATGCAGTTATTGTCGCTAGAACTGTAATAAATATACGTATTACTTTTATTATCATCAATATAACATGCATTATTACCCATATTATGCAGTTATTATCGATAGAACTGAAATAAAGATACTTATTACTTTTACTATTATCAATATAACATGCACTCTTAGCCATATTTTACTATTATTATCGCTAGAACTATAATAATTATACTTATTACTCCCGATATTATCAATATAACATGCATTATTAACCATATAATGCAGTTATTGTAGCCAGAACTGTAATAATTGTACTTACTACTTATATTATTAGCAGTATAACGTGCATTATTACCCATATAATGCAGTTATTATCTCTAGAACTGTAATTATTATACTTATTACTTATATTATTATCAATATAACATGCATTATTACCCATATAATGGAGTTATTATCGCTAGAACTGTAATAAATATACGTATTACTTTTATATCATCAATATAACATGCATTATTACCCATATTATGCAGTTATTATCGATAGAACTATAATAAATATACGTATTGCTTTTATTATCATCAATATAACATGCATTATTACCCATATTATGCAGTTACTATCGATAGAACTGTAATAATTATACTCATTACTTATATTATTAGCAATATAACGTGCATTATTACCCATATTATGCAGTTATTATCGCTAGAACTATAATAAATATACTTATTACTCCCAATATTATCAATATAACATGCATTATTACCCATACAATGCAGTTATCATCGCTAGAACTGTAATAATTATACTTACTACTTATATTATTAGCAGTATAACGTGCATTATTACCCATATAACGCAGTTATTATCTCTAGAACTGTAATCATTATACTTATTACTTATATTATTATCAATATAACATGCATTATTACCCATATAATGGAGTTATTATCGCTAGAACTGTAATAATTATACTAATTACTTATATTATTATCAATATAACATGCATTATTACCCATATAATGCAGTTATTATCGACAGAAGTATAATAAATATACCTATTACTTTTATTATTATCAATATAACAGGCACTATTAGCCATATTTTACTATTATTATCGCTAGAACTATAATAATTATACTTATTACTCCCGAAATTATCAATATAACATGCCTTATTACGCATATAATGCAGTTATAATCGCTAGAACTGTAATAAATATACTTAGTACTTTTATTATTATCAATATAACATGCATTATTACCCATATTATGCAGTTATTATCGATAGAACTGTAATAAAGATACATATTACTTTTACTATTATCAATATAACATGCACTATTAGCCATACTTTACTATTATTATCGCTAGAACTATAATAATTATACTTATTACTCCCGATATTATCAATACAACATGCCTTATTACGCATATAATGCAGTTATTATCGCTAGAACTGTAATAATTATACTTATTACTTATATTATTAGCAATATAAAGTGCATTATTACCCATATAATGCAGTTATTATCGCTAGAACTGTAATAATTATACTTATTACTTATAGTATTATCAATATAACATGCATTATTACTCATATTATGCAGTTATTATCGCTAGAACTGTAATAAATATACTTATTACTTCCAATATTATCAATATAACATGCATTATTACCCATATAATGGAGTTATTATCGCTAGAACTGTAATAATTATACTTATTACTTATATTATTATCAATATAACATGCATTATTACCCATATTATGCAGTTATTATCGATAGAACTGTAATAAATATACTTATTACTTTTATTATTATCAATACAACATGCACTAATAGCCATATTTTACTATTATTATCGCTAGAACTATAATAATTATACTTATTACTCCCGATATTATCAATATAACATGCCTTATTACGCATATAATGCAGTTATTATCGCTAGAACTGTAATAAATATACTTACTACTTTTATTATCATCAATATAGCATGCATTATTACCCATATTATGCAGTTATTATCGATAGAACTATAATAAATATACTTAGTACTTTTATTATTATCAATATAACATGCATTATTACCCATATTATGCAGTTATTATCGATAGAACTGTAATAAAGATACATATTACTTTTACTATTATCAATATAACATGCACTATTAGCCATACTTTACTATTATTATCGCTAGAACTATAATAATTATACTTATTACTCCCGATATTATCAATATAACATGCCTTATTACGCATATAATGCAGTTATTATCGACAGAAGTATAATAAATATACTTATTACTTTTATTATTATCAATATAACAGGCACTATTAGCTATATTTTACTATTATTATCGCTAGAACTATAATAATTACACTTATTACTCCCAATATTATCAATATAACATGCATTATTACCCATATAATGCAGTTATTATCGCTAGAACTGTAATAATTATACTTATTACTTATATTATTAGCAATATAACGTGCATTATTACCCATATAATGCAGTTATTATCGCTAGAACTGTAATAAATATACTTATTACTTCCAATATTATCAATATAACATGCATTATTACGCATATAATGCAGTTATTATCGCTAGAACTGCAATAATTATACTTATTACTTATATTATTAGCAATATAACGTGCATTATTACCCATATAATGCAGTTATTATCGCTTGAACTGTAATAATTATACTTATTACTTATATTATTATCAATATAACATGCATTATTACCCATATTATGCAGTTATTATCGCAAGAACTATAATGAATATACTTATTACTCCCAATATTATCAATATAACATGCATTATTACCCATATAATGCAGTTGTTATCTCTAGAACTGTAATAATTATACTTACTACTTATATTATTCTCAATATAACATGCATTATTACCCATATAATGCAGTTATTATCGCTAGAACTGTAATAATTATACTTTTTACATATACTATTAGCAGTATAACGTGCATTATTACCCATATAATGCAGTTATTATAGCCAGAACTGTAATAATTATACTTACTACTTATATTATTCTCAATATAACATGCATTATTACCCATATAATGCAGTTATTATCGCTAGAACTGTAATAATTATACTTATTACTTATATTATTATCAATATAACATGCATTATTACCCATATAATGCAGCTATTATCGACAGAAGTATAATAAATATACTTATTACTTTTACTATTATCAGTATAACATGTACTATCAGCCATATTTTCCTATTCTTATCGCTAGAACTATAATAACTATACTTATTACTCCCGATATTATCAATATAACATGCATTATTACCCATATAATGCAGTTATTATCGCTTGAACTGTAATAATTATACTTATTACTTATATTATTAGCAATATAACGTGCATTATTACCCATATAATGCAGTTATTATCGCTAGAACTGTAATAATTATACTTATTACTTTTATTATTATCAATATAACATGCACTATTAGCCATATTTTACTATTATTATCGCTAGAGCTATAATAATTATACTTATTACTCCCGATATTATCAATATAACATGCATTATGACCCACATAATGCAGTTATTATAACCAGAACTGTAATAATTATACTTTCTACTTATATTATTCTCAATATAACATGCATTATTACCCATATAATGCAGTTGTTATCTCTAGAACTGTAATAATTATACTTACTACTTATATTATTCTCAATATAACATGCATTATTACCCATATAATGCAGTTATTATCGCTAGAACTGTAATAATTATACTTATTACTTATATTATTAGCAATATAACGTGCATTATTACCCATATAATGCAGTTATTATCTCTAGAACTGTAATAATTATACTTATTACTTATATTATTATTAATATAACATGCATTATTACCCATATAATGGAGTTATTATCGCTAGAACTGTAATAATTACACTTATTACTTATATTATTATCAATATAACATGCATTATTACCCATATAATGCAGTTATTATCGACAGAAGTATAATAAATATACTTATTACTTTTATTATTATCAATATAACAGGCACTATTAGCCATATTTTACTATGATTATCGCTAGACCTATAATAATTATACTTATTACTCCCGATATTATCAATATAACATGCCTTATTACGCATATAATGCAATTATTATCGCTAGAACTGTAATAATTATACTTATTACTTATATTATTAGCAATATAACGTGCATTATTACCTATATAATGCAGTTATTATCGCTAGAACTATAATAATTATACTTATTACTCCCGATATTATCAATACAACATGCATTATTACCCATATAATGCAGTTATTGTCGCTAGAACTGTAATAAATATACGTATTACTTTTATTATCATCAATATAACATGCATTATTACCCATATTATGCAGTTATTATCGATAGAACTGAAATAAAGATACTTATTACTTTTACTATTATCAATATAACATGCACTCTTAGCCATATTTTACTATTATTATCGCTAGAACTATAATAATTATACTTATTACTCCCGATATTATCAATATAACATGCATTATTAACCATATAATGCAGTTATTGTAGCCAGAACTGTAATAATTGTACTTACTACTTATATTATTAGCAGTATAACGTGCATTATTACCCATATAATGCAGTTATTATCTCTAGAACTGTAATTATTATACTTATTACTTATATTATTATCAATATAACATGCATTATTACCCATATAATGGAGTTATTATCGCTAGAACTGTAATAAATATACGTATTACTTTTATATCATCAATATAACATGCATTATTACCCATATTATGCAGTTATTATCGATAGAACTATAATAAATATACGTATTGCTTTTATTATCATCAATATAACATGCATTATTACCCATATTATGCAGTTACTATCGATAGAACTGTAATAATTATACTCATTACTTATATTATTAGCAATATAACGTGCATTATTACCCATATTATGCAGTTATTATCGCTAGAACTATAATAAATATACTTATTACTCCCAATATTATCAATATAACATGCATTATTACCCATACAATGCAGTTATCATCGCTAGAACTGTAATAATTATACTTACTACTTATATTATTAGCAGTATAACGTGCATTATTACCCATATAACGCAGTTATTATCTCTAGAACTGTAATCATTATACTTATTACTTATATTATTATCAATATAACATGCATTATTACCCATATAATGGAGTTATTATCGCTAGAACTGTAATAATTATACTAATTACTTATATTATTATCAATATAACATGCATTATTACCCATATAATGCAGTTATTATCGACAGAAGTATAATAAATATACCTATTACTTTTATTATTATCAATATAACAGGCACTATTAGCCATATTTTACTATTATTATCGCTAGAACTATAATAATTATACTTATTACTCCCGAAATTATCAATATAACATGCCTTATTACGCATATAATGCAGTTATAATCGCTAGAACTGTAATAAATATACTTAGTACTTTTATTATTATCAATATAACATGCATTATTACCCATATTATGCAGTTATTATCGATAGAACTGTAATAAAGATACATATTACTTTTACTATTATCAATATAACATGCACTATTAGCCATACTTTACTATTATTATCGCTAGAACTATAATAATTATACTTATTACTCCCGATATTATCAATACAACATGCCTTATTACGCATATAATGCAGTTATTATCGCTAGAACTGTAATAATTATACTTATTACTTATATTATTAGCAATATAAAGTGCATTATTACCCATATAATGCAGTTATTATCGCTAGAACTGTAATAATTATACTTATTACTTATAGTATTATCAATATAACATGCATTATTACTCATATTATGCAGTTATTATCGCTAGAACTGTAATAAATATACTTATTACTTCCAATATTATCAATATAACATGCATTATTACCCATATAATGGAGTTATTATCGCTAGAACTGTAATAATTATACTTATTACTTATATTATTATCAATATAACATGCATTATTACCCATATTATGCAGTTATTATCGATAGAACTGTAATAAATATACTTATTACTTTTATTATTATCAATATAACATGCACTAATAGCCATATTTTACTATTATTATCGCTAGAACTATAATAATTATACTTATTACTCCCGATATTATCAATATAACATGCCTTATTACGCATATAATGCAGTTATTATCGCTAGAACTGTAATAAATATACTTACTACTTTTATTATCATCAATATAGCATGCATTATTACCCATATTATGCAGTTATTATCGATAGAACTATAATAAATATACTTAGTACTTTTATTATTATCAATATAACATGCATTATTACCCATATTATGCAGTTATTATCGATAGAACTGTAATAAAGATACATATTACTTTTACTATTATCAATATAACATGCACTATTAGCCATACTTTACTATTATTATCGCTAGAACTATAATAATTATACTTATTACTCCCGATATTATCAATATAACATGCCTTATTACGCATATAATGCAGTTATTATCGACAGAAGTATAATAAATATACTTATTACTTTTATTATTATCAATATAACAGGCACTATTAGCTATATTTTACTATTATTATCGCTAGAACTATAATAATTACACTTATTACTCCCAATATTATCAATATAACATGCATTATTACCCATATAATGCAGTTATTATCGCTAGAACTGTAATAATTATACTTATTACTTATATTATTAGCAATATAACGTGCATTATTACCCATATAATGCAGTTATTATCGCTAGAACTGTAATAAATATACTTATTACTTCCAATATTATCAATATAACATGCATTATTACGCATATAATGCAGTTATTATCGCTAGAACTGCAATAATTATACTTATTACTTATATTATTAGCAATATAACGTGCATTATTACCCATATAATGCAGTTATTATCGCTTGAACTGTAATAATTATACTTATTACTTATATTATTATCAATATAACATGCATTATTACCCATATTATGCAGTTATTATCGCAAGAACTATAATGAATATACTTATTACTCCCAATATTATCAATATAACATGCATTATTACCCATATAATGCAGTTGTTATCTCTAGAACTGTAATAATTATACTTACTACTTATATTATTCTCAATATAACATGCATTATTACCCATATAATGCAGTTATTATCGCTAGAACTGTAATAATTATACTTTTTACATATACTATTAGCAGTATAACGTGCATTATTACCCATATAATGCAGTTATTATAGCCAGAACTGTAATAATTATACTTACTACTTATATTATTCTCAATATAACATGCATTATTACCCATATAATGCAGTTATTATCGCTAGAACTGTAATAATTATACTTATTACTTATATTATTATCAATATAACATGCATTATTACCCATATAATGCAGCTATTATCGACAGAAGTATAATAAATATACTTATTACTTTTACTATTATCAGTATAACATGTACTATCAGCCATATTTTCCTATTCTTATCGCTAGAACTATAATAACTATACTTATTACTCCCGATATTATCAATATAACATGCATTATTACCCATATAATGCAGTTATTATCGCTTGAACTGTAATAATTATACTTATTACTTATATTATTAGCAATATAACGTGCATTATTACCCATATAATGCAGTTATTATCGCTAGAACTGTAATAATTATACTTATTACTTTTATTATTATCAATATAACATGCACTATTAGCCATATTTTACTATTATTATCGCTAGAGCTATAATAATTATACTTATTACTCCCGATATTATCAATATAACATGCATTATGACCCACATAATGCAGTTATTATAACCAGAACTGTAATAATTATACTTTCTACTTATATTATTCTCAATATAACATGCATTATTACCCATATAATGCAGTTGTTATCTCTAGAACTGTAATAATTATACTTACTACTTATATTATTCTCAATATAACATGCATTATTACCCATATAATGCAGTTATTATCGCTAGAACTGTAATAATTATACTTATTACTTATATTATTAGCAATATAACGTGCATTATTACCCATATAATGCAGTTATTATCTCTAGAACTGTAATAATTATACTTATTACTTATATTATTATTAATATAACATGCATTATTACCCATATAATGGAGTTATTATCGCTAGAACTGTAATAATTACACTTATTACTTATATTATTATCAATATAACATGCATTATTACCCATATAATGCAGTTATTATCGACAGAAGTATAATAAATATACTTATTACTTTTATTATTATCAATATAACAGGCACTATTAGCCATATTTTACTATGATTATCGCTAGACCTATAATAATTATACTTATTACTCCCGATATTATCAATATAACATGCCTTATTACGCATATAATGCAGTTATTATCGCTAGAACTGTAATAATTATACTTATTACTTATATTATTAGCAATATAACATGCATTATTACCCATATTATGCAGTTATTATCGCTAGAACTATAATAAATATACTTATTACTCCCAATATTATAAATATAACATGCATTATTACCCATATAATGCAGTTATTATCGCTAGAACTGTAATAATTATACTTACTACTTATATTATTAGCAGTATAACGTGCCTTATTACGCATATAATGCAGTTATTATCGCTAGAACTGTAATAAATATACTTACTACTTTTATTATCATCAATATAACATGCAGTATTACCCATATTATGCAGTTATTATCGATAGAACTATAATAAATATACTTAGTACTTTTATTATTATCAATATAACATGCATTATTACCCATATTATGCAGTTATTATCGGTAGAACTGTAATAAATATACTTATTACTTTTATTATTATAAATATAACATGCACTATTTGCCATGTTTTACTATTATTATCCCTAGAACTATAATAATTATACTTATTACTCCCGATATTATCAATACAACATGCATTATTACCCATGTAATGCAGTTATTATCGCTAGAACTGTAATAATTATACTTATTACTTATATTATTAGCAATATAACGTGCATTATTACCCATATAATGCAGTTATTATCTCTAGAACTGTAATAATTATACTTATTACTTATATTATTATCAATATAACATGCATTATTACCCATATTATGCAGTTATTATCGATAGAACTGTAATAAATATACTTATTACTTTTATTATTATAAATATAACATGCACTATTTGCCATATTTTACTATTATTATCGCTAGAGCTATAATAATTATACTTATTACTCCCGATATTATCAATATAACATGCATTATGACCCACATAATGCAGTTATTATAGCCAGAACTGTAATAATTATACTTACTACTTATACTATTCTCAATATAACATGCATTATTACCCATATTATGCAGTTATTATCGCTAGAACTGTAATAATTATACTTATTACTTATACTATTAGCAATATAACGTGCATTATTACCCACATAATGCAGTTATTATAGCCAGAACTGTAATAAATATACGTACTACTTTTATTATCGTCAACATAACATGCATTATTACCCATATTATGCAGATATTAACGACAGAACTGTAATAAATATACTTATTACTTTTATTATTATCAATATAACATGCACTATTAGCCATATTTTACTATTATTATCGCTAGAACTATAATAATTATACTTATTACTCCCGATGTTATCAATATAACATGCCTTATTACGCATATAATGCAGTTATTATCGCTAGAACTCTAATAATTATACTTATTACTTATATTAATAGCAATATAACATGCATTATTACCCATATAATGGAGTTATTATCACTAGAACTGTAATAATTATACTTATTACTTATATTATTATTAATATAACATGCATTATTACCCATATAATGCAGTTATTATCGCTAGAACTGTAATAATTATACTTACTACTTATATTATTAGCAGTATAACGTGCCTTATTACGCATATAATGCAGTTATTATCGCTAGAACTGTAATAAATATACTTACTACTTTTATTATCATCAATATGACATGCAGTATTACCCATATTATGCAGTTATTATCGATAGAACTATAATAAATATACTTAGTACTTTTATTATTATCAATATAACATGCATTATTACCCATATTATGCAGTTATTATCGATAGAACTGTAATAAATATACTTATTACTTTTATTATTATAAATATAACATGCACTATTTGCCATATTTTACTATTATTATCGCTAGAGCTATAATAATTATACTTATTACTCCCGATATTATCAATATAACATGCATTATGACCCACATAATGCAGTTATTATAGCCAGAACTGTAATAATTATACTTACTACTTATATTATTCTCAATATAACATGCATTATTACCCATATTATGCAGTTATTATCGCTAGAACTGTAATAATTATACTTATTACTTATACTATTAGCAATATAACGTGCATTATTACACATATAATGCAGTTATTATAGCCAGAACTGTAATAAATATACGTACTACTTTTATTATCGTCAACATAACATGCATTATTACCCATATTATGCAGATATTAACGATAGAACTGTAATAAATATACTTATTACTTTTATTATTATCAATATAACATGCACTATTAGCCATATTTTACTATTATTATCGCTAGAACTATAATAATTATACTTATTACTCCCGATATTATCAACATAACATGCCTTATTACCCATATAATGCAGTTATTATCGCTAGAACTGTAATAATTATACTTATTACTTATATTATTATCAATATAACGTGCATTATTACCCATATAATGCAGTTATTATCGCTAGAACTGTAATAATTATACTTATTACTTGTATTATTAGCAATATAACGTGCATTATTACCCATATAATGCAGTTATTATCGCTAGAACTGTAATAATTATACTTTTTACATATACTATTAGCAGTATAACGTGCATTATTACCCATATAATGCAGTTATTATAGCCAGAACTGTAATAATTATACTTACTACTTATATTATTCTCAATATAACATGCATTATTACCCATATAATGGAGTTATTATCGCTAGAACTGTAATAATTATACTTATTACTTATATTATTATCAATATAACATGCCTTATTACCCATATAATGCAGCTATTATCGACAGAAGTATAATAAATATACTTATTACTTTTACTATTATCAGTATAACATGTACTATCAGCCATATTTTCCTATTCTTATCGCTAGAACTATAATAACTATACTTATTACTCCCGATATTATCAATATAACATGCATTATTACCCATATAATGCAGTTATTATCGCTTGAACTGTAATAATTATACTTATTACTTATATTATTAGCAATATAACGTGCATTATTACCCATATAATGCAGTTATTATCGCTAGAACTGTAATAATTATACTTATTACTTTTATTATTATCAATATAACATGCACTATTAGCCATATTTTACTATTATTATCGCTAGAGCTATAATAATTATACTTATTACTCCCGATATTATCAATATAACATGCATTATGACCCACATAATGCAGTTATTATAGCCAGAACTGTAATAATTATACTTACTACTTATATTATTCTCAATATAACATGCATTATTACCCATATTATGCAGTTATTATCGCTAGAACTGTAATAATTATACTTATTACTTATACTATTAGCAATATAACGTGCATTATTACCCATATAATGCAGTTATTATAGCCAGAACTGTAATAATTATACTTACTACTTATATTATTCTCAATATAACATGCATTATTACCCATATAATGGAGTTATTATCGCTAGAACTGTAATAATTATACTTATTACTTATATTATTATCAATATAACATGCCTTATTACCCACATAATGCAGTTATTATAGCCAGAACTGTAATAAATATACGTACTACTTTTATTATCGTCAACATAACATGCATTATTACCCATATTATGCAGATATTAACGACAGAACTGTAATAAATATACTTATTACTTTTATTATTATCAATATAACATGCACTATTAGCCATATTTTACTATTATTATCGCTAGAACTATAATAATTATACTTATTACTCCCGATGTTATCAATATAACATGCCTTATTACGCATATAATGCAGTTATTATCGCTAGAACTCTAATAATTATACTTATTACTTATATTATTAGCAATATAACATGCATTATTACCCATATAATGGAGTTATTATCACTAGAACTGTAATAATTATACTTATTACTTATATTATTATTAATATAACATGCATTATTACCCATATAATGCAGTTATTATCGCTAGAACTGTAATAATTATACTTACTACTTATATTATTAGCAGTATAACGTGCCTTATTACGCATATAATGCAGTTATTATCGCCAGAACTGTAATAAATATACGTACTACTTTTATTATCGTCAACATAACATGCATTATTACCCATATTATGCTGATATTAACGATAGAACTGTAATAAATATACTTATTACTTTTATTATTATCAATATAACATGCACTATTAGCCATATTTTACTATTATTATCGCTAGAACTATAATAATTATACTTATTACTCCCGATATTATCAATACAACATGCATTATTACCCATATAATGCAGTTATTATCGCTAGAACTGTAATAATTATACTTACTACTTATATTATTAGCAGTATAACGTGCCTTATTACGCATATAATGCAGTTATTATCGCTAGAACTGTAATAAATATACTTACTACTTTTATTATCATCAATATAACATGCAGTATTACCCATATTATGCAGTTATTATCGATAGAACTATAATAAATATACTTAGTACTTTTATTATTGTCAATATAACATGCATTATTACCCATATTATGCAGTTATTATCGGTAGAACTGTAATAAATATACTTATTACTTTTATTATTATAAATATAACATGCACTATTTGCCATGTTTTACTATTATTATCCCTAGAACTATAATAATTATACTTATTACTCCCGATATTATCAATACAACATGCATTATTACCCATATAATGCAGTTATTATCGCTAGAACTGTAATAATTATACTTATTACTTATATTATTAGCAATATAACGTGCATTATTACCCATATAATGCAGTTATTATCGCTAGAACTGTAATAAATATACTTATTACTTCCAATATTATCAATATAACATGCATTATTACCCATATAATGCAGTTATTATCGCTAGAACTGTAATAATTATACTTATTACTTATATTATTAGCAATATAACGTGCATTATTACCCATATAATGCAGTTATTATCTCTAGAACTGTAATAATTATACTTATTACTTATATTATTATTAATATAACATGCATTATTACCCATATAATGGAGTTATTATCGCTAGAACTGTAATAATTACACTTATTACTTATATTATTATCAATATAACATGCATTATTACCCATATAATGCAGTTATTATCGACAGAAGTATAATAAATATACTTATTACTTTTATTATTATCAATATAACAGGCACTATTAGCCATATTTTACTATGATTATCGCTAGACCTATAATAATTATACTTATTACTCCCGATATTATCAATATAACATGCCTTATTACGCATATAATGCAGTTATTATCGCTAGAACTGTAATAATTATACTTATTACTTATATTATTAGCAATATAACATGCATTATTACCCATATTATGCAGTTATTATCGCTAGAACTATAATAAATATACTTATTACTCCCAATATTATAAATATAACATGCATTATTACCCATATAATGCAGTTATTATCGCTAGAACTGTAATAATTATACTTACTACTTATATTATTAGCAGTATAACGTGCCTTATTACGCATATAATGCAGTTATTATCGCTAGAACTGTAATAAATATACTTACTACTTTTATTATCATCAATATAACATGCAGTATTACCCATATTATGCAGTTATTATCGATAGAACTATAATAAATATACTTAGTACTTTTATTATTATCAATATAACATGCATTATTACCCATATTATGCAGTTATTATCGGTAGAACTGTAATAAATATACTTATTACTTTTATTATTATAAATATAACATGCACTATTTGCCATGTTTTACTATTATTATCCCTAGAACTATAATAATTATACTTATTACTCCCGATATTATCAATACAACATGCATTATTACCCATGTAATGCAGTTATTATCGCTAGAACTGTAATAATTATACTTATTACTTATATTATTAGCAATATAACGTGCATTCTTACCCATATAATGCAGTTATTATCGATAGAACTGTAATAAATATACTTATTACTTTTATTATTATAAATATAACATGCACTATTTGCCATATTTTACTATTATTATCGCTAGAGCTATAATAATTATACTTATTACTCCCGATATTATCAATATAACATGCATTATGACCCACATAATGCAGTTATTATAGCCAGAACTGTAATAATTATACTTACTACTTATATTATTCTCAATATAACATGCATTATTACCCATATTATGCAGTTATTATCGCTAGAACTGTAATAATTATACTTATTACTTATACTATTAGCAATATAACGTGCATTATTACCCACATAATGCAGTTATTATAGCCAGAACTGTAATAAATATACGTACTACTTTTATTATCGTCAACATAACATGCATTATTACCCATATTATGCAGATATTAACGACAGAACTGTAATAAATATACTTATTACTTTTATTATTATCAATATAACATGCACTATTAGCCATATTTTACTATTATTATCGCTAGAACTATAATAATTATACTTATTACTCCCGATGTTATCAATATAACATGCCTTATTACGCATATAATGCAGTTATTATCGCTAGAACTCTAATAATTATACTTATTACTTATATTATTAGCAATATAACATGCATTATTACCCATATAATGGAGTTATTATCACTAGAACTGTAATAATTATACTTATTACTTATATTATTATTAATATAACATGCATTATTACCCATATAATGCAGTTATTATCGCTAGAACTGTAATAATTATACTTACTACTTATATTATTAGCAGTATAACGTGCCTTATTACGCATATAATGCAGTTATTATCGCTAGAACTGTAATAAATATACTTACTACTTTTATTATCATCAATATGACATGCAGTATTACCCATATTATGCAGTTATTATCGATAGAACTATAATAAATATACTTAGTACTTTTATTATTATCAATATAACATGCATTATTACCCATATTATGCAGTTATTATCGATAGAACTGTAATAAATATACTTATTACTTTTATTATTATAAATATAACATGCACTATTTGCCATATTTTACTATTATTATCGCTAGAGCTATAATAATTATACTTATTACTCCCGATATTATCAATATAACATGCATTATGACCCACATAATGCAGTTATTATAGCCAGAACTGTAATAATTATACTTACTACTTATATTATTCTCAATATAACATGCATTATTACCCATATTATGCAGTTATTATCGCTAGAACTGTAATAATTATACTTATTACTTATACTATTAGCAGTATAACGTGCCTTATTACGCATATAATGCAGTTATTATCGCTAGAACTGTAATAAATATACTCACTACTTTTATTATCATCAATATAACATGCAGTATTACCCATATTATGCAGTTATTATCGATAGAACTATAATAAATATACTTAGTACTTTTATTATTATCAATATAACATGCATTATTACCCATATTATGCAGTTATTATCGGTAGAACTGTAATAAATATACTTATTACTTTTATTACTATAAATATAACATGCACTATTTGCCATGTTTTACTATTATTATCCCTAGAACTATAATAATTATACTTATTACTCCCGATATTATCAATACAACATGCATTATTACCCATATAATGCAGTTATTATCGCTAGAACTGTAATAATTATACTTATTACTTATATTATTAGCAATATAACGTGCATTATTACCCATATAATGCAGTTATTATCGCTAGAACTGTAATAAATATACTTATTACTTCCAATATTATCAATATAACATGCATTATTACCCATATAATGCAGTTATTATCGCTAGAACTGTAATAATTATACTTATTACTTATATTATTAGCAATATAACGTGCATTATTACCCATATAATGCAGTTATTATCTCTAGAACTGTAATAATTATACTTATTACTTATATTATTATTAATATAACATGCATTATTACCCATATAATGGAGTTATTATCGCTAGAACTGTAATAATTACACTTATTACTTATATTATTATCAATATAACATGCATTATTACCCATATAATGCAGTTATTATCGACAGAAGTATAATAAATATACTTATTACTTTTATTATTATCAATATAACAGGCACTATTAGCCATATTTTACTATGATTATCGCTAGACCTATAATAATTATACTTATTACTCCCGATATTATCAATATAACATGCCTTATTACGCATATAATGCAGTTATTATCGCTAGAACTGTAATAATTATACTTATTACTTATATTATTAGCAATATAACATGCATTATTACCCATATTATGCAGTTATTATCGCTAGAACTATAATAAATATACTTATTACTCCCAATATTATAAATATAACATGCATTATTACCCATATAATGCAGTTATTATCGCTAGAACTGTAATAATTATACTTACTACTTATATTATTAGCAGTATAACGTGCCTTATTACGCATATAATGCAGTTATTATCGCTAGAACTGTAATAAATATACTTACTACTTTTATTATCATCAATATAACATGCAGTATTACCCATATTATGCAGTTATTATCGATAGAACTATAATAAATATACTTAGTACTTTTATTATTATCAATATAACATGCATTATTACCCATATTATGCAGTTATTATCGGTAGAACTGTAATAAATATACTTATTACTTTTATTATTATAAATATAACATGCACTATTTGCCATGTTTTACTATTATTATCCCTAGAACTATAATAATTATACTTATTACTCCCGATATTATCAATACAACATGCATTATTACCCATATAATGCAGTTATTATCGCTAGAACTGTAATAATTATACTTATTACTTATATTATTAGCAATATAACGTGCATTCTTACCCATATAATGCAGTTATTATCGCTAGAACTGTAATAAATATACTTATTACTTCCAATATTATCAATATAACATGCATTATTACCCATATAATGCAGTTATTATCGCTAGAACTGTAATAATTATACTTATTACTTATATTATTAGCAATATAACGTGCATTATTACCCATATAATGCAGTTATTATCTCTAGAACTGTAATAATTATACTTATTACTTATATTATTATCAATATAACATGCATTATTACCCATATTATGCAGTTATTATCGATAGAACTGTAATAAATATACTTATTACTTTTATTATTATAAATATAACATGCACTATTTGCCATATTTTACTATTATTATCGCTAGAGCTATAATAATTATACTTATTACTCCCGATATTATCAATATAACATGCATTATGACCCACATAATGCAGTTATTATAGCCAGAACTGTAATAATTATACTTACTACTTATATTATTCTCAATATAACATGCATTATTACCCATATTATGCAGTTATTATCGCTAGAACTGTAATAATTATACTTATTACTTATACTATTAGCAATATAACGTGCATTATTACCCATATAATGCAGTTATTATAGCCAGAACTGTAATAAATATACGTACTACTTTTATTATCGTCAACATAACATGCATTATTACCCATATTATGCAGATATTAACGACAGAACTGTAATAAATATACTTATTACTTTTATTATGATCAATATAACATGCACTATTAGCCATATTTTACTATAATTATCGCTAGAACTATAATAATTATACTTATTACTCCCGATGTTATCAATATAACATGCCTTATTACGCATATAATGCAGTTATTATCGCTAGAACTCTAATAATTATACTTATTACTTATATTATTAGCAATATAACATGCATTATTACCCATATAATGGAGTTATTATCACTAGAACTGTAATAATTATACTTATTACTTATATTATTATTAATATAACATGCATTATTACCCATATAATGCAGTTATTATCGCTAGAACTGTAATAATTATACTTACTACTTATATTATTAGCAGTATAACGTGCCTTATTACGCATATAATGCAGTTATTATCGCTAGAACTGTAATAAATATACTTACTACTTTTATTATCATCAATATGACATGCAGTATTACCCATATTATGCAGTTATTATCGATAGAACTATAATAAATATACTTAGTACTTTTATTATTATCAATATAACATGCATTATTA
Organism: Megachile leachella; assembly: GCA_963576845.1. Taxonomy (NCBI): domain Eukaryota; kingdom Metazoa; phylum Arthropoda; class Insecta; order Hymenoptera; family Megachilidae; genus Megachile; species Megachile leachella. The sequence continues at coordinate 211,251 of CAUYWW010000042.1, read as the reverse complement.
CCCATATTATGCAGTTATTATCGATAGAACTGTAATAAATATACTTATTACTTTTATTATTATAAATATAACATGCACTATTTGCCATATTTTACTATTATTATCGCTAGAGCTATAATAATTATACTTATTACTCCCGATATTATCAATATAACATGCATTATGACCCACATAATGCAGTTATTATAGCCAGAACTGTAATAATTATACTTACTACTTATATTATTCTCAATATAACATGCATTATTACCCATATTATGCAGTTATTATCGCTAGAACTGTAATAATTATACTTATTACTTATACTATTAGCAATATAACGTGCATTATTACCCATATAATGCAGTTATTATAGCCAGAACTGTAATAAATATACGTACTACTTTTATTATCGTCAACATAACATGCATTATTACCCATATTATGCAGATATTAACGATAGAACTGTAATAAATATACTTATTACTTTTATTATTATCAATATAACATGCACTATTAGCCATATTTTACTATTATTATCGCTAGAACTATAATAATTATACTTATTACTCCCGATATTATCAACATAACATGCCTTATTACCCATATAATGCAGTTATTATCGCTAGAACTGTAATAATTATACTTATTACTTATATTATTATCAATATAACGTGCATTATTACCCATATAATGCAGTTATTATCGCTAGAACTGTAATAATTATACTTATTACTTGCATTATTAGCAATATAACGTGCATTATTACCCATATAATGCAGTTATTATCGCTAGAACTGTAATAATTATACTTTTTACATATACTATTAGCAGTATAACGTGCATTATTACCCATATAATGCAGTTATTATAGCCAGAACTGTAATAATTATACTTACTACTTATATTATTCTCAATATAACATGCATTATTACCCATATAATGGAGTTATTATCGCTAGAACTGTAATAATTATACTTATTACTTATATTATTATCAATATAACATGCCTTATTACCCATATAATGCAGCTATTATCGACAGAAGTATAATAAATATACTTATTACTTTTACTATTATCAGTATAACATGTACTATCAGCCATATTTTCCTATTCTTATCGCTAGAACTATAATAACTATACTTATTACTCCCGATATTATCAATATAACATGCATTATTACCCATATAATGCAGTTATTATCGCTTGAACTGTAATAATTATACTTATTACTTATATTATTAGCAATATAACGTGCATTATTACCCATATAATGCAGTTATTATCGCTAGAACTGTAATAATTATACTTATTACTTTTATTATTATCAATATAACATGCACTATTAGCCATATTTTACTATTATTATCGCTAGAGCTATAATAATTATACTTATTACTCCCGATATTATCAATATAACATGCATTATGACCCACATAATGCAGTTATTATAGCCAGACCTGTAATAATTATACTTACTACTTATATTATTCTCAATATAACATGCATTATTACCCATATTATGCAGTTATTATCGCTAGAACTGTAATAATTATACTTATTACTTATACTATTAGCAATATAACGTGCATTATTACCCATATAATGCAGTTATTATAGCCAGAACTGTAATAATTATACTTACTACTTATATTATTCTCAATATAACATGCATTATTACCCATATAATGGAGTTATTATCGCTAGAACTGTAATAATTATACTTATTACTTATATTATTATCAATATAACATGCCTTATTACCCACATAATGCAGTTATTATAGCCAGAACTGTAATAAATATACGTACTACTTTTATTATCGTCAACATAACATGCATTATTACCCATATTATGCAGATATTAACGACAGAACTGTAATAAATATACTTATTACTTTTATTATTATCAATATAACATGCACTATTAGCCATATTTTACTATTATTATCGCTAGAACTATAATAATTATACTTATTACTCCCGATGTTATCAATATAACATGCCTTATTACGCATATAATGCAGTTATTATCGCTAGAACTCTAATAATTATACTTATTACTTATATTATTAGCAATATAACATGCATTATTACCCATATAATGGAGTTATTATCACTAGAACTGTAATAATTATACTTATTACTTATATTATTATTAATATAACATGCATTATTACCCATATAATGCAGTTATTATCGCTAGAACTGTAATAATTATACTTACTACTTATATTATTAGCAGTATAACGTGCCTTATTACGCATATAATGCAGTTATTATCGCCAGAACTGTAATAAATATACGTACTACTTTTATTATCGTCAACATAACATGCATTATTACCCATATTATGCTGATATTAACGATAGAACTGTAATAAATATACTTATTACTTTTATTATTATCAATATAACATGCACTATTAGCCATATTTTACTATTATTATCGCTAGAACTATAATAATTATACTTATTACTCCCGATATTATCAATACAACATGCATTATTACCCATATAATGCAGTTATTATCGCTAGAACTGTAATAATTATACTTACTACTTATATTATTAGCAGTATAACGTGCCTTATTACGCATATAATGCAGTTATTATCGCTAGAACTGTAATAAATATACTTACTACTTTTATTATCATCAATATAACATGCAGTATTACCCATATTATGCAGTTATTATCGACAGAAGTATAATAAATATACTTATTACTTTTATTATTATCAATATAACAGGCACTATTAGCCATATTTTACTATGATTATCGCTAGACCTACAATAATTATACTTATTACTCCCGATATTATCAATATAACATGCCTTATTACGCATATAATGCAGTTATTATCGCTAGAACTGTAATAATTATACTTATTACTTATATTATTAGCAATATAACATGCATTATTACCCATATTATGCAGTTATTATCGCTAGAACTATAATAAATATACTTATTACTCCCAATATTATAAATATAACATGCATTATTACCCATATAATGCAGTTATTATCGCTAGAACTGTAATAATTATACTTACTACTTATATTATTAGCAGTATAACGTGCCTTATTACGCATATAATGCAGTTATTATCGCTAGAACTGTAATAAATATACTTACTACTTTTATTATCATCAATATAACATGCAGTATTACCCATATTATGCAGTTATTATCGCTAGAACTGTAATAATTATACTTATTACTTATATTATTAGCAATATAACGTGCATTATTACCCATATAATGCAGTTATTATCTCTAGAACTGTAATAATTATACTTATTACTTATATTATTATTAATATAACATGCATTATTACCCATATAATGGAGTTATTATCGCTAGAACTGTAATAATTACACTTATTACTTATATTATTATCAATATAACATGCATTATTACCCATATAATGCAGTTATTATCGACAGAAGTATAATAAATATACTTATTACTTTTATTATTATCAATATAACAGGCACTATTAGCCATATTTTACTATGATTATCGCTAGACCTATAATAATTATACTTATTACTCCCGATATTATCAATATAACATGCCTTATTACGCATATAATGCAGTTATTATCGCTAGAACTGTAATAATTATACTTATTACTTATATTATTAGCAATATAACATGCATTATTACCCATATTATGCAGTTATTATCGCTAGAACTATAATAAATATACTTATTACTCCCAATATTATAAATATAACATGCATTATTACCCATATAATGCAGTTATTATCGCTAGAACTGTAATAATTATACTTACTACTTATATTATTAGCAGTATAACGTGCCTTATTACGCATATAATGCAGTTATTATCGCTAGAACTGTAATAAATATACTTACTACTTTTATTATCATCAATATAACATGCAGTATTACCCATATTATGCAGTTATTATCGATAGAACTATAATAAATATACTTAGTACTTTTATTATTATCAATATAACATGCATTATTACCCATATTATGCAGTTATTATCGGTAGAACTGTAATAAATATACTTATTACTTTTATTATTATAAATATAACATGCACTATTTGCCATGTTTTACTATTATTATCCCTAGAACTATAATAATTATACTTATTACTCCCGATATTATCAATACAACATGCATTATTACCCATATAATGCAGTTATTATCGCTAGAACTGTAATAATTATACTTATTACTTATATTATTAGCAATATAACGTGCATTCTTACCCATATAATGCAGTTATTATCGCTAGAACTGTAATAAATATACTTATTACTTCCAATATTATCAATATAACATGCATTATTACCCATATAATGCAGTTATTATCGCTAGAACTGTAATAATTATACTTATTACTTATATTATTAGCAATATAACGTGCATTATTACCCATATAATGCAGTTATTATCTCTAGAACTGTAATAATTATACTTATTACTTATATTATTATCAATATAACATGCATTATTACCCATATTATGCAGTTATTATCGATAGAACTGTAATAAATATACTTATTACTTTTATTATTATAAATATAACATGCACTATTTGCCATATTTTACTATTATTATCGCTAGAGCTATAATAATTATACTTATTACTCCCGATATTATCAATATAACATGCATTATGACCCACATAATGCAGTTATTATAGCCAGAACTGTAATAATTATACTTACTACTTATATTATTCTCAATATAACATGCATTATTACCCATATTATGCAGTTATTATCGCTAGAACTGTAATAATTATACTTATTACTTATACTATTAGCAATATAACGTGCATTATTACCCATATAATGCAGTTATTATAGCCAGAACTGTAATAAATATACGTACTACTTTTATTATCGTCAACATAACATGCATTATTACCCATATTATGCAGATATTAACGACAGAACTGTAATAAATATACTTATTACTTTTATTATGATCAATATAACATGCACTATTAGCCATATTTTACTATAATTATCGCTAGAACTATAATAATTATACTTATTACTCCCGATGTTATCAATATAACATGCCTTATTACGCATATAATGCAGTTATTATCGCTAGAACTCTAATAATTATACTTATTACTTATATTATTAGCAATATAACATGCATTATTACCCATATAATGGAGTTATTATCACTAGAACTGTAATAATTATACTTATTACTTATATTATTATTAATATAACATGCATTATTACCCATATAATGCAGTTATTATCGCTAGAACTGTAATAATTATACTTACTACTTATATTATTAGCAGTATAACGTGCCTTATTACGCATATAATGCAGTTATTATCGCTAGAACTGTAATAAATATACTTACTACTTTTATTATCATCAATATGACATGCAGTATTACCCATATTATGCAGTTATTATCGATAGAACTATAATAAATATACTTAGTACTTTTATTATTATCAATATAACATGCATTATTACCCATATTATGCAGTTATTATCGATAGAACTGTAATAAATATACTTATTACTTTTATTATTATAAATATAACATGCACTATTTGCCATATTTTACTATTATTATCGCTAGAGCTATAATAATTATACTTATTACTCCCGATATTATCAATATAACATGCATTATGACCCACATAATGCAGTTATTATAGCCAGAACTGTAATAATTATACTTACTACTTATATTATTCTCAATATAACATGCATTATTACCCATATTATGCAGTTATTATCGCTAGAACTGTAATAATTATACTTATTACTTATACTATTAGCAATATAACGTGCATTATTACCCATATAATGCAGTTATTATAGCCAGAACTGTAATAAATATACGTACTACTTTTATTATCGTCAACATAACATGCATTATTACCCATATTATGCAGATATTAACGATAGAACTGTAATAAATATACTTATTACTTTTATTATTATCAATATAACATGCACTATTAGCCATATTTTACTATTATTATCGCTAGAACTATAATAATTATACTTATTACTCCCGATATTATCAACATAACATGCCTTATTACCCATATAATGCAGTTATTATCGCTAGAACTGTAATAATTATACTTATTACTTATATTATTATCAATATAACGTGCATTATTACCCATATAATGCAGTTATTATCGCTAGAACTGTAATAATTATACTTATTACTTGCATTATTAGCAATATAACGTGCATTATTACCCATATAATGCAGTTATTATCGCTAGAACTGTAATAATTATACTTTTTACATATACTATTAGCAGTATAACGTGCATTATTACCCATATAATGCAGTTATTATAGCCAGAACTGTAATAATTATACTTACTACTTATATTATTCTCAATATAACATGCATTATTACCCATATAATGGAGTTATTATCGCTAGAACTGTAATAATTATACTTATTACTTATATTATTATCAATATAACATGCCTTATTACCCATATAATGCAGCTATTATCGACAGAAGTATAATAAATATACTTATTACTTTTACTATTATCAGTATAACATGTACTATCAGCCATATTTTCCTATTCTTATCGCTAGAACTATAATAACTATACTTATTACTCCCGATATTATCAATATAACATGCATTATTACCCATATAATGCAGTTATTATCGCTTGAACTGTAATAATTATACTTATTACTTATATTATTAGCAATATAACGTGCATTATTACCCATATAATGCAGTTATTATCGCTAGAACTGTAATAATTATACTTATTACTTTTATTATTATCAATATAACATGCACTATTAGCCATATTTTACTATTATTATCGCTAGAGCTATAATAATTATACTTATTACTCCCGATATTATCAATATAACATGCATTATGACCCACATAATGCAGTTATTATAGCCAGAACTGTAATAATTATACTTACTACTTATATTATTCTCAATATAACATGCATTATTACCCATATTATGCAGTTATTATCGCTAGAACTGTAATAATTATACTTATTACTTATACTATTAGCAATATAACGTGCATTATTACCCATATAATGCAGTTATTATAGCCAGAACTGTAATAATTATACTTACTACTTATATTATTCTCAATATAACATGCATTATTACCCATATAATGGAGTTATTATCGCTAGAACTGTAATAATTATACTTATTACTTATATTATTATCAATATAACATGCCTTATTACCCACATAATGCAGTTATTATAGCCAGAACTGTAATAAATATACGTACTACTTTTATTATCGTCAACATAACATGCATTATTACCCATATTATGCAGATATTAACGACAGAACTGTAATAAATATACTTATTACTTTTATTATTATCAATATAACATGCACTATTAGCCATATTTTACTATTATTATCGCTAGAACTATAATAATTATACTTATTACTCCCGATGTTATCAATATAACATGCCTTATTACGCATATAATGCAGTTATTATCGCTAGAACTCTAATAATTATACTTATTACTTATATTATTAGCAATATAACATGCATTATTACCCATATAATGGAGTTATTATCACTAGAACTGTAATAATTATACTTATTACTTATATTATTATTAATATAACATGCATTATTACCCATATAATGCAGTTATTATCGCTAGAACTGTAATAATTATACTTACTACTTATATTATTAGCAGTATAACGTGCCTTATTACGCATATAATGCAGTTATTATCGCCAGAACTGTAATAAATATACGTACTACTTTTATTATCGTCAACATAACATGCATTATTACCCATATTATGCTGATATTAACGATAGAACTGTAATAAATATACTTATTACTTTTATTATTATCAATATAACATGCACTATTAGCCATATTTTACTATTATTATCGCTAGAACTATAATAATTATACTTATTACTCCCGATATTATCAATACAACATGCATTATTACCCATATAATGCAGTTATTATCGCTAGAACTGTAATAATTATACTTACTACTTATATTATTAGCAGTATAACGTGCCTTATTACGCATATAATGCAGTTATTATCGCTAGAACTGTAATAAATATACTTACTACTTTTATTATCATCAATATAACATGCAGTATTACCCATATTATGCAGTTATTATCGATAGAACTATAATAAATATACTTAGTACTTTTATTATTGTCAATATAACATGCATTATTACCCATATTATGCAGTTATTATCGGTAGAACTGTAATAAATATACTTATTACTTTTATTATTATAAATATAACATGCACTATTTGCCATGTTTTACTATTATTATCCCTAGAACTATAATAATTATACTTATTACTCCCGATATTATCAATACAACATGCATTATTACCCATATAATGCAGTTATTATCGCTAGAACTGTAATAATTATACTTATTACTTATATTATTAGCAATATAACGTGCATTATTACCCATATAATGCAGTTATTATCGCTAGAACTGTAATAAATATACTTATTACTTCCAATATTATCAATATAACATGCATTATTACCCATATAATGCAGTTATTATCGCTAGAACTGTAATAATTATACTTATTACTTATATTATTAGCAATATAACGTGCATTATTACCCATATAATGCAGTTATTATCTCTAGAACTGTAATAATTATACTTATTACTTATATTATTATTAATATAACATGCATTATTACCCATATAATGGAGTTATTATCGCTAGAACTGTAATAATTACACTTATTACTTATATTATTATCAATATAACATGCATTATTACCCATATAATGCAGTTATTATCGACAGAAGTATAATAAATATACTTATTACTTTTATTATTATCAATATAACAGGCACTATTAGCCATATTTTACTATGATTATCGCTAGACCTATAATAATTATACTTATTACTCCCGATATTATCAATATAACATGCCTTATTACGCATATAATGCAGTTATTATCGCTAGAACTGTAATAATTATACTTATTACTTATATTATTAGCAATATAACATGCATTATTACCCATATTATGCAGTTATTATCGCTAGAACTATAATAAATATACTTATTACTCCCAATATTATAAATATAACATGCATTATTACCCATATAATGCAGTTATTATCGCTAGAACTGTAATAATTATACTTACTACTTATATTATTAGCAGTATAACGTGCCTTATTACGCATATAATGCAGTTATTATCGCTAGAACTGTAATAAATGTACTTACTACTTTTATTATCATCAATATAACATGCAGTATTACCCATATTATGCAGTTATTATCGATAGAACTATAATAAATATACTTAGTACTTTTATTATTATCAATATAACATGCATTATTACCCATATTATGCAGTTATTATCGGTAGAACTGTAATAAATATACTTATTACTTTTATTATTATAAATATAACATGCACTATTTGCCATGTTTTACTATTATTATCCCTAGAACTATAATAATTATACTTATTACTCCCGATATTATCAATACAACATGCATTATTACCCATGTAATGCAGTTATTATCGCTAGAACTGTAATAATTATACTTATTACTTATATTATTAGCAATATAACGTGCATTCTTACCCATATAATGCAGTTATTATCGATAGAACTGTAATAAATATACTTATTACTTTTATTATTATAAATATAACATGCACTATTTGCCATATTTTACTATTATTATCGCTAGAGCTATAATAATTATACTTATTACTCCCGATATTATCAATATAACATGCATTATGACCCACATAATGCAGTTATTATAGCCAGAACTGTAATAATTATACTTACTACTTATATTATTCTCAATATAACATGCATTATTACCCATATTATGCAGTTATTATCGCTAGAACTGTAATAATTATACTTATTACTTATACTATTAGCAATATAACGTGCATTATTACCCACATAATGCAGTTATTATAGCCAGAACTGTAATAAATATACGTACTACTTTTATTATCGTCAACATAACATGCATTATTACCCATATTATGCAGATATTAACGACAGAACTGTAATAAATATACTTATTACTTTTATTATTATCAATATAACATGCACTATTAGCCATATTTTACTATTATTATCGCTAGAACTATAATAATTATACTTATTACTCCCGATGTTATCAATATAACATGCCTTATTACGCATATAATGCAGTTATTATCGCTAGAACTCTAATAATTATACTTATTACTTATATTATTAGCAATATAACATGCATTATTACCCATATAATGGAGTTATTATCACTAGAACTGTAATAATTATACTTATTACTTATATTATTATTAATATAACATGCATTATTACCCATATAATGCAGTTATTATCGCTAGAACTGTAATAATTATACTTACTACTTATATTATTAGCAGTATAACGTGCCTTATTACGCATATAATGCAGTTATTATCGCTAGAACTGTAATAAATATACTTACTACTTTTATTATCATCAATATGACATGCAGTATTACCCATATTATGCAGTTATTATCGATAGAACTATAATAAATATACTTAGTACTTTTATTATTATCAATATAACATGCATTATTACCCATATTATGCAGTTATTATCGATAGAACTGTAATAAATATACTTATTACTTTTATTATTATAAATATAACATGCACTATTTGCCATATTTTACTATTATTATCGCTAGAGCTATAATAATTATACTTATTACTCCCGATATTATCAATATAACATGCATTATGACCCACATAATGCAGTTATTATAGCCAGAACTGTAATAATTATACTTACTACTTATATTATTCTCAATATAACATGCATTATTACCCATATTATGCAGTTATTATCGCTAGAACTGTAATAATTATACTTATTACTTATACTATTAGCAGTATAACGTGCCTTATTACGCATATAATGCAGTTATTATCGCTAGAACTGTAATAAATATACTCACTACTTTTATTATCATCAATATAACATGCAGTATTACCCATATTATGCAGTTATTATCGATAGAACTATAATAAATATACTTAGTACTTTTATTATTATCAATATAACATGCATTATTACCCATATTATGCAGTTATTATCGGTAGAACTGTAATAAATATACTTATTACTTTTATTACTATAAATATAACATGCACTATTTGCCATGTTTTACTATTATTATCCCTAGAACTATAATAATTATACTTATTACTCCCGATATTATCAATACAACATGCATTATTACCCATATAATGCAGTTATTATCGCTAGAACTGTAATAATTATACTTATTACTTATATTATTAGCAATATAACGTGCATTATTACCCATATAATGCAGTTATTATCGCTAGAACTGTAATAAATATACTTATTACTTCCAATATTATCAATATAACATGCATTATTACCCATATAATGCAGTTATTATCGCTAGAACTGTAATAATTATACTTATTACTTATATTATTAGCAATATAACGTGCATTATTACCCATATAATGCAGTTATTATCTCTAGAACTGTAATAATTATACTTATTACTTATATTATTATTAATATAACATGCATTATTACCCATATAATGGAGTTATTATCGCTAGAACTGTAATAATTACACTTATTACTTATATTATTATCAATATAACATGCATTATTACCCATATAATGCAGTTATTATCGACAGAAGTATAATAAATATACTTATTACTTTTATTATTATCAATATAACAGGCACTATTAGCCATATTTTACTATGATTATCGCTAGACCTATAATAATTATACTTATTACTCCCGATATTATCAATATAACATGCCTTATTACGCATATAATGCAGTTATTATCGCTAGAACTGTAATAATTATACTTATTACTTATATTATTAGCAATATAACATGCATTATTACCCATATTATGCAGTTATTATCGCTAGAACTATAATAAATATACTTATTACTCCCAATATTATAAATATAACATGCATTATTACCCATATAATGCAGTTATTATCGCTAGAACTGTAATAATTATACTTACTACTTATATTATTAGCAGTATAACGTGCCTTATTACGCATATAATGCAGTTATTATCGCTAGAACTGTAATAAATATACTTACTACTTTTATTATCATCAATATAACATGCAGTATTACCCATATTATGCAGTTATTATCGATAGAACTATAATAAATATACTTAGTACTTTTATTATTATCAATATAACATGCATTATTACCCATATTATGCAGTTATTATCGGTAGAACTGTAATAAATATACTTATTACTTTTATTATTATAAATATAACATGCACTATTTGCCATGTTTTACTATTATTATCCCTAGAACTATAATAATTATACTTATTACTCCCGATATTATCAATACAACATGCATTATTACCCATATAATGCAGTTATTATCGCTAGAACTGTAATAATTATACTTATTACTTATATTATTAGCAATATAACGTGCATTCTTACCCATATAATGCAGTTATTATCGCTAGAACTGTAATAAATATACTTATTACTTCCAATATTATCAATATAACATGCATTATTACCCATATAATGCAGTTATTATCGCTAGAACTGTAATAATTATACTTATTACTTATATTATTAGCAATATAACGTGCATTATTACCCATATAATGCAGTTATTATCTCTAGAACTGTAATAATTATACTTATTACTTATATTATTATCAATATAACATGCATTATTACCCATATTATGCAGTTATTATCGATAGAACTGTAATAAATATACTTATTACTTTTATTATTATAAATATAACATGCACTATTTGCCATATTTTACTATTATTATCGCTAGAGCTATAATAATTATACTTATTACTCCCGATATTATCAATATAACATGCATTATGACCCACATAATGCAGTTATTATAGCCAGAACTGTAATAATTATACTTACTACTTATATTATTCTCAATATAACATGCATTATTACCCATATTATGCAGTTATTATCGCTAGAACTGTAATAATTATACTTATTACTTATACTATTAGCAATATAACGTGCATTATTACCCATATAATGCAGTTATTATAGCCAGAACTGTAATAAATATACGTACTACTTTTATTATCGTCAACATAACATGCATTATTACCCATATTATGCAGATATTAACGACAGAACTGTAATAAATATACTTATTACTTTTATTATGATCAATATAACATGCACTATTAGCCATATTTTACTATAATTATCGCTAGAACTATAATAATTATACTTATTACTCCCGATGTTATCAATATAACATGCCTTATTACGCATATAATGCAGTTATTATCGCTAGAACTCTAATAATTATACTTATTACTTATATTATTAGCAATATAACATGCATTATTACCCATATAATGGAGTTATTATCACTAGAACTGTAATAATTATACTTATTACTTATATTATTATTAATATAACATGCATTATTACCCATATAATGCAGTTATTATCGCTAGAACTGTAATAATTATACTTACTACTTATATTATTAGCAGTATAACGTGCCTTATTACGCATATAATGCAGTTATTATCGCTAGAACTGTAATAAATATACTTACTACTTTTATTATCATCAATATGACATGCAGTATTACCCATATTATGCAGTTATTATCGATAGAACTATAATAAATATACTTAGTACTTTTATTATTATCAATATAACATGCATTATTACCCATATTATGCAGTTATTATCGATAGAACTGTAATAAATATACTTATTACTTTTATTATTATAAATATAACATGCACTATTTGCCATATTTTACTATTATTATCGCTAGAGCTATAATAATTATACTTATTACTCCCGATATTATCAATATAACATGCATTATGACCCACATAATGCAGTTATTATAGCCAGAACTGTAATAATTATACTTACTACTTATATTATTCTCAATATAACATGCATTATTACCCATATTATGCAGTTATTATCGCTAGAACTGTAATAATTATACTTATTACTTATACTATTAGCAATATAACGTGCATTATTAGCCATATTTTACTATTATTATCGCTAGAACTATAATAATTATACTTATTACTCCCGATGTTATCAATATAACATGCCTTATTACGCATATAATGCAGTTATTATCGCTAGAACTCTAATAATTATACTTATTACTTCCAATATTATCAATATAACATGCATTATTACCCATATAATGCAGTTATTATCGCTAGAACTGTAATAATTATACTTATTACTTATATTATTAGCAATATAACGTGCATTATTACCCATATAATGCAGTTATTATCTCTAGAACTGTAATAATTATACTTATTACTAATAGTATTATCAATATAACATGCATTATTACCCATATAATGGAGTTATTATCGCTAGAACTGTAATAATTATACTTATTACTTACATTATTATCAATATAACATGCATTATTACCCATATAATGCAGTTATTATCGACAGAAGTATAATAAATATACTTATTACTTTTATTATTATCAATATAACAGGCACTATTAGCTATATTTTACTATTATTATCGCTAGAACTATAATAATTACACTTATTACTCCCCATATTATCAATATAACATGCATTATTACCCATATAATGCAGTTATTATCCCTAGAACTGTAATAATTTTACTTATTACTTATATTATTATCAATATAACATGCATTATTACCCATATTATGCAGTTATCATCGATAGAACTATAATAAATATACGTATTACTTTTATTATCATCAATATAACATGCATTATTACCCATATAATGCAGTTATTATCGCTAGAACTGTAATAATTATACTTATTACATATACTGTTAGCAATATAACGTGCATTATTACCCATATAATGCAGTTATTATAGCCAGAACTGTAATAATTATACTTACTACTTATATTATTCTCAATATAACATGCATTATTACCCATATTATGCAGTTATTATCGCTAGAACTATAATAAATATACGTATTACTTTTATTATCATCAATATAACATGCATTATTACCCATATTGTGCAGTTATTGTCGATAGAACTGTAATAAAGATACTTATTACTTTTACTATTATCAATATTACATGCACTATTAGCCATATTTTACTATTATTATCGCTAGAACGATAATAATTATACTTATTACTCCCGATATTATCAATATAACATGCTTTATTACCCATATAATGCAGTTATTACCGCTAGAACTGTAATAATTATACTTATTACTTATATTATTAGCACTATAACGTGCATTATTACCCATGTAGTGCAGTTATTATCTCTAGAACTATAATAAATATACTTATTACTCCCAATATTAGCAATATAACATGCATTATTACCCACATAATGCAGTTATTATCGCTAGAACTGTAATAATTATACTTATTACTTATATTATTATCAATATAACATGCATTATTACCTATATAATGGAGTTATTATCACTAGAACTGTAATAATTATACTTATTACTTATATTATTATCAATATAACATGCATTATTACCCATATTATGCAGTTATTATCGATAGAACTGTAATAAATATACCTATTACTTTTATTATTATCAATATAACATGCACTATTTGCCATATTTTACTATTATTATCGCTAGCACTATAATAATTATACTTATTACTCCCGATATTATCAATACAACATGCATTATTACCCATATAATGCAGTTATTATCGCTAGAGCTGTAATAATTATACTTATTAATTATATTATTATCAATATAACATGCATTATTACCCATATTATGCAGTTATTATCGCAAGAACTATAATGAATATACTTATTACTCCCAATATTATCAATATAACATGCATTATTACCCATATAATGCAGTTATTATCTCTAGAACTGTAATAATTATACTTATTACTAATATTATTATCAATGTAACATGCATTATTACCCATATAATGGAGTTATTATCGCTAGAACTGTAATAATTATACTTATTACTTATATTATTATCAATATAACATGCATTATTACCCATATAATGCAGTTATTATCGACAGAAGTATAATAAATATACTTATTACTTTTATTATTATCAATATAACAGGCACTATTAGCTATATTTTACTATTATTATCGCTAGAACTATAATAATTACACTTATTACTCCCCATATTATCAATATAACATGCATTATTACCCATATAATGCAGTTATTATCCCTAGAACTGTAATAATTTTACTTATTACTTATATTATTATCAATATAACATGCATTATTACCCATATTATGCAGTTATCATCGATAGAACTATAATAAATATACGTATTACTTTTATTATCATCAATATAACATGCATTATTACCCATATAATGCAGTTATTATCGCTAGAACTGTAATAATTATACTTATTACATATACTGTTAGCAATATAACGTGCATTATTACCCATATAATGCAGTTATTATAGCCAGAACTGTAATAATTATACTTACTACTTATATTATTCTCAATATAACATGCATTATTACCCATATTATGCAGTTATTATCGCTAGAACTATAATAAATATACGTATTACTTTTATTATCATCAATATAACATGCATTATTACCCATATTGTGCAGTTATTGTCGATAGAACTGTAATAAAGATACTTATTACTTTTACTATTATCAATATTACATGCACTATTAGCCATATTTTACTATTATTATCGCTAGAACGATAATAATTATACTTATTACTCCCGATATTATCAATATAACATGCATTATTACCCATATAATGCAGTTATTACCGCTATAACTGTAATAATTATACTTATTACTTATATTATTAGCACTATAACGTGCATTATTACCCATGTAGTGCAGTTATTATCTCTAGAACTATAATAAATATACTTATTACTCCCAATATTAGCAATATAACATGCATTATTACCCACATAATGCAGTTATTATCGCTAGAACTGTAATAATTATACTTATTACTTATATTATTATCAATATAACATGCATTATTACCTATATAATGGAGTTATTATCACTAGAACTGTAATAATTATACTTATTACTTATATTATTATCAATATAACATGCATTATTACCCATATTATGCAGTTATTATCGATAGAACTGTAATAAATATACCTATTACTTTTATTATTATCAATATAACATGCACTATTTGCCATATTTTACTATTATTATCGCTAGCACTATAATAATTATACTTATTACTCCCGATATTATCAATACAACATGCATTATTACCCATATAATGCAGTTATTATCGCTAGAGCTGTAATAATTATACTTATTAATTATATTATTATCAATATAACATGCATTATTACCCATATTATGCAGTTATTATCGCAAGAACTATAATGAATATACTTATTACTCCCAATATTATCAATATAACATGCATTATTACCCATATAATGCAGTTATTATCTCTAGAACTGTAATAATTATACTTATTACTAATATTATTATCAATGTAACATGCATTATTACCCATATAATGGAGTTATTATCGCTAGAACTGTAATAATTATACTTATTACTTATATTATTATCAATACAACATGCATTATTACCCATATAATGCAGTTATTATCGACAGAAGTATAATAAATATACTTATTACTTTTATTATTATCAATATAACAGGCACTATTAGCTATATTTTACTATTATTATCGCTAGAACTATAATAATTATACTTATTACTCCCGATATTATCAGTATAACATGCCTTATTACGCATATAATGCAATTATTATCGCTAGAACTGTAATAATTATACTTATTACTTATATTATTAGCAATATAACGTGCATTATTACCCATATAATGCAGTTATTATCGCTAGAACTGTAATAATTATACTTATTACTTTTATTATTATCAATATAACATGCATTATTACCCATATAATGGAGTTATTATCGCTAGAACTGTAATAATTATACTTATTACTTATATTATTATCAATATAACATGCATTATTACCCATATAATGCAGTTATTATCGACAGAAGTATAATAAATATACTTATTACTTTTATTATTATCAATATAACAGGCACTATTAGCTATATTTTACTATTATTATCGCTAGAACTATAATAATTACACTTATTACTCCCCATATTATCAATATAACATGCATTATTACCCATATAATGCAGTTATTATCCCTAGAACTGTAATAATTTTACTTATTACTTATATTATTATCAATATAACATGCATTATTACCCATATTATGCAGTTATCATCGATAGAACTATAATAAATATACGTATTACTTTTATTATCATCAATATAACATGCATTATTACCCATATAATGCAGTTATTATCGCTAGAACTGTAATAATTATACTTATTACATATACTGTTAGCAATATAACGTGCATTATTACCCATATAATGCAGTTATTATAGCCAGAACTGTAATAATTATACTTACTACTTATATTATTCTCAATATAACATGCATTATTACCCATATTATGCAGTTATTATCGCTAGAACTATAATAAATATACGTATTACTTTTATTATCATCAATATAACATGCATTATTACCCATATTGTGCAGTTATTGTCGATAGAACTGTAATAAAGATACTTATTACTTTTACTATTATCAATATTACATGCACTATTAGCCATATTTTACTATTATTATCGCTAGAACGATAATAATTATACTTATTACTCCCGATATTATCAATATAACATGCATTATTACCCATATAATGCAGTTATTACCGCTATAACTGTAATAATTATACTTATTACTTATATTATTAGCACTATAACGTGCATTATTACCCATGTAGTGCAGTTATTATCTCTAGAACTATAATAAATATACTTATTACTCCCAATATTAGCAATATAACATGCATTATTACCCACATAATGCAGTTATTATCGCTAGAACTGTAATAATTATACTTATTACTTATATTATTATCAATATAACATGCATTATTACCTATATAATGGAGTTATTATCACTAGAACTGTAATAATTATACTTATTACTTATATTATTATCAATATAACATGCATTATTACCCATATTATGCAGTTATTATCGATAGAACTGTAATAAATATACCTATTACTTTTATTATTATCAATATAACATGCACTATTTGCCATATTTTACTATTATTATCGCTAGCACTATAATAATTATACTTATTACTCCCGATATTATCAATACAACATGCATTATTACCCATATAATGCAGTTATTATCGCTAGAGCTGTAATAATTATACTTATTAATTATATTATTATCAATATAACATGCATTATTACCCATATTATGCAGTTATTATCGCAAGAACTATAATGAATATACTTATTACTCCCAATATTATCAATATAACATGCATTATTACCCATATAATGCAGTTATTATCTCTAGAACTGTAATAATTATACTTATTACTAATATTATTATCAATGTAACATGCATTATTACCCATATAATGGAGTTATTATCGCTAGAACTGTAATAATTATACTTATTACTTATATTATTATCAATACAACATGCATTATTACCCATATAATGCAGTTATTATCGACAGAAGTATAATAAATATACTTATTACTTTTATTATTATCAATATAACAGGCACTATTAGCTATATTTTACTATTATTATCGCTAGAACTATAATAATTATACTTATTACTCCCGATATTATCAGTATAACATGCCTTATTACGCATATAATGCAATTATTATCGCTAGAACTGTAATAATTATACTTATTACTTATATTATTAGCAATATAACGTGCATTATTACCCATATAATGCAGTTATTATCGCTAGAACTGTAATAATTATACTTATTACTTTTATTATTATCAATATAACATGCATTATTACCCATATAATGGAGTTATTATCGCTAGAACTGTAATAAATATACGTATTACTTTTATTATCATCAATATAACATGCATTATTACCCATATTATGCAGTTATTATCGATAGAACTGAAATAAAGATACTTATTACTTTTACTATTATCAATATAACATGCACTCTTAGCCATATTTTACTATTATTATCGCTAGAACTATAATAATTATACTTATTACTCCCGATATTATCAATATAACATGCATTATTAACCATATAATGCAGTTATTGTAGCCAGAACTGTAATAATTGTACTTACTACTTATATTATTAGCAGTATAACGTGCATTATTACCCATATAATGCAGTTATTATCTCTAGAACTGGAATAATTATACTTATTACTTATATTATTATCAATATAACATGCATTATTACCCATATAATGGAGTTATTATCGCTAGAACTGTAATAATTATACTTATTACTTATATTATTATCAATATAACATGCATTATTACCCATATTATGCAGTTATTATCGCTAGAACTATAATAAATATACTTATTACTCCCAATATTATCAATATAACATGCATTATTACCCATATAATGCAGTTATCATCGCTAGAACTGTAATAATTATACTTACTACTTATATTATTAGCAGTATAACGTGCATTATTACCCATATAACGCAGTTATTATCTCTAGAACTCTAATAATTATACTTATTACTCCCGATATTATCAATATAACATGCCTTATTACGCATATAATGCAATTATTATCGCTAGAACTGTAATAATTATACTTATTACTTATATTATTAGCAATATAACGTGCATTATTACCTATATAATGCAGTTATTATCGCTAGAACTGTAATAATTATACTTATTACTTATATTATTATCAATATAACATGCATTATTACCCATATAATGGAGTTATTATCGCTAGAACTGGAATAAATAGACGTATTACTTTTATTGTCATCAATATAACATGCATTATTACCCATATTATGCAGTTATTATCGATAGAACTATAGTAAATATACGTATTACTTTTATTATCATCAATATAACATGCATTATTACCCATATTATGCAGTTATTATCGATAGAACTGTAATAAATATACTTATAACTTTTATTATTATCAATATAACATGCACTAATAGCCATATTTTACTATTATTATCGCTAGAACTATAATAATTATACTTATTACTCCCGATATTATCAATATAACATGCCTTATTACGCATATAATGCAGTTATTATCGCTAGAACTGTAATAATTATACTTATTACTTATATTATTAGCAATATAACGTGCATTATTACCCATATAATGCAGTTATTATCGCTAGAACTGTAATAATTATACTTATTACTTATATTATTATCAATATACCATGCATTGTTACCCATATTATGCACTTATTATCGCTAGAACTATAATAAATATACTTATTACTCCCAATATTATCAATATAACATGCATTATTACCCACATAATGCAGTTACTATCGCTAGAACTGTAATAATTATACTTATTACTTATATTATTAGCAATATAACGTGCATTATTACCCATATAATGCAGTTATTATCGCTAGAACTGTAATAATTATACTTATTACTTATATTATTATCAATATAACATGCATTATTACCCATATAATGGAGTTATTATCGATAGAACTGTAATAAATATACTGATAACGTTTATTATTATCAATATAACAAGCACTAATAGCCATATTTTACTATTATTATCGCTAGAACTATAATAATTATACTTATTACTCCCGATATTATCAATATAACATGCATTATTACCCATATTATGCAGATATTAACGATAGAACTGTAATAAATATACTTATTACTTTTATTATTATCAATATAACATGCACTATTAGCCATATTTTACTATTATTATCGCTAGAACTATAATAATTATACTTATTACTCCCGATGTTATCAATATAACATGCCTTATTACGCATATAATGCAGTTATTATCGCTAGAACTCTAATAATTATACTTATTACTTATATTATTAGCAATATAACATGCATTATTACCCATATAATGGAGTTATTATCACTAGAACTGTAATAATTATACTTATTACTTATATTATTATTAATATAACATGCATTATTACCCATATAATGCAGTTATTATCGCTAGAACTGTAATAATTATACTTACTACTTATATTATTAGCAGTATAACGTGCCTTATTACGCATATAATGCAGTTATTATCGCTAGAACTGTAATAAATATACTTACTACTTTTATTATCATCAATATGACATGCAGTATTACCCATATTATGCAGTTATTATCGATAGAACTATAATAAATATACTTAGTACTTTTATTATTATCAATATAACATGCATTATTACCCATATTATGCAGTTATTATCGGTAGAACTGTAATAAATATACTTATTACTTTTATTATTATAAATATAACATGCACTATTTGCCATGTTTTACTATTATTATCCCTAGAACTATAATAATTATACTTATTACTCCCGATATTATCAATACAACGTGCATTATTACCCATATAATGCAGTTATTATCGCTAGAACTGTAATAATTATACTTATTACTTATATTATTAGCAATATAACGTGCATTCTTACCCATATAATGCAGTTATTATCGCTAGAACTGTAATAAATATACTTATTACTTCCAATATTATCAATATAACATGCATTATTACCCATATAATGCAGTTATTATCGCTAGAACTGTAATAATTATACTTATTACTTATATTATTATCAATATAACATGCATTATTACCCATATAATGCAGTTATTATCGACAGAAGTATAATAAATATACTTATTACTTTTATTATTATCAATATAACAGGCACTATTAGCTATATTTTACTATTATTATCGCTAGAACTATAATAATTACACTTATTACTCCCCATATTATCAATATAACATGCATTATTACCCATATAATGCAGTTATTATCCCTAGAACTGTAATAATTTTACTTATTACTTATATTATTATCAATATAACATGCATTATTACCCATATTATGCAGTTATCATCGATAGAACTATAATAAATATACGTATTACTTTTATTATCATCAATATAACATGCATTATTACCCATATAATGCAGTTATTATCGCTAGAACTGTAATAATTATACTTATTACATATACTGTTAGCAATATAACGTGCATTATTACCCATATAATGCAGTTATTATAGCCAGAACTGTAATAATTATACTTACTACTTATATTATTCTCAATATAACATGCATTATTACCCATATTATGCAGTTATTATCGCTAGAACTATAATAAATATACGTATTACTTTTATTATCATCAATATAACATGCATTATTACCCATATTGTGCAGTTATTGTCGATAGAACTGTAATAAAGATACTTATTACTTTTACTATTATCAATATTACATGCACTATTAGCCATATTTTACTATTATTATCGCTAGAACGATAATAATTATACTTATTACTCCCGATATTATCAATATAACATGCATTATTACCCATATAATGCAGTTATTACCGCTATAACTGTAATAATTATACTTATTACTTATATTATTAGCACTATAACGTGCATTATTACCCATGTAGTGCAGTTATTATCTCTAGAACTATAATAAATATACTTATTACTCCCAATATTAGCAATATAACATGCATTATTACCCACATAATGCAGTTATTATCGCTAGAACTGTAATAATTATACTTATTACTTATATTATTATCAATATAACATGCATTATTACCTATATAATGGAGTTATTATCACTAGAACTGTAATAATTATACTTATTACTTATATTATTATCAATATAACATGCATTATTACCCATATTATGCAGTTATTATCGATAGAACTGTAATAAATATACCTATTACTTTTATTATTATCAATATAACATGCACTATTTGCCATATTTTACTATTATTATCGCTAGCACTATAATAATTATACTTATTACTCCCGATATTATCAATACAACATGCATTATTACCCATATAATGCAGTTATTATCGCTAGAGCTGTAATAATTATACTTATTAATTATATTATTATCAATATAACATGCATTATTACCCATATTATGCAGTTATTATCGCAAGAACTATAATGAATATACTTATTACTCCCAATATTATCAATATAACATGCATTATTACCCATATAATGCAGTTATTATCTCTAGAACTGTAATAATTATACTTATTACTAATATTATTATCAATGTAACATGCATTATTACCCATATAATGGAGTTATTATCGCTAGAACTGTAATAATTATACTTATTACTTATATTATTATCAATACAACATGCATTATTACCCATATAATGCAGTTATTATCGACAGAAGTATAATAAATATACTTATTACTTTTATTATTATCAATATAACAGGCACTATTAGCTATATTTTACTATTATTATCGCTAGAACTATAATAATTATACTTATTACTCCCGATATTATCAGTATAACATGCCTTATTACGCATATAATGCAATTATTATCGCTAGAACTGTAATAATTATACTTATTACTTATATTATTAGCAATATAACGTGCATTATTACCCATATAATGCAGTTATTATCGCTAGAACTGTAATAATTATACTTATTACTTTTATTATTATCAATATAACATGCATTATTACCCATATAATGGAGTTATTATCGCTAGAACTGTAATAAATATACGTATTACTTTTATTATCATCAATATAACATGCATTATTACCCATATTATGCAGTTATTATCGATAGAACTGAAATAAAGATACTTATTACTTTTACTATTATCAATATAACATGCACTCTTAGCCATATTTTACTATTATTATCGCTAGAACTATAATAATTATACTTATTACTCCCGATATTATCAATATAACATGCATTATTAACCATATAATGCAGTTATTGTAGCCAGAACTGTAATAATTGTACTTACTACTTATATTATTAGCAGTATAACGTGCATTATTACCCATATAATGCAGTTATTATCTCTAGAACTGGAATAATTATACTTATTACTTATATTATTATCAATATAACATGCATTATTACCCATATAATGGAGTTATTATCGCTAGAACTGTAATAATTATACTTATTACTTATATTATTATCAATATAACATGCATTATTACCCATATTATGCAGTTATTATCGCTAGAACTATAATAAATATACTTATTACTCCCAATATTATCAATATAACATGCATTATTACCCATATAATGCAGTTATCATCGCTAGAACTGTAATAATTATACTTACTACTTATATTATTAGCAGTATAACGTGCATTATTACCCATATAACGCAGTTATTATCTCTAGAACTCTAATAATTATACTTATTACTCCCGATATTATCAATATAACATGCCTTATTACGCATATAATGCAATTATTATCGCTAGAACTGTAATAATTATACTTATTACTTATATTATTAGCAATATAACGTGCATTATTACCTATATAATGCAGTTATTATCGCTAGAACTGTAATAATTATACTTATTACTTATATTATTATCAATATAACATGCATTATTACCCATATAATGGAGTTATTATCGCTAGAACTGGAATAAATAGACGTATTACTTTTATTGTCATCAATATAACATGCATTATTACCCATATTATGCAGTTATTATCGATAGAACTATAGTAAATATACGTATTACTTTTATTATCATCAATATAACATGCATTATTACCCATATTATGCAGTTATTATCGATAGAACTGTAATAAATATACTTATAACTTTTATTATTATCAATATAACATGCACTAATAGCCATATTTTACTATTATTATCGCTAGAACTATAATAATTATACTTATTACTCCCGATATTATCAATATAACATGCCTTATTACGCATATAATGCAGTTATTATCGCTAGAACTGTAATAATTATACTTATTACTTATATTATTAGCAATATAACGTGCATTATTACCCATATAATGCAGTTATTATCGCTAGAACTGTAATAATTATACTTATTACTTATATTATTATCAATATACCATGCATTGTTACCCATATTATGCACTTATTATCGCTAGAACTATAATAAATATACTTATTACTCCCAATATTATCAATATAACATGCATTATTACCCACATAATGCAGTTACTATCGCTAGAACTGTAATAATTATACTTATTACTTATATTATTAGCAATATAACGTGCATTATTACCCATATAATGCAGTTATTATCGCTAGAACTGTAATAATTATACTTATTACTTATATTATTATCAATATAACATGCATTATTACCCATATAATGGAGTTATTATCGATAGAACTGTAATAAATATACTGATAACGTTTATTATTATCAATATAACAAGCACTAATAGCCATATTTTACTATTATTATCGCTAGAACTATAATAATTATACTTATTACTCCCGATATTATCAATATAACATGCATTATTACCCATATTATGCAGATATTAACGATAGAACTGTAATAAATATACTTATTACTTTTATTATTATCAATATAACATGCACTATTAGCCATATTTTACTATTATTATCGCTAGAACTATAATAATTATACTTATTACTCCCGATGTTATCAATATAACATGCCTTATTACGCATATAATGCAGTTATTATCGCTAGAACTCTAATAATTATACTTATTACTTATATTATTAGCAATATAACATGCATTATTACCCATATAATGGAGTTATTATCACTAGAACTGTAATAATTATACTTATTACTTATATTATTATTAATATAACATGCATTATTACCCATATAATGCAGTTATTATCGCTAGAACTGTAATAATTATACTTACTACTTATATTATTAGCAGTATAACGTGCCTTATTACGCATATAATGCAGTTATTATCGCTAGAACTGTAATAAATATACTTACTACTTTTATTATCATCAATATGACATGCAGTATTACCCATATTATGCAGTTATTATCGATAGAACTATAATAAATATACTTAGTACTTTTATTATTATCAATATAACATGCATTATTACCCATATTATGCAGTTATTATCGGTAGAACTGTAATAAATATACTTATTACTTTTATTATTATAAATATAACATGCACTATTTGCCATGTTTTACTATTATTATCCCTAGAACTATAATAATTATACTTATTACTCCCGATATTATCAATACAACGTGCATTATTACCCATATAATGCAGTTATTATCGCTAGAACTGTAATAATTATACTTATTACTTATATTATTAGCAATATAACGTGCATTCTTACCCATATAATGCAGTTATTATCGCTAGAACTGTAATAAATATACTTATTACTTCCAATATTATCAATATAACATGCATTATTACCCATATAATGCAGTTATTATCGCTAGAACTGTAATAATTATACTTATTACTTATATTATTAGCAATATAACGTGCATTATTACCCATATAATGCAGTTATTATCTCTAGAACTGTAATAATTATACTTATTACTTATATTATTATTAATATAACATGCATTATTACCCATATAATGGAGTTATTATCGCTAGAACTGTAATAATTACACTTATTACTTATATTATTATCAATATAACATGCATTATTACCCATATAATGCAGTTATTATCGACAGAAGTATAATAAATATACTTATTACTTTTATTATTATCAATATAACAGGCACTATTAGCCATATTTTACTATTATTATCGCTAGACCTATAATAATTATACTTATTACTCCCGATATTATCAATATAACATGCCTTATTACGCATATAATGCAGTTATTATCGCTAGAACAGTAATAATTATACTTATTACTTATATTATTAGCAATATAACGTGCATTATTACCCATATAATGCAGTTATTATCGCTAGAACTGTAATAATTATACTTATTACTTATATTATTCTCAATATAACATGCACTATTACCCATATTATACAGTTATTATCGCTAGAACTATAATAAATATACTTATTACTCCCAATATTATCAATATAACATGCATTATTAACCATATAATGCAGTTATTATCGCTAGAACTGTAATAATTATACTTATTACTTATATTATTAGCAATATAACGTGCATTATTACCCATAATAATGCAGTTATTATCTCTAGAACTGTAATAATTATACTTATTACTAATAGTATTATCAATATAACATGCATTATTACCCATATAATGGAGTTATTATCGCTAGAACTGTAATAATTATACTTATTACTTACATTATTATCAATATAACATGCATTATTACCCATATAATGCAGTTATTATCGACAGAAGTATAATAAATATACTTATTACTTTTATTATTATCAATATAACAGGCACTATTAGCTATATTTTACTATTATTATCGCTAGAACTATAATAATTACACTTATTACTCCCCATATTATCAATATAACATGCATTATTACCCATATAATGCAGTTATTATCCCTAGAACTGTAATAATTTTACTTATTACTTATATTATTATCAATATAACATGCATTATTACCCATATTATGCAGTTATCATCGATAGAACTATAATAAATATACGTATTACTTTTATTATCATCAATATAACATGCATTATTACCCATATAATGCAGTTATTATCGCTAGAACTGTAATAATTATACTTATTACATATACTGTTAGCAATATAACGTGCATTATTACCCATATAATGCAGTTATTATAGCCAGAACTGTAATAATTATACTTACTACTTATATTATTCTCAATATAACATGCATTATTACCCATATTATGCAGTTATTATCGCTAGAACTATAATAAATATACGTATTACTTTTATTATCATCAATATAACATGCATTATTACCCATATTGTGCAGTTATTGTCGATAGAACTGTAATAAAGATACTTATTACTTTTACTATTATCAATATAACATGCACTATTAGCCATATTTTACTATTATTATCGCTAGAACGATAATAATTATACTTATTACTCCCGATATTATCAATATAACATGCATTATTACCCATATAATGCAGTTATTATCGCTAGAGCTGTAATAATTATACTTATTAATTATATTATTATCAATATAACATGCATTATTACCCATATTATGCAGTTATTATCGCAAGAACTATAATGAATATACTTATTACTCCCAATATTATCAATATAACATGCATTATTGCCCATATAATGCAGTTATTATCTCTAGAACTGTAATAATTATACTTATTACTAATATTATTATCAATGTAACATGCATTATTACCCATATAATGGAGTTATTATCGCTAGAACTGTAATAATTATACTTATTACTTATATTATTATCAATATAACATGCATTATTACCCATATAATGCAGTTATTATCGACAGAAGTATAATAAATATACTTATTACTTTTATTATTATCAATATAACAGGCACTATTAGCTATATTTTACTATTATTATCGCTAGAACTATAATAATTATACTTATTACTCCCGATATTATCAGTATAACATGCCTTATTACGCATATAATGCAATTATTATCGCTAGAACTGTAATAATTATACTTATTACTTATATTATTAGCAATATAACGTGCATTATTACCCATATAATGCAGTTATTATCGCTAGAACTGTAATAATTATACTTATTACTTTTATTATTATCAATATAACATGCATTATTACCCATATAATGGAGTTATTATCGCTAGAACTGTAATAAATATACGTATTACTTTTATTATCATCAATATAACATGCATTATTACCCATATTATGCAGTTATTATCGATAGAACTGAAATAAAGATACTTATTACTTTTACTATTATCAATATAACATGCACTCTTAGCCATATTTTACTATTATTATCGCTAGAACTATAATAATTATACTTATTACTCCCGATATTATCAATATAACATGCATTATTAACCATATAATGCAGTTATTGTAGCCAGAACTGTAATAATTGTACTTACTACTTATATTATTAGCAGTATAACGTGCATTATTACCCATATAATGCAGTTATTATCGCTAGAACTGTAATAAATATACGTATTACTTTTATTATTATCAATATAACATGCATTATTACCCATATAATGCAGTTATCATCGCTAGAACTGTAATAATTATACTTACTACTTATATTATTAGCAGTATAACGTGCATTATTACCCATATAACGCAGTTATTATCTCTAGAACTCTAATAATTATACTTATTACTCCCGATATTATCAATATAACATGCCTTATTACGCATATAATGCAATTATTATCGCTAGAACTGTAATAATTATACTTATTACTTATATTATTATTAATATAACATGCATTATTACCCATATAATGCAGTTATTATCGCTAGAACTGTAATAATTATACTTACTACTTATATTATTAGCAGTATAACGTGCCTTATTACGCATATAATGCAGTTATTATCGCTAGAACTGTAATAAATATACTTACTACTTTTATTATCATCAATATGACATGCAGTATTACCCATATTATGCAGTTATTATCGATAGAACTATAATAAATATACTTAGTACTTTTATTATTATCAATATAACATGCATTATTACCCATATTATGCAGTTATTATCGGTAGAACTGTAATAAATATACTTATTACTTTTATTATTATAAATATAACATGCACTATTTGCCATGTTTTACTATTATTATCCCTAGAACTATAATAATTATACTTATTACTCCCGATATTATCAATACAACATGCATTATTACCCATATAATGCAGTTATTATCGCTAGAACTGTAATAATTATACTTATTACTTATATTATTAGCAATATAACGTGCATTCTTACCCATATAATGCAGTTATTATCGCTAGAACTGTAATAAATATACTTATTACTTCCAATATTATCAATATAACATGCATTATTACCCATATA
>CAUYWW010000042.1:0-180000 GCA_963576845.1 Megachile leachella | reverse complement strand
ACAGTTATGGCGATAATAACTGCGTTATATGGGTAATAATGCACGTTATATTGCTAATAGTATAAGTAATAAGTATAATTATTACAGTTCTAGCGATAATACCTCCATTATATGGGTATTAATGCATGTTATATTGATAATAGTAAAAGTAATAAGTATATTTAATATCGTTCTATCGATAATAACTTCTTAATATGGGTAATAATGCATGTTATATTGATAATAATCTAAGTAATAAGTATAATTATTACAGTTCTAGCGATAATAACTGCATTATATGGGTAATAATGCATGTTATATTGATGATAATGAAAGTAATACGTATATTTATTATAGTTCTAGCGATAATAACTGCATAATATGGGTAACAATGCACGTTATATTGCTAATAATATAAGTAATGAGTACAATTATTACAGTTCTAGCGATAACAACTGCATTATATGGGTAATAATGCATGTTATATTGATAATAATATAAGTAATAAGTATAATTATTACAGTTCTAGCGATAATAACTGCATTATATGGGTAATAATGCATGTTATATTGCTAATAATATAAGTAATAAGTATAATTATTACAGTTCTAGCGATAATAAATGCATTATATGGGTAATAATGCATGTTATATTGATAATATCGGGAGTAATAAGTATAATTATTATAGTTCTAGCGATAATAATAGTAAAATATGGCAAATAGTGCATGTTATATTGATAATAATAAAAGTAATAAGTATATTTATTAAAGTTCTATCGATAATAACTGCATAATATGGGTAATAATGCATGTTATATTGATGATAATGAAAGTAGTAAGTACATTTATTACAGTTCTAGCGATAATAACTGCATTATATGCGTAATAATGCACGTTATATTGCTAATAATATAAGTAATGAGTATAATTATTACAGTTCTAGCGATAATAACTGCATTATATGGGTAATAATGCATGTTATATTGATGATAATAAAAGTAATACGTATATTTATTATAGTTCTAGCGATAATAACTGCATAATATGGGTAATAATGCATGTTATATTGATAATAATATAAGTAATAAGTATAATTATTACAGTTCTAGCGATAACAACTGCATTATATGGGTAATAATGCATGTTATATTGATAATATTGTGAGTAATAAGTATATTTATTATAGTTCTAGCGATAATAACTGCAGGATATGGGTAATAATGCATGTTATATTGATAATAGTATAAGTAATAAGTATAATTATTACAGTTCTAGCGATAATACCTCCATTATATGGGTAATAATGCATGTTATATTGATAATAATATAAGTAATAAGTATATTTATTACAGTTCTATCGATAATAACTGCATAATATGGGTAATAATGCATGTTATATTGATGATAATAAAAGTAATACGTATATTTATTATAGTTCTAGCAATAATAACTGCATAATATGGGTAATAATGCATGTTATATTGATAATAATATAAGTAATAAGTATAATTATTACAGTTCTAGCGATAATAACTGCATTATATGGGTAATAATGCACGTTATATTGCTAACAATATAAGTAATAAGTATAATTATTACAGTTCTAGCGATAATAACTGCATTATATGGGTAATAATGCATGTTATATTGATAATATTGGGAGTAATAAGTATATTTATTATAGTTCTAGCGATAATAACTGCAGAATATGGGTAATAATGCATGTTATATTGATAATAGTATAAGTAATAAGTATAATTATTACAGTTCTAGCGATAATAACTGCATTATATGGGTAATAATGCACGTTATATTGCTAATAATATAAGTAATAAGTATAATTATTACAGTTCTAGCGATAATAACTGCATTATATGGGTAATAATGCACGTTATATTGCAAATAATATAAGTAATAAGTATAATTATTACAGTTCTAGCGA
Organism: Megachile leachella; assembly: GCA_963576845.1. NCBI lineage: Eukaryota > Metazoa > Arthropoda > Insecta > Hymenoptera > Megachilidae > Megachile > Megachile leachella. The sequence continues at coordinate 178,078 of CAUYWW010000042.1, read as the reverse complement.
TAATAACTGCATTATATGGCTAATAATGCATGTTATATTGATAATATCGGGAGTAATAAGTATAATTATTATAGTTCTAGCGATAATAATAGTAAAATATGGCAAATAGTGCATGTTATATTGATAATAATAAAAGTAATAAATATATTTATTACAGTTCTATCGATAATAACTGCATAATATGGGTAATAATGCATGTTATATTGATGATAATAAAAGTAATACGTATATTTATTATAGTTCTAGCGATAATAACTGCATAATGTGGGTAATAATGCATGTTATATTGATAATAATCTAAGTAATAAGTATAATTATTACAGTTCTAGCGATAATAACTGCATTATATGGGTAATAATGCATGTTATATTGATGATAATGAAAGTAATACGTATATTTATTATAGTTCTAGCGATAATAACTGCATAATATGGGTAATAATGCATGTTATATTGAGAATAATATAAGTAATAAGTATAATTATTACAGTTCTGGCGATAATAACTGCATTATATGGGTAATAATGCACGTTATATTGCTAATAATATAAGTAATAAGTATAGTTATTACAGTTCTAGCGATAATAACTGCATTATATGGGTAATAATGCATGTTATATTGATAATATTGGGAGTAATAAGTATATTTATTATAGTTCTAGCGATAATAACTGCATAATACGGGTAATAATGCATGTTATATTGATAATAGTATAAGTAATAAGTATAATTATTGCAGTTCTAGCGATAATAACTGCATTATATGGGTAATAATGCACGTTATATTGCTAATAATATAAGAAATAAGTATAATTATTACAGTTCTAGCGATAATAACTGCATTATATGGGTAATAGTGCATGTTATATTGATAACATCGGGAGTAATAAGTATAATTATTATAGTCCTAGCGATAATAATAGTAAAATATGGCAAATAGTGCATGTTATATTGATAATAATAAAAGTAATAAATATATTTATTACAGATCTATCGATAATAACTGCATAATATGGGTAATAATGCATGTTATATTGAAGATAATAAAAGTAATACGTATATTTATTATAGTTCTAGCGATAATAACTGCATAATGTGGGTAATAATGCATGTTATATTGATAATAATCTAAGTAATAAGTATAATTATTACAGTTCTAGCGATAATAACTGCATTATATGGGTAATAATGCATGTTATATTGATGATAATGAAAGTAATACGTATATTTATTATAGTTCTAGCGATAATAACTGCATAATATGGGTAATAATGCACGTTATATTGCTAATAATATAAGTAATGAGTACAATTATTACAGTTCTAGCGATAATAACTGCATTATATGGGTAATAATGCATGTTATATTGATAATAGTATAAGTAATAAGTATAATTATTACAGTTCTAGCGATAATAACTGCATTATATGGGTAATAATGCATGTTATATTGCTAATAATATAAGTAATAAGTATAATTATTACAGTTCTAGCGATAATAAATGCATTATATGGGTAATAATGCATGTTATATTGATAATATCGGGAGTAATAAGTATAATTATTATAGTTCTAGCGATAATAATAGTAAAATATGGCAAATAGTGCATGTTATATTGATAATAATAAAAGTAATAAGTATATTTATTAAAGTTCTATCGATAATAACTGCATAATATGGGTAATAATGCATGTTATATTGATGATAATGAAAGTAGTAAGTACATTTATTACAGTTCTAGCGATAATAACTGCATTATATGCGTAATAATGCACGTTATATTGCTAATAATATAAGTAATGAGTATAATTATTACAGTTCTAGCGATAATAACTGCATTATATGGGTAATAATGCATGTTATATTGATGATAATAAAAGTAATACGTATATTTATTATAGTTCTAGCGATAATAACTGCATAATATGGGTAATAATGCATGTTATATTGAGAATAATATAAGTAATAAGTATAATTATTACAGTTATGGCGATAATAACTGCGTTATATGGGTAATAATGCACGTTATATTGCTAATAGTATAAGTAATAAGTATAATTATTACAGTTCTAGCGATAATACCTCCATTATATGGGTATTAATGCATGTTATATTGATAATAGTAAAAGTAATAAGTATATTTAATATCGTTCTATCGATAATAACTTCTTAATATGGGTAATAATGCATGTTATATTGATGATAATGAAAGTAGTAAGTATATTTATTACAGTTCTAGCGATAATAACTGCATTATATGCGTAATAAGGCATGTTATATTGATAATATCGGGGGTAATAAGTATAATTATTATAGTTCTAGCGATAATAATAGTAAAATATGGCTAATAGCGCATGATATATTGATAATAGTAAAAGTAATAAGTATATTTATTACAGTTCTATCGATAATAACTGCATAATATGGGTAATAATGCATGTTATATTGATGATAATGAAAGTAATACGTATATTTATTATAGTTCTAGCGATAATAACTGCATAATATGGGTAATAATGCATGTTATATTGAGAATAATATAAGTAATAAGTATAATTATTACAGTTCTGGCGATAATAACTGCATTATATGGGTAATAATGCACGTTATATTGCTAATAGTATAAGTAATAAGTATAATTATTACAGTTCTAGCGATAATACCTCCATTACATGGGTAATAATGCATGTTATATTGATAATAATATAAGTAATAAGTATATTTATTACAGTTCTATCGATAATAACTGCATAATATGGGTAATAATGCATGTTATATTGATGATAATAAAAGTAATACGTATATTTATTATAGTTCTTGCGATAATAACTGCATAATATGGGTAATAATGCATGTTATATTGAGAATAATATAAGTATTAAGTACAATTATTACAGTTCTGGCGATAATAACTGCATTATATGGGTAATAATGCACGTTATATTGCTAATAGTATTTAATAAGTATAATTATTACAGTTCTAGCGCTAATACCTCCATTATATGGGTAATAATGCATGTTATATTGATAATGATATAAGCAATAAGTATAATTATTACAGTTCTAGCGATAATAACTGCATAATATGGGTAATAATGCACGTTATATTGCTAATAATATAAGTAATAAGTATAATTATTACAGTTCTAGCGATAATAACTGCATTATATGGGTAATAATGCATGTTATATTGATAATATTGTGAGTAATAAGTATATTTATTATAGTTCTAGCGATAATAACTGCAGGATATGGGTAATAATGCATGTTATATTGATAATAGTATAAGTAATAAGTATAATTATTAGAGTTCTAGCGATAATACCTCCATTATTAGGGTAATAATGCATGTTATATTGATAAGAATATAAGTAATAAGTATATTTATTACAGTTCTATCGATAATAACTGCATAATATGGGTAACAATGCATGTTATATTGATGATAATAAAAGTAATACGTATATTTATTATAGTTCTAGCAATAATAACTGCATAATATGGGTAATAATGCATGTTATATTGATAATAATATAAGTAATAAGTATAATTATTACAGTTCTAGCGATAATAACAGCATTATATGGGTAATAATGCACGTTATATTGCTAACAATATAAGTAATAAGTATAATTATTACAGTTCTAGCGATAATAACTGCATTATATGGGTAATAATGCATGTTACATTGATAATATTGGGAGTAATAAGTATATTTATTATAGTTCTAGCGATAATAACTGCAGAATATGGGTAATAATGCATGTTATATTGATAATAGTATAAGTAATAAGTATAATTATTACAGTTCTAGCGATAATAACTGCATTATATGGGTAATAATGCACGTTATATTGCTAATAATATAAGTAATAAGTATAATTATTACAGTTCTAGCGATAATAACTGCATTATATGGGTAATAATGCATGTTATATTGATAATATCGCGAGTAATAAGTATAATTATTATAGTTCTAGCGATAATAATAGTAAAATATGGCAAATAGTGCATGTTATATTGATAATAATAAAAGTAATAAATATATTTATTACAGTTCTATCGATAATAAAAGTAATACGTATATTTATTATAGTTCTAGCGATAATAACTGCATAATGTGGGTAATAATGCATGTTATATTGATAATAATCTAAGTAATAAGTATAATTATTACAGTTCTAGCGATAATAACTGCATTATATGGGTAATAATGCATGTTATATTGATAATATCGGGAGTAATAAGTATAATTATTATAGTTCTAGCGATAATAATAGTAAAATATGGCAAATAGTGCATGTTATATTGATAATAATAAAAGTAATAAGTATATTTATTACAGTTCTATCGATAATAACTGCATAATATGGGTAATAACGCATGTTATATTGATGATAATAAAAGTAATACGTATATTTATTACAGTTCTATCGATAATAACTGCATAATATGGGTAATAATGCATGTTATATTGCTAATAATATAAGTAATGAGTATAATTATTACAGTTCTAGCGATAATAACTGCATTATATGGGTAATAATGCATGTTATATTGATAATATTGTGAGTAATAAGTATATTTATTATAGCTCCAGCGATAATAACTGCAGGATATGGGTAATAATGCATGTTATATTGATAATAGTATAAGTAATAAGTATAATTAATACAGTTCTAGCGATAATACCTCCATTATATGGGTAATAATGCATGTTATATTGATAATAATATAAGTAATAAGTATATTTATTACAGTTCTATCGATAATAACTGCATAATATGGGTAATAATGCATGTTATATTGATGATAATAAAAGTAATACGTATATTTATTATAGTTCTAGCAATAATAACTGCATAATATGGGTAATAATGCATGTTATATTGATAATAATATAAGTAATATGTATAATTATTACAGTTCTAGCGATAATAACTGCATTATATGGGTAATAATGCATGTTATATTGATAATATCGGGAGTAATAAGTATAATTATTATAGTTCTAGCGATAATAATAGTAAAATATGGCAAATAGTGCATGTTATATTGATAGTAATAAAAGTAATAAATATATTTATTACAGTTCTATCGATAATAACTGCATAATATGGGTAATAATGCATGTTATATTGATGATAATAAAAGTAATACGTATATTTATTATAGTTCTAGCGATAATAACTGCATAATGTGGGTAATAATGCATGTTATATTGATAATAATCTAAGTAATAAGTATAATTATTACAGTTCTAGCGATAATAACTGCATTATATGGGTAATAATGCATGTTATATTGATGATAATGAAAGTAATACGTATATTTATTATAGTTCTAGCGATGATAACTGCATAATATGGGTAATAATGCATGTTATATTGAGAATAATATAAGTAATAAGTATAATTATTACAGTTCTGGCGATAATAACTGCATTATATGGGTAATAATGCACGTTATATTGCTAATAATATAAGTAATAAGTATAATTATTACAGTTCTAGCGATAATAACTGCATTATATGGGTAATAATGCATGTTATATTGATAATATTGGGAGTAATAAGTATATTTATTATAGTTCTAGCGATAATAACTGCATAATACGGGTAATAATGCATGTTATATTGATAATAGTATAAGTAATAAGTATAATTATTGCAGTTCTAGCGATAATAACTGCATTATATGGGTAATAATGCACGTTATATTGCTAATAATATAAGTAATAAGTATAATTATTACAGTTCTAGCGATAATAACTGCATTATATGGGTAATAGTGCATGTTATATTGATAATATCGGGAGTAATAAGTATAATTATTATAGTTCTAGCTAAATTAATAGTAAAATATGGCAAATAGTGCATGTTATATTGATAATAATAAAAGTAATAAATATATTTATTACAGTTCTATCGATAATAACTGCATAATATGGGTAATAATGCACGTTATATTGATGATAATAAAAGTAATACGTATATTTATTATAGTTCTAGCGATAATAACTGCATAATGTGGGTAATAATGCATGTTATATTGATAATAATCTAAGTAATAAGTATAATTATTACAGTTCTAGCGATAATAACTGCATTATATGGGTAATAATGCATGTTATATTGATGATAATGAAAGTAATACGTATATTTATTATAGTTCTAGCGATAATAACTGCATAATATGGGTAACAATGCACGTTATATTGCTAATAATATAAGTAATGAGTACAATTATTACAGTTCTAGCGATAACAACTGCATTATATGGGTAATAATGCATGTTATATTGATAATAATATAAGTAATAAGTATAATTATTACAGTTCTAGCGATAATAACTGCATTATATGGGTAATAATGCATGTTATATTGCTAATAATATAAGTAATAAGTATAATTATTACAGTTCTAGCGATAATAAATGCATTATATGGGTAATAATGCATGTTATATTGATAATATCGGGAGTAATAAGTATAATTATTATAGTTCTAGCGATAATAATAGTAAAATATGGCAAATAGTGCATGTTATATTGATAATAATAAAAGTAATAAGTATATTTATTAAAGTTCTATCGATAATAACTGCATAATATGGGTAATAATGCATGTTATATTGATAATAATATAAGTAATAAGTATAATTATTACAGTTCTAGCGATAATACCTCCATTATATGGGTAATAATGCATGTTATATTGATAATGATATAAGTAATAAGTATAATTATTACAGTTCTAGCGATAATAACTGCATTATATGCGTAATAATGCACGTTATATTGCTAATAATATAAGTAATGAGTATAATTATTACAGTTCTAGCGATAATAACTGCATTATATGGGTAATAATGCATGTTATATTGATAATATTGTGAGTAATAAGTATATTTATTATAGCTCCAGCGATAATAACTGCAGGATATGGGTAATAATGCATGTTATATTGATAATAGTATAAGTAATAAGTATAATTATTACAGTTCTAGCGATAATACCTCCATTATATGGGTAATAATGCATGTTATATTGATAATAATATAAGTAATAAGTATATTTATTACAGTTCTATCGATAATAACTGCATAATATGGGTAATAATGCATGTTATATTGATGATAATAAAAGTAATACGTATATTTATTATAGTTCTAGCAATAATAACTGCATAATATGGGTAATAATGCATGTTATATTGATAATAATATAAGTAATATGTATAATTATTACAGTTCTAGCGATAATAACTGCATTATATGGGTAATAATGCATGTTATATTGATAATATCGGGAGTAATAAGTATAATTATTATAGTTCTAGCGATAATAATAGTAAAATATGGCAAATAGTGCATGTTATATTGATAGTAATAAAAGTAATAAATATATTTATTACAGTTCTATCGATAATAACTGCATAATATGGGTAATAATGCATGTTATATTGATGATAATAAAAGTAATACGTATATTTATTATAGTTCTAGCGATAATAACTGCATAATGTGGGTAATAATGCATGTTATATTGATAATAATCTAAGTAATAAGTATAATTATTACAGTTCTAGCGATAATAACTGCATTATATGGGTAATAATGCACGTTATATTGCTAATAATATAAGTAATAAGTATAATTATTACAGTTCTAGCGATAATAACTGCATTATATGGGTAATAGTGCATGTTATATTGATAATATCGGGAGTAATAAGTATAATTATTATAGTCCTAGCGATAATAATAGTAAAATATGGCAAATAGTGCATGTTATATTGATAATAATAAAAGTAATAAATATATTTATTACAGTTCTATCGATAATAACTGCATAATATTGGTAATAATGCATGTTATATTGAAGATAATAAAAGTAATACGTATATTTATTATAGTTCTAGCGATAATAACTGCATAATGTGGGTAATAATGCATGTTATATTGATAATAATCTAAGTAATAAGTATAATTATTACAGTTCTAGCGATAATAACTGCATTATATGGGTAATAATGCATGTTATATTGATAATATTGGGAGTAATAAGTATATTTATTATAGTTCTAGCGATAATAACTGCATAATACGGGTAATAATGCATGTTATATTGATAATAGTATAAGTAATAAGTATAATTATTGCAGTTCTAGCGATAATAACTGCATTATATGGGTAATAATGCACGTTATATTGCTAATAATATAAGTAATGAGTATAATTATTACAGTTCTAGCGATAATAACTGCATTATATGGGTAATAATGCATGTTATATTGATAATAATAAAAGTAATAAGTATATTCATTATCGTTCTATCGATAATAACTTCTTAATATGAGTAATAATGCATGTTATATTGATGATAATGAAAGTAGTAAGTATATTTATTACAGTTCTAGCGATAATAACTGCATTATATGCGTAATAAGGCATGTTATATTGATAATATCGGGGATAATAAATATAATTATTACAGTTCTAGCGATAATAACTGCATTATATGGGTAATAATGCATGTTATATTGATAATATTGGGAGTAATAAGTATATTTATTATAGTTCTAGCGATAATAACTGCAGAATATGGGTAATAATGCATGTTATATTGATAATAGTATAAGTAATAAGTATAATTATTACAGTTCTAGCGATAATAACTGCATTATATGGATAATAATGCACGTTATATTGCTAATAATGTAAGTAATAAGTATAATTATTACAGTTCTAGCGATAATAACTGCATTATATGGGTAATAATGCATGTTACATTGATAATATCGGGAGTAATAAGCATAATTATTATAGTTCTAGCGATAATAATAGTAAAATATGGCAAATAGCGCATGTTATATTGATAATAATAAAAGTAATAAATATATTTATTACAGTTCTATCGATAATAAAAGTAATACGTATATTTATTATAGTTCTAGCGATAATAACTGCATAATGTGGATAATAATGCATGTTATATTGATAATAATCTAAGTAATAAGTATAATTATTACAGTTCTAGCGATAATAATAGTAAAATATGGCAAATAGTGCATGTTATATTGATAATAATAAAAGTAATAAGTATATTTATTACAGTTCTATCGATAATAACTGCATAATATGGGTAATAATGCATGTTATATTGATGATAATAAAAGTAATACGTATATTTATTATAGTTCTAGCGATAATAACTGCATAATATGGGTAATAATGCATGTTATATTGATAATAATCTAAGTAATAAGTATAATTATTAGAGTTCAAGCGATAATAACTGCATAATATGGGTAATAATGCATGTTATATTGATAATAATATAAGTAATAAGTATAATTATTACAGTTCTAGCGATAATAACTGCATTATATGGGTAATAATGCACGTTATATTGCTAACAATATAAGTAATAAGTATAATTATTACAGTTCTAGCGATAATAACTGCATAATATGGGTAATAATGCATGTTATATTGATAATAATATAAGTAATAAGTATAATTATTACAGTTCTAGCGATAATACCTCCATTATATGGGTAATAATGCATGTTATATTGATAATGATATAAGTAATAAGTATAATTATTACAGTTCTAGCGATAATAACTGCATAATATGGGTAATAATGCACGTTATATTGCTAATAATATAAGTAATGAGTACAATTATTACAGTTCTAGCGATACTAACTGCATAATATGGGTAATAATGCACGTTATATTGCTAATAGTATTTAATAAGTATAATTTTTACAGTTCTAGCGATAATACCTCCATTATATGGGTAATAATGCATGTTATATTGATAATGATATAAGTAATAAGTATAATTATTACAGTTCTAGCGATAATAACTGCATTATATGGGTAATAATGCACGTTATATTGCTAACAATATAAGTAATAAGTATAATTATTACAGTTCAAGCGATAATAACTGCATAATATGGGTAATAATGCATGTTATATTGCTAATAATATAAGTAATGAGTACAATTATTACAGTTCTAGCGATAATAACTGCATAATATGGGTAATAATGCACGTTATATTGCTAATAATATAAGTAATAAGTATAATTATTACAGTTCTAGCAATAATACCTCCATTATATGGGTAATAATGCATGTTATATTGATAATAATATAAGTAATAAGTATAATTATTACAGTTCTAGCGATAATAACTGCATTATATGGGTAATAATGCATGTTATATTGATAATATTGGGAGTAATAAGTATATTTATTATAGTTCTAGCGATAATAACTGCAGAATATGGGTAATAATGCATGTTATATTGATAATAGTATAAGTAATAAGTATAATTATTACAGTTCTAGCGATAATAACTGCATAATATGGGTAATAATGCATGTTATATTGATGACAATAAAAGTAATACGTATATTTATTATAGTTCTAGCGATAATAACTGCATAATATAGGTAATAATGCATGTTATATTGATATCAATATAAGTAATAAGTATAATTATTACAGTTCTAGCGATAATAACTGCACTATATGGGTAATAATGCACGTTATATTGTTAACAATATAAGTGATAAGTATAATTATTACAGTTCTAGCGATAATAATAGTAAAATATGGCTAATAGTGCATGATATATTGATAATAGTAAAAGTAATAAGTATATTTATTACAGTTCTATCGATAATAACTGCATAATATGGGTAATAATGCATGTTATATTGATGATAATGAAAGTAGTAAGTATATTTATTACAGTTCTAGCGATAATAACTGCATAATACGGGTAATAATGCACGTTATATTGCTAATAATATAAGTAATGAGTATAATTATTACAGTTCTAGCGATAATAACTGCATTATATGGGTAATAATGCATGTTATATTGATAATATTGGGAGTAATAAGTATATTTATTATAGTTCTAGCGATAATAACTGCAGAATATGGGTAATAATGCATGTTATATTGATAATAGTATAAGTAATAAGTATAATTATTACAGTTCTAGCGATAATAACTGCATTATATGGATAATAATGCACGTTATATTGCTAATAATGTAAGTAATAAGTATAATTATTACAGTTCTAGCGATAATAACTGCATTATATGGGTAATAATGCATGTTATATTGATAATATCGGGAGTAATAAGTATAATTATTATAGTTCTAGCGATAATAATAGTAAAATATGGCAAATAGTGCATGTTATATTGATAATAATAAAAGTAATAAATATATTTATTACAGTACTATCGATAATAAAAGTAATACGTATATTTATTATAGTTCTAGCGATAATAACTGCATAATGTGGATAATAATGCATGTTATATTGATAATAATCTAAGTAATAAGTATAATTATTACAGTTCTAGCAATAATAATAGTAAAATATGGCAAATAGTGCATGTTATATTGATAATAATAAAAGTAATAAGTATATTTATTACAGTTCTATCGATAATAACTGCATAATATGGGTAATAATGCATGTTATATTGATGATAATAAAAGTAATACGTATATTTATTATAGTTCTAGCGATAATAACTGCATAATATGGGTAATAATGCATGTTATATTGATAATAATCTAAGTAATAAGTATAATTATTAGAGTTCAAGCGATAATAACTGCATTATATGGGTAATAGTGCACGTTATATTGCTAATAATATAAGTAATAAGTATAATTATTACAGTTCTAGCGATAATAACTGCATAATATGGGTAATAATGCATGTTATATTGATAATAATATAAGTAATAAGTATAATTATTACAGTTCTAGCGATAATACCTCCATTATATGGGTAATAATGCATGTTATATTGATAATGATATAAGTAATAAGTATAATTATTACAGTTCTAGCGATAATAACTGCATAATATGGGTAATAATGCACGTTATATTGCTAATAATATAAGTAATGAGTACAATTATTACAGTTCTAGCGATAATAACTGCATAATATGGGTAATAATGCACGTTATATTGCTAATAGTATTTAATAAGTATAATTTTTACAGTTCTAGCGATAATACCTCCATTATATGGGTAATAATGCATGTTATATTGATAATGATATAAGTAATAAGTATAATTATTACAGTTCTAGCGATAATAACTGCATAATATGGGTAATAATGCATGTTATATTGATGATAATAAAAGTAATACGTATATTTATTATAGTTCTAGCGATAATAACTGCATAATATGGGTAATAATGCATGTTATATTGATATCAATATAAGTAATAAGTATAATTATTACAGTTCTAGCGATAATAACTGCACTATATGGGTAATAATGCACGTTATATTGCTAACAATATAAGTGATAAGTATAATTATTACAGTTCTAGCGATAATAATAGTAAAATATGGCTAATAGTGCATGATATATTGATAATAATATAAGTAATAAGTATGATTATTACAGTTCTAGCGATAATACCTCCATTATATGGGTAATAATGCATGTTATATTGATAATGATATAAGTAATAAGTATAATTATTACAGTTCTAGCGATAATAACTGCATAATATGGGTAATAATGCACGTTATATTGCTAATAATATAAGTAATGAGTACAATTATTACAGTTCTAGCGATAATAACTGCATAATATGGGTAATAATGCACGTTATATTGCTAATAATATAAGTAATAAGTATAATTATTACAGTTCTAGCAATAATACCTCCATTATATGGGTAATAATGCATGTTATATTGATAATAATATAAGTAATAAGTATAATTATTACAGTTCTAGCGATAATAACTGCATAATATGGGTAATAATGCATGTTATATTGATAATAATATAAGTAATAAGTATAATTATTACAGTTCTAGCGATAATAACTGCATTATATGGGTAATAATGCACGTTATATTGCTAACAATATAAGTAATAAGTATAATTATTACAGTTCTATCGATAATAACTTCTTAATATGGGTAATAATGCATGTTATATTGATGATAATGAAAGTAGTAAGTATATTTATTACAGTTCTAGCGATAATAACTGCATTATATGCGTAATAAGGCATGTTATATTGATAATATCGGGAGTAATAAGTATAATTATTATAGTTCTAGCGATAATAATAGTAAAATATGCCTAATAGTGCATGATATATTGATAATAGTAAAAGTAATAAGTATATTTATTACAGTTCTGTCGATAATAACTGCATAATATGGGTAATAATGCATGTTATATTGATGATAATAAAGGTAATACGTATATTTATTATAGTTCTAGCGATAATAACTGCATAATATGGGTAATAATGCATGTTATATTGAGAATAATATAAGTAATAAGTATAATTATTACAGTTATGGCGATAATAACTGCATTATATGGGTAATAATGCACGTTATATTGCTAATAGTATAAGTAATAAGTATAATTATTACAGTTCTAGCGATAATACCTCCATTATATGGGTAATAATGCATGTTATATTGATAATGATATAAGTAATATGTATAATTATTACAGTTCTAGCGATAATAACTGCATAATACGGGTAATAATGCACGTTATATTGCTAATAATATAAGTAATGAGTATAATTATTACAGTTCTAGCGATAATAACTGCATTATATGGGTAATAATGCATGTTATATTGATAATAATAAAAGTAATAAGTATATTCATTATCGTTCTATCGATAATAACTTCTTAATATGAGTAATAATGCATGTTATATTGATGATAATGAAAGTAGTAAGTATATTTATTACAGTTCTAGCGATAATAACTGCATTATATGCGTAATAAGGCATGTTATATTGATAATATCGGGGATAATAAATATAATTATTACAGTTCTAGCGATAATAACTGCATTATATGGGTAATAATGCATGTTATATTGATAATATTGGGAGTAATAAGTATATTTATTATAGTTCTAGCGATAATAACTGCAGAATATGGGTAATAATGCATGTTATATTGATAATAGTATAAGTAATAAGTATAATTATTACAGTTCTAGCGATAATAACTGCATTATATGGATAATAATGCACGTTATATTGCTAATAATGTAAGTAATAAGTATAATTATTACAGTTCTAGCGATAATAACTGCATTATATGGGTAATAATGCATGTTACATTGATAATATCGGGAGTAATAAGCATAATTATTATAGTTCTAGCGATAATAATAGTAAAATATGGCAAATAGCGCATGTTATATTGATAATAATAAAAGTAATAAATATATTTATTACAGTTCTATCGATAATAAAAGTAATACGTATATTTATTATAGTTCTAGCGATAATAACTGCATAATGTGGATAATAATGCATGTTATATTGATAATAATCTAAGTAATAAGTATAATTATTACAGTTCTAGCGATAATAATAGTAAAATATGGCAAATAGTGCATGTTATATTGATAATAATAAAAGTAATAAGTATATTTATTACAGTTCTATCGATAATAACTGCATAATATGGGTAATAATGCATGTTATATTGATGATAATAAAAGTAATACGTATATTTATTATAGTTCTAGCGATAATAACTGCATAATATGGGTAATAATGCATGTTATATTGATAATAATCTAAGTAATAAGTATAATTATTAGAGTTCAAGCGATAATAACTGCATAATATGGGTAATAATGCATGTTATATTGATAATAATATAAGTAATAAGTATAATTATTACAGTTCTAGCGATAATAACTGCATTATATGGGTAATAATGCACGTTATATTGCTAACAATATAAGTAATAAGTATAATTATTACAGTTCTAGCGATAATAACTGCATAATATGGGTAATAATGCATGTTATATTGATAATAATATAAGTAATAAGTATAATTATTACAGTTCTAGCGATAATACCTCCATTATATGGGTAATAATGCATGTTATATTGATAATGATATAAGTAATAAGTATAATTATTACAGTTCTAGCGATAATAACTGCATAATATGGGTAATAATGCACGTTATATTGCTAATAATATAAGTAATGAGTACAATTATTACAGTTCTAGCGATACTAACTGCATAATATGGGTAATAATGCACGTTATATTGCTAATAGTATTTAATAAGTATAATTTTTACAGTTCTAGCGATAATACCTCCATTATATGGGTAATAATGCATGTTATATTGATAATGATATAAGTAATAAGTATAATTATTACAGTTCTAGCGATAATAACTGCATTATATGGGTAATAATGCACGTTATATTGCTAACAATATAAGTAATAAGTATAATTATTACAGTTCAAGCGATAATAACTGCATAATATGGGTAATAATGCATGTTATATTGCTAATAATATAAGTAATGAGTACAATTATTACAGTTCTAGCGATAATAACTGCATAATATGGGTAATAATGCACGTTATATTGCTAATAATATAAGTAATAAGTATAATTATTACAGTTCTAGCAATAATACCTCCATTATATGGGTAATAATGCATGTTATATTGATAATAATATAAGTAATAAGTATAATTATTACAGTTCTAGCGATAATAACTGCATTATATGGGTAATAATGCATGTTATATTGATAATATTGGGAGTAATAAGTATATTTATTATAGTTCTAGCGATAATAACTGCAGAATATGGGTAATAATGCATGTTATATTGATAATAGTATAAGTAATAAGTATAATTATTACAGTTCTATCGATAATAACTGCATAATATGGGTAATAATGCATGTTATATTGATGATAATAAAAGTAATACGTATATTTATTATAGTTCTAGCGATAATAACTGCATAATATGGGTAATAATGCATGTTATATTGATAATAATCTAAGTAATAAGTATAATTATTACAGTTCAAGCGATAATAACTGCATTATATGGGTAATAATGCACGTTATATTGCTAATAATATAAGTAATAAGTATAATTATTACAGTTCTAGCGATAATAACTGCATAATATGGGTAATAATGCATGTTATATTGATAATAATATAAGTAATAAGTATAATTATTACAGTTCTAGCGATAATACCTCCATTATATGGGTAATAATGCATGTTATATTGATAATGATATAAGTAATAAGTATAATTATTACAGTTCTAGCGATAATAACTGCATAATATGGGTAATAATGCACGTTATGTTGCTAATAATATAAGTAATGAGTACAATTATTACAGTTCTAGCGATAATAACTGCATAATATGGGTAATAATGCACGTTATATTGCTAATAATATAAGTAATGAGTACAATTATTACAGTTCTAGCGATAATAACTGCATAATATGGGTAATAATGCACGTTATATTGCTAATAATATAAGTAATAAGTATAATTATTACAGTTCTAGCAATAATACCTCCATTATATGGGTAATAATGCATGTTATATTGATAATAATATAAGTAATAAGTATAATTATTACAGTTCTAGCGATAATAACTGCATAATATGGGTAATAATGCATGTTATATTGATAATAATATAAGTAATACGTATAATTATTACAGTTCTAGCGATAATAACTGCATTATATGCGTAATAAGGCATGTTATATTGATAATATCGGGAGTAATAAGTATAATTATTATAGTTCTAGCGATAATAATAGTAAAATATGGCTAATAGTGCATGATATATTGATAATAGTAAAAGTAATAAGTATATTTATTACAGTTCTGTCGATAATAACTGCATAATATGGGTAATAATGCATGTTATATTGATGATAATAAAGGTAATACGTATATTTATTATAGTTCTAGCGATAATAACTGCATAATATGGGTAATAATGCATGTTATATTGAGAATAATATAAGTAATAAGTATAATTATTACAGTTATGGCGATAATAACTGCATTATATGGGTAATAATGCACGTTATATTGCTAATAGTATAAGTAATAAGTATAATTATTACAGTTCTAGCGATAATACCTCCATTATATGGGTAATAATGCATGTTATATTGATAATGATATAAGTAATATGTATAATTATTACAGTTCTAGCGATAATAACTGCATAATACGGGTAATAATGCACGTTATATTGCTAATAATATAAGTAATGAGTATAATTATTACAGTTCTAGCGATAATAACTGCATTATATGGGTAATAATGCATGTTATATTGATAATAATAAAAGTAATAAGTATATTCATTATCGTTCTATCGATAATAACTTCTTAATATGAGTAATAATGCATGTTATATTGATGATAATGAAAGTAGTAAGTATATTTATTACAGTTCTAGCGATAATAACTGCATTATATGCGTAATAAGGCATGTTATATTGATAATATCGGGGATAATAAATATAATTATTACAGTTCTAGCGATAATAACTGCATTATATGGGTAATAATGCATGTTATATTGATAATATTGGGAGTAATAAGTATATTTATTATAGTTCTAGCGATAATAACTGCAGAATATGGGTAATAATGCATGTTATATTGATAATAGTATAAGTAATAAGTATAATTATTACAGTTCTAGCGATAATAACTGCATTATATGGATAATAATGCACGTTATATTGCTAATAATGTAAGTAATAAGTATAATTATTACAGTTCTAGCGATAATAACTGCATTATATGGGTAATAATGCATGTTACATTGATAATATCGGGAGTAATAAGTATAATTATTATAGTTCTAGCGATAATAATAGTAAAATATGGCAAATAGCGCATGTTATATTGATAATAATAAAAGTAATAAATATATTTATTACAGTTCTATCGATAATAAAAGTAATACGTATATTTATTATAGTTCTAGCGATAATAACTGCATAATGTGGATAATAATGCATGTTATATTGATAATAATCTAAGTAATAAGTATAATTATTACAGTTCTAGCGATAATAATAGTAAAATATGGCAAATAGTGCATGTTATATTGATAATAATAAAAGTAATAAGTATATTTATTACAGTTCTATCGATAATAACTGCATAATATGGGTAATAATGCATGTTATATTGATGATAATAAAAGTAATACGTATATTTATTATAGTTCTAGCGATAATAACTGCATAATATGGGTAATAATGCATGTTATATTGATAATAATCTAAGTAATAAGTATAATTATTAGAGTTCAAGCGATAATAACTGCATAATATGGGTAATAATGCATGTTATATTGATAATAATATAAGTAATAAGTATAATTATTACAGTTCTAGCGATAATAACTGCATTATATGGGTAATAATGCACGTTATATTGCTAACAATATAAGTAATAAGTATAATTATTACAGTTCTAGCGATAATAACTGCATAATATGGGTAATAATGCATGTTATATTGATAATAATATAAGTAATAAGTATAATTATTACAGTTCTAGCGATAATACCTCCATTATATGGGTAATAATGCATGTTATATTGATAATGATATAAGTAATAAGTATAATTATTACAGTTCTAGCGATAATAACTGCATAATATGGGTAATAATGCACGTTATATTGCTAATAATATAAGTAATGAGTACAATTATTACAGTTCTAGCGATACTAACTGCATAATATGGGTAATAATGCACGTTATATTGCTAATAGTATTTAATAAGTATAATTTTTACAGTTCTAGCGATAATACCTCCATTATATGGGTAATAATGCATGTTATATTGATAATGATATAAGTAATAAGTATAATTATTACAGTTCTAGCGATAATAACTGCATTATATGGGTAATAATGCACGTTATATTGCTAACAATATAAGTAATAAGTATAATTATTACAGTTCAAGCGATAATAACTGCATAATATGGGTAATAATGCATGTTATATTGATAATAATATAAGTAATAAGTATAATTATTACAGTTCTAGCGATAATAACTGCATTACATGGGTAATAATGCACGTTATATTGCTAACAATATAAGTAATAAGTATAATTATTACAGTTCTAGCGATAATAACTGCATAATATGGGTAATAATGCATGTTATATTGATAATAATATAAGTAATAAGTATGATTATTACAGTTCTAGCGATAATACCTCCATTATATGGGTAATAATGCATGTTATATTGATAATGATATAAGTAATAAGTATAATTATTACAGTTCTAGCGATAATAACTGCATAATATGGGTAATAATGCACGTTATATTGCTAATAATATAAGTAATGAGTACAATTATTACAGTTCTAGCGATAATAACTGCATAATATGGGTAATAATGCACGTTATATTGCTAATAATATAAGTAATAAGTATAATTATTACAGTTCTAGCAATAATACCTCCATTATATGGGTAATAATGCATGTTATATTGATAATAATATAAGTAATAAGTATAATTATTACAGTTCTAGCGATAATAACTGCATAATATGGGTAATAATGCATGTTATATTGATGATAATGAAAGTAGTAAGTATATTTATTACAGTTCTAGCGATAATAACTGCATTATATGCGTAATAAGGCATGTTATATTGATAATATCGGGAGTAATAAGTATAATTATTATAGTTCTAGCGATAATAATAGTAAAATATGGCTAATAGTGCATGATATATTGATAATAGTAAAAGTAATAAGTATATTTATTACAGTTCTGTCGATAATAACTGCATAATATGGGTAATAATGCATGTTATATTGATGATAATAAAGGTAATACGTATATTTATTATAGTTCTAGCGATAATAACTGCATAATATGGGTAATAATGCATGTTATATTGAGAATAATATAAGTAATAAGTATAATTATTACAGTTATGGCGATAATAACTGCATTATATGGGTAATAATGCACGTTATATTGCTAATAGTATAAGTAATAAGTATAATTATTACAATTCTAGCGATAATACCTCCATTATATGGGTAATAATGCATGTTATATTGATAATAATATAAGTAATAAGTATAATTATTACAGTTCTAGCGATAATAACTGCATAATACGGGTAATAATGCACGTTATATTGCTAATAATATAAGTAATGAGTATAATTATTACAGTTCTAGCGATAATAACTGCATTATATGGGTAATAATGCATGTTATATTGATAATAATAAAAGTAATAAGTATATTTATTATCTTTCTATCGATAATAACTTCTTAATATGAGTAATAATGCATGTTATATTGATGATAATGAAAGTAGTAAGTATATTTATTACAGTTCTAGCGATAATAACTGCATTATATGCGTAATAAGGCATGTTATATTGATAATATCGGGGGTAATAAGTATAATTATTATAGTTCTAGCGATAATAATAGTAAAATATGGCTAATAGTGCATGATATATTGATAATAGTAAAAGTAATAAGTATATTTATTACAGTTCTATCGATAATAACTGCATAATATGGGTAATAATGCATGTTATATTGATGATAATGAAAGTAATACGTATATTTATTATAGTTCTAGCGATAATAACTGCATAATATGGGTAACAATGCATGTTATATTGAGAATAATATAAGTAATAAGTATAATTATTACAGTTCTGGCGATAATAACTGCATTATATGGGTAATAATGCGCGTTATATTGCTAATAGTATAAGTAATAAGTATAATTATTACAGTTCTAGCGATAATACCTCCATTATATGGGTAATAATGCATGTTATATTGATAATAATATAAGTAATAAGTATATTTATTACAGTTATATCGATAATAACTGCATAATATGGGTAATAATGCATGTTATATTGATGATAATAAAAGTAATACGTATATTTATTATAGTTCTAGCAATAATAACTGCATAATATGGGTAATAATGCATGTTATATTGAGAATAATATAAGTAATAAGTATAATTATTACAGTTATGGCGATAATAACTGCATTATATGGGTAATAATGCACGTTATATTGCTAATAGTATAAGTAATAAGTATAATTATTACAATTCTAGCGATAATACCTCCATTATATGAGTAATAATGCATGTTATATTGATAATAATATAAGTAATAAGTATAATTATTACAGTTCTAGCGATAATAACTGCATAATACGGGTAATAATGCACGTTATATTGCTAATAATATAAGTAATGAGTATAATTATTACAGTTCTAGCGATAATAACTGCATTATATGGGTAATAATGCATGTTATATTGATAATAATAAAAGTAATAAGTATATTTATTATCTTTCTATCGATAATAACTTCTTAATATGAGTAATAATGCATGTTATATTGATGATAATGAAAGTAGTAAGTATATTTATTACAGTTCTAGCGATAATAACTGCATTATATGCGTAATAAGGCATGTTATATTGATAATATCGGGGGTAATAAGTATAATTATTATAGTTCTAGCGATAATAATAGTAAAATATGGCTAATAGTGCATGATATATTGATAATAGTAAAAGTAATAAGTATATTTATTACAGTTCTGTCGATAATAACTGCATAATATGGGTAATAATGCATGTTATATTGATGATAATAAAGGTAATACGTATATTTATTATAGTTCTAGCGATAATAACTGCATAATATGGGTAATAATGCATGTTATATTGAGAATAATATAAGTAATAAGTATAATTATTACAGTTATGGCGATAATAACTGCATTATATGGGTAATAATGCACGTTATATTGCTAATAGTATAAGTAATAAGTATAATTATTACAGTTCTAGCGATAATAACTGCATTATATGGGTAATAATGCATGTTATATTGATAATAATAAAAGTAATAAGTATATTTATTATCTTTCTATCGATAATAACTTCTTAATATGAGTAATAATGCATGTTATATTGATGATAATGAAAGTAGTAAGTATATTTATTACAGTTCTAGCGATAATAACTGCATTATATGCGTAATAAGGCATGTTATATTGATAATATCGGGGGTAATAAGTATAATTATTATAGTTCTAGCGATAATAATAGTAAAATATGGCTAATAGTGCATGATATATTGATAATAGTAAAAGTAATAAGTATATTTATTACAGTTCTATCGATAATAACTGCATAATATGGGTAATAATGCATGTTATATTGATGATAATGAAAGTAATACGTATATTTATTATAGTTCTAGCGATAATAACTGCATAATATGGGTAACAATGCATGTTATATTGAGAATAATATAAGTAATAAGTATAATTATTACAGTTCTGGCGATAATAACTGCATTATATGGGTAATAATGCGCGTTATATTGCTAATAGTATAAGTAATAAGTATAATTATTACAGTTCTAGCGATAATACCTCCATTATATGGGTAATAATGCATGTTATATTGATAATAATATAAGTAATAAGTATATTTATTACAGTTATATCGATAATAACTGCATAATATGGGTAATAATGCATGTTATATTGATGATAATAAAAGTAATACGTATATTTATTATAGTTCTAGCAATAATAACTGCATAATATGGGTAATAATGCATGTTATATTGATAATAATATAAGTAATAAGTATAATTATTACAGTTCTAGCGATAATAACTGCATTATATGGGTAATAATGCATGTTATATTGATGATAATGAAAGTAATACGTATATTTATTAAAGTTCTTGCGATAATAACTGCATAATATGGGTAATAATGCATGTTATATTGATAATAATATAAGTAATAAGTATAATTATTACAGTTCTAGCGATAATTACTGCATTATATGGGTAATAATGCACAGTATATTGCTAGCAATATAAGTAATAAGTATAATTATTACAGTTCTAGCGATAATAACTGCATTATATGGGTAATAATGCATGTTATATTGCTAATAGTATTTAATAAGTATAATTATTACAGTTCTAGCGATAATACCTCCATTATATGGGTAATAATGCATGTTATATTGATAATGATATAAGTAATAAGTATAATTATTACAGTTCTAGCGATAATAACCGCATAATATGGGCAATAATGCACGTTATATTGC
The DNA here is from genome assembly GCA_963576845.1 of Megachile leachella. NCBI lineage: Eukaryota > Metazoa > Arthropoda > Insecta > Hymenoptera > Megachilidae > Megachile > Megachile leachella. The sequence goes on along the minus strand of CAUYWW010000042.1, from coordinate 155,029 downwards.
TAACAATATAAGTAATAAGTATAATTATTACAGTTCTAGCGATAATAACTGCATTATATGGGTAATAATGCATGTTATATTGATGATAATGAAAGTAATACGTATATTTATTATAGTTCTTGCGATAATAACTGCATAATATGGGTAATAATGCATGTTATATTGAGAATAATATAAGTAATAAGTATAATTATTACAGTTCTGGCGATAATAACTGCATTATATGGGTAATAATGCACGTTATATTGCTAATAGTATTTAATAAGTATAATTATTACAGTTCTAGCGATAATACCTCCATTACATGGGTAATAATGCATGTTATGTTGATAATGATATCAGTAATAAGTATAATTATTACAGTTCTAGCGATAATAACTGCATTATATGGGTAATAATGCACGTTATATTGCTAACAATATAAGTAATAAGTATAATTATTACAGTTCAAGCGATAATAACTGCATAATATGGGTAATAATGCATGTTATATTGATAATAATATAAGTAATAAGTATAATTATTACAGTTCTAGCGATAATAACTGCATTACATGGGTAATAATGCACGTTATATTGCTAACAATATAAGTAATAAGTATAATTACTACAGTTCTAGCGATAATAACTGCATAATATGGGTAATAATGCATGTTATATTGATAATAATATAAGTAATAAGTATAATTATTACAGTTCTAGCGATAATACCTCCATTATATGGGTAATAATGCATGTTATATTGATAATGATATAAGTAATAAGTATAATTATTACAGTTCTGGCGATAATAACTGCATTATATGGGTAATAATGCACGTTATATTGCTAATAGTATTTAATAAGTATAATTATTACAGTTCTAGCGATATTAACTGTATTATATGGGTAATAATGCATGTTATATTAATGATAATAAAAGTAATACGTATAATTATTACAGTTCTAGCGATAATAACTGCATTATATGGGTAATAATGCATGTTATATTGATAATAATAAAAGTAATAAGTATATTTATTATCGTTCTATCGATAATAACTTCTTAATATGGGTAATAATGCATGTTATATTGATGATAATGAAAGTAGTAAGTATATTTATTACAGTTCTAGCGATAACAACTGCATTGTATGCGTAATAAGGCATGTTATATTGATAATATCGGGAGTAATAAGTATGATTATTATAGTTCTAGCGATAATAACTGCATAATATGGGTAATAATGCATGTTATATTGATAATAATCTAAGTAATAAGTATAATTATTACAGTTCTGGCGATAATAACTGCATTATATGGGTAATAATGCACGTTATATTGCTAACAATATAAGTAATAAGTATAATTATTACAGTTCTAGCGATAATAACTGCATTATATGGGTAATAATGCATGTTATATTGATAATAGTAAAAGTAATAAGTATATTTATTACAGTTCTATCGATAATAACTGCATAATATGGGTTATATTGCATGTTATATTGATGATAATGAAAGTAATACGTATATTTATTATAGTTCTAGCGATAATAACTGCATAATATGGGTAATAATGCATGTTATATTGATAATAATGAAAGTAATACGTATATTTATTATAGTTCTTGCGATAATAACTGCATAATATGGGTAATAATGCATGTTATATTGGGAATAATATAAGTAATAAGTATAATTATTACAGTTCTGGCGATAATAACTGCATTATATGGGTAACAATGCACGTTATATTGCTAATAATATAAGTAATAAGTATAATTATTACAGTTCTAGCGATAATAACTGCATTATATGGGTAATAATGCATGTTATATTGATGCTAATAAAAGTAATACGCATATTTATTATAGTTCTAGCGATAATAACTGCATAATGTGGGTAATAATGCATGTTATATTGATAATAATCTAAGTAATAAGTATAATTATTACAGTTCTAGCGATAATAACTGCATTATATGGGTAATAATGCATGTTATATTGATGATAATGAAAGTAATACGTATATTTATTATAGTTCTAGCGATAATAACTGCATAATATGGGTAATAATGCATGTTATATTGATAATAGTATAAGTAGTAAGTATAATTATTACAGTTCTAGCGATAATAACTGCATTATATGGGTAATAATGCACGTTATATTGCTAATAATATAAGTAATAAGTATAATTATTACAGTTCTAGCGATAATAACTGCATTATATGGGTAATAATGCATGTTATATTGATGATAATGAAAGTAGTAAGTATATTTATTACAGTTCTAGCGATAATAACTGCATTATATGCGAAATAAGGCATGTTATATTGAGAATAATATAAGTAATAATTATAATTATTACAGTTCTGGCGATAATAACTGCATTATATGGGTAATAATGCACGTTATATTGCTAATAATATAAGTAATAAGTATAATTATTACAGTTCTAGCGATAATAACTGCATTATTTGGGTAATAATGCATGTTATATTGATAATATCGGGAGTAATAAGTATAATTATTATAGTTCTAGCGATAATAATAGTAAAATATGGCAAATAGTGCATGCTATATTGATAATAATAAAAGTAATAAATATATTTATTACTGTTCTATCGATAATAACTGCATAATATGGGTAATAATGCATGTTATATTGATGATAATAAAAGTAATACGTATATTTATTATAGTTCTTGCGATACTAACTGCATAATATGGGTAATAATGCATGTTATATTGAGAATAATATAAGTAATAAGTATAATTATTACAGTTCTGGCGATAATAACTGCATTATATGGGTAACAATGCACGTTATATTGCTAATAGTATAAGTAATAAGTATAATTATTACAGTTCTAGCAATAATACCTCCATTATATGGGTAATAATGCATGTTATATTGATAATAATATAAGTAATAAGTATAATTATTACAGTTCTAGCGATAATAACTGCATTATATGGGTAATAATGCATGTTATATTGATAATATTGGGAGTAATAAGTATAGTTATTATAGTTCTAGCGATAATAACTGCATAATATGGGTAATAATGCATGTTATATTGATAATAGTATAAGTAATAAGTATAATTATTACAGTTCTAGCGATAATAACTGCATTATTTGGGTAATAATGCATGTTATATTGATAATATCGGGAGTAATAAGTATAATTATTATAGTTCTAGCGATAATAATAGTAAAATATGGCAAATAGTGCATGTTATATTGATAATAGTAAATGTAATAAGTATATTTATTACAGTTCTATCGATAATAACTGCATAATATGGGTAATAATGCATGTTATATTGATGATAATAAAAGTAATACGTATATTTATTATAGTTCCTGCGATAATAACTGCATAATATGGGTAATAATGCATGTTATATTGAGAATAATATAAGTATTAAGTATAATTATTACAGTTCTGGCGATAATAACTGCATTATATGGGTAATAATGAACGTTATATTGCTAATAGTATTTAATAAGTATAATTATTACAGTTCTAGCGATAATACCTCCATTATATGGGTAATAATGCATGTTATATTGATAATGATATAAGCAATAAGTATAATTATTACAGTTCTAGCGATAATAACTGCATAATATGGGTAATAATGCACGTTATATTGCTAATAATATAAGTAATAAGTATAATTATTACAGTTCTAGCGATAATAACTGCATTATATGGGTAATAATGCATGTTATATTGATGATAATGAAAGTAATACGTATATTTATTATAGTTCTAGCGATAATAACTGCATAATATGGGTAATAATGCATGTTATATTGATAATAATATAAGTAATAAGTATAATTATTACAGTTCTAGCGATAATAACTGCATTATATGGGTAATAATGCACGTTATATTGCTAACAATATAAGTAACAAGTATAATTATTACAGTTCTAGCGATAATAACTGCATTATATGGGTAATAATGCATGTTATATTGATAATATTGGGAGTAATAAGTATATTTATTATAGTTCTAGCGATAATAACTGCAGAATATGGGTAATAATGCATGTTATATTGATAATAATCTAAGTAATAAGTATAATTATTACAGTTCTAGCGATAATAACTGCATTATATGGGTAATAATGCATGTTATATTGATGATAATGAAAGTAATACGTATATTTATTATAGTTCTAGCGATAATAACTGCATAATATGGGTAACAATGCACGTTATATTGCTAATAATATAAGTAATGAGTACAATTATTACAGTTCTAGCGATAATAACTGCATTATATGGGTAATAATGCATGTTATATTGATAATAATATAAGTAATAAGTATAATTATTACAGTTCTAGCGATAATAACTGCATTATATGGGTAATAATGCACGTTATATTGCTAATAATATAAGTAGTAAGTATATTTATTACAGTTCTAGCGATAATAACTGCATTATATGCGAAATAAGGCATGTTATATCGAGAATAATATAAGTAATAATTATAATTATTACAGTTCTGGCGATAATAACTGCATTATATGGGTAATAATGCACGTTATATTGCTAATAATATAAGTAATAAGTATAATTATTACAGTTCTAGCGATAATAACTGCATTATTTGGGTAATAATGCATGTTATATTGATAATATCGGGAGTAATAAGTATAATTATTATAGTTCTAGCGATAATAATAGTAAAATATGGCAAATAGTGCATGCTATATTGATAATAATAAAAGTAATAAATATATTTATTACTGTTCTATCGATAATAACTGCATAATATGGGTAATAATGCATGTTATATTGATGATAATAAAAGTAATACGTATATTTATTATAGTTCTTGCGATACTAACTGCATAATATGGGTAATAATGCATGTTATATTGAGAATAATATAAGTAATAAGTATAATTATTACAGTTCTGGCGATAATAACTGCATTATATGGGTAACAATGCACGTTATATTGCTAATAGTATAAGTAATAAGTATAATTATTACAGTTCTAGCAATAATACCTCCATTATATGGGTAATAATGCATGTTATATTGATAATAATATAAGTAATAAGTATAATTATTACAGTTCTAGCGATAATAACTGCATTATATGGGTAATAATGCATGTTATATTGATAATATTGGGAGTAATAAGTATAGTTATTATAGTTCTAGCGATAATAACTGCATAATATGGGTAATAATGCATGTTATATTGATAATACTATAAGTAATAAGTATAATTATTACAGTTCTAGCGATAATAACTGCATTATTTGGGTAATAATGCATGTTATATTGATAATATCGGGAGTAATAAGTATAATTATTATAGTTCTAGCGATAATAATAGTAAAATATGGCAAATAGTGCATGTTATATTGATAATAGTAAATGTAATAAGTATATTTATTACAGTTCTATCGATAATAACTGCATAATATGGGTAATAATGCATGTTATATTGATGATAATAAAAGTAATACGTATATTTATTATAGTTCCTGCGATAATAACTGCATAATATGGGTAATAATGCATGTTATATTGAGAATAATATAAGTATTAAGTATAATTATTACAGTTCTGGCGATAATAACTGCATTATATGGGTAATAATGAACGTTATATTGCTAATAGTATTTAATAAGTATAATTATTACAGTTCTAGCGATAATACCTCCATTATATGGGTAATAATGCATGTTATATTGATAATGATATAAGCAATAAGTATAATTATTACAGTTCTAGCGATAATAACTGCATAATATGGGTAATAATGCACGTTATATTGCTAATAATATAAGTAATAAGTATAATTATTACAGTTCTAGCGATAATAACTGCATTATATGGGTAATAATGCATGTTATATTGATGATAATGAAAGTAATACGTATATTTATTATAGTTCTAGCGATAATAACTGCATAATATGGGTAATAATGCATGTTATATTGATAATAATATAAGTAATAAGTATAATTATTACAGTTCTAGCGATAATAACTGCATTATATGGGTAATAATGCACGTTATATTGCTAACAATATAAGTAACAAGTATAATTATTACAGTTCTAGCGATAATAACTGCATTATATGGGTAATAATGCATGTTATATTGATAATATTGGGAGTAATAAGTATATTTATTATAGTTCTAGCGATAATAACTGCAGAATATGGGTAATAATGCATGTTATATTGATAATAATCTAAGTAATAAGTATAATTATTACAGTTCTAGCGATAATAACTGCATTATATGGGTAATAATGCATGTTATATTGATGATAATGAAAGTAATACGTATATTTATTATAGTTCTAGCGATAATAACTGCATAATATGGGTAACAATGCACGTTATATTGCTAATAATATAAGTAATGAGTACAATTATTACAGTTCTAGCGATAATAACTGCATTATATGGGTAATAATGCATGTTATATTGATAATAATATAAGTAATAAGTATAATTATTACAGTTCTAGCGATAATAACTGCATTATATGGGTAATAATGCATGTTATATTGCTAATAATATAAGTAATAAGTATAATTATTACAGTTCTAGCGATAATAAATGCATTATATGGGTAATAAGGCATGTTATATTGATAATATCGGGAGTAATAAGTATAATTATTATAGTTCTAGCGATAATAATAGTAAAATATGGCAAATAGTGCATGTTATATTGATAATAATAAAAGTAATAAGTATATTTATTAAAGTTCTATCGATAATAACTGCATAATATGGGTAATAATGCATGTTATATTGATGATAATGAAAGTAGTAAGTACATTTATTACAGTTCTAGCGATAATAACTGCATTATATGCGTAATAATGCACGTTATATTGCTAATAATATAAGTAATAAGTATAATTATTACAGTTCTAGCGATAATAACTGCATTATATGGGTAATAATGCATGTTATATTGATGATAATAAAAGTAATACGTATATTTATTATAGTTCTAGCGATAATAACTGCATAATATGGGTAATAATGCATGTTATATTGATAATAATATAAGTAATAAGTATAATTATTACAGTTCTAGCGACAACAACTGCATTATATGGGTAATAATGCATGTTATATTGATAATATTGTGAGTAATAAGTATATTTATTATAGTTCTAGCGATAATAACTGCAGGATATGGGTAATAATGCATGTTATATTGATAATAGTATAAGTAATAAGTATAATTATTACAGTTCTAGCGATAATACCTCCATTATATGGGTAATAATGCATGTTATATTGATAATAATATAAGTAATATGTATATTTATTACAGTTCTATCGATAATAACTGCATAATATGGGTAATAATGCATGTTATATTGATGATAATAAAAGTAATACGTATATTTATTATAGTTCTAGCAATAATAACTGCATAATATGGGTAATAATGCATGTTATATTGATAATAATATAAGTAATAAGTATAATTATTACAGTTCTAGCGATAATAACTGCATTATATGGGTAATAATGCACGTTATATTGCTAACAATATAAGTAATAAGTATAATTATTACAGTTCTAGCGATAATACCTCCATTATATGGGTAATAATGCATGTTATATTGATAATAATATAAGTAATAAGTATAATTATTACAGTTCTAGCGATAATAACTGCATAATACGGGTAATAATGCACGTTATATTGCTAATAATATAAGTAATGAGTATAATTATTACAGTTCTAGCGATAATAACTGCATTATATGGGTAATAATGCATGTTATATTGATAATAATAAAAGTGATAAGTATATTTATTATCGTTCTATCGATAATAACTTCTTAATATGAGTAATAATGCATGTTATATTGATGATAATGAAAGTAGTAAGTATATTTATTACAGTTCTAGCGATAATAACTGCATTATATGCGTAGTGAGGCATGTTATATTGATAATATCGGGGGTAATAAGTATAATTATTATAGTTCTAGCGATAATAATAGTAAAATATGGCTAATAGTGCATGATATATTGATAATAGTAAAAGTAATAAGTATATTTATTACAGTTCTATCGATAATAACTGCATAATATGGGTAATAATGCATGTTATATTGATGATAATGAAAGTAATACGTATATTTATTATAGTTCTAGCGATAATAACTGCATAATATGGGTAACAATGCATGTTATATTGAGAATAATATAAGTAATAAGTATAATTATTACAGTTCTGGCGATAATAACTGCATTATATGGGTAATAATGCACGTTATATTGCTAATAGTATAAGTAATAAGTATAATTATTACAGTTCTAGCGATAATACCTCCATTATATGGGTAATAATGCATGTTATATTGATAATAATATAAGTAATAAGTATATTTATTACAGTTATATCGATAATAACTGCATAATATGGGTAATAATGCATGTTATATTGATGATAATAAAAGTAATACGTATATTTATTATAGTTCTAGCAATAATAACTGCATAATATGGGTAATAATGCATGTTATATTGATAATAATATAAGTAATAAGTATAATTATTACAGTTCTAGCGTTAATTACTGCATTATATGGGTAATAATGCACGGTATATTGCAAGCAATATAAGTAATAAGTATAATTATTACAGTTCTGGCGATAATAACTGCATTATATGGGTAATAATGCACGTTATATTGCTAATAGTATTTAATAAGTATAATTATTACAGTTCTAGCGATAATACCTCCATTATATGGGTAATAATGCATGTTATATTGATAATGATATAAGTAATAAGTATAATTATTACAGTTCTAGCGATAATAACTGCATTATATGGGTAATAATGCACGTTATATTGCTAACAATATAAGTAATAAGTATAATTATTACAGTTCAAGCGATAATAACTGCATAATATGGGTAATAATGCATGTTATATTGATAATAATATAAGTAATAAGTATAATTATTACAGTTCTAGCGATAATAACTGCATTATATGGGTAATAATGCATGTTATATTGATGATAATAAAAGTAATACGTATATTTATTATAGTTCTAGCGATAATAACTGCATAATATGGGTAATAATGCATGTTATATTGATAATAATCTAAGTAATAAGTATAATTATTACAGTTCTAGCGATAATAACTGCATTATATGGGTAATAATGCACGTTATGTTGCTAACAATATAAGTAATAAGTATAATTATTACAGTTCTATCGATAATAACTTCTTAATATGGGTAATAATGCATGTTATATTGATGATAATGAAAGTAGTAAGTATATTTATTACAGTTCTGGCGATAATAACTGCATTATCTGCGTAATAAGGCATGTTATATTGATAATATCGGGAGTAATAAGTATAATTATTATAGTTCTAGCGATAATAATAGTAAAATATGGCTAATAGTGCATGATATATTGGTAATAATAAAAGTAATAAGTATAATTATTATAGTTCGAGCGATAATAACTGCATAATATGGGTAATAACGCATGTTATATTGATAATAATAAAAGTAATAAGTGTAATTATTATAGTTCGAGCGATAATAACTGCATAATATGGGTAATAGTGCATGTTATATTGATAATATTGGGAGTAATAAGTATATTTATTATAGTTCTGACGATAATAACTGTATAATATGGGTAATAATGCATAACATATTGATAAAATTAGGAGTATTAAGTACAATTATTATAGTTCTAGCGATAATAACTGCATAATATCGGTAATAGTGCATGTTATATTGATAATAATAAAAGTAATAAGTATAATTATTATAGGTCGAGCGATAATAACTGCATTATATGGGTAATAATGCATGTTATATTGATGATAATGAAAGTAATACGTATATTTATTATAGTTCTAGCGATAATAACTGCATAATATGGGTAATAATGCATGTTATATTGATATCAATATAAGTAATAAGTATAATTATTACAGTTCTAGCGATAATAACTGCACTATATGGGTAATAATGCACGTTATATTGCTAACAATATAAGTAATAAGTATAATTATTACAGTTCTAGCGATAATAATAGTAAAATATGGCTAATAGTGCATGATATATTGATAATAGTAAAAGTAATAAGTATATTTATTACAGTTCTATCGATAATAACTGCATAATATGGGTAATAATGCATGTTATATTGATGATAATGAAAGTAATACGTATATTTATTAGAGTTCTAGCGATAATAACTGCATAATATGGGTAACAATGCATGTTATATTGAGAATAATATAAGTAATAAGTATAATTATTACATTTCTGGCGATAATAACTGCATTATATGGGTAATAATGCACGTTATATTGCTAATAGTATTTAATAAGTATAATTACTACAGTTCTAGCGATAATACCTCCATTATATGGGTAATAATGCACGTTATATTGCTAATAATATAAGTAATGAGTACAATTATTACAGATCTAGCGATAATAACTGCATAATATGGGTAATAATGCACGTTATATTGCTAATAATATAAGTAATAAGTATAATTATTACAGTTCTAGCGATAATAACTGCATTATATGGGTAATAATGCATGTTATATTGATAATATTGGGAGTAATAAGTATATTTATTATAGTTCTAGCGATAATAACTGCAGAATATGGGTAATAATGCATGTTATATTGATAATAGTATAAGTAATAAGTATAATTATTACAGTTCTAGCGATAATAACTGCATTATATGGGTAATAATGCACGTTATATTGCTAATAATATAAGTAATAAGTATAATTATTACAGTTCTAGCGATAATAACTGCATTATATGGGTAATAATGCATGTTATATTGATAATAATATAAGTAATAAGTATAATTATTACAGTTCTAGCGATAATAACTGCATTATATGGGTAATAATGCATGTTATATTGAGAATAATATAAGTAATAAGCATAATTATTACAGTTCTGGCGATAATAACTGCATTATATGGGTAATAATGCACGTTATATTGCTAACAGTATAAGTAATAAGTATAATTATTACAGTTCTTGCGATAATACCTCCATTATATGGGTAATAATGCATGTTATATTGATAATAATATAAGTAATAAGTATATTTATTACAGTTCTATCGATAATAACTGCATAATATGGGTAATAATGCATGTTATATTGATAATGATATAAGTAATAAGTATAATTATTACAGTTCTAGCGATAATAACTGCATAATATGGGTAATAATGCACGTTATATTGCTAATAATATAAGTAATCAGTACAATTATTACAGATCTAGCGATAATAACTGCATAATATGGGTAATAATGCACGTTATATTGCTAATAATATAAGTAATAAGTATAATTATTACAGTTCTAGCGATAATAACTGCATTATATGGGTAATAATGCACGTTATATTGCTAATAATATAAGTAATAAGTATAATTATTACAGTTCTAGCGATAATAACTGCATTATATGGGTAATAATGCATGTTATATTGATAATATTGGGAGTAATAAGTATATTTATTATAGTTCTAGCGATGATAACTGCAGAATATGGGTAATAATGCATGTTATATTGATAATAGTATAAGTAATAAGTATAATTATTACAGTTCTAGCGATAATACCTCCATTATATGGGTAATAATGCATGTTATATTGATAATAATATAAGTAATAAGTATATTTATTACAGTTCTATCGATAATAACTGCATAATATGGGTAATAATGCATGTTATATTGATGATAATAAAAGTAATACGTATATTTATTATAGTTCTAGCAATAATAACTGCATAATATGGGTAATACTGCATGTTATATTGATAATAATATAAGTAATAAGTATAATTATTACAGTTCTAGCGATAATAACTGCATTACATGGGTAATAATGCATGTTATATTGATAATATTGGGAGTAATAAGTATATTTATTATAGTTCTAGCGATAATCACTGCAGAATATGGGTAATAATGCATGTTATATTGATAATAGTATAAGTAATAAGTATAATTATTACAGTTCTAGCGATAATACCTCCATTATATGGGTAATAATGCATGTTATATTGATGATAATGAAAGTAATACGTATATTTATTATAGTTCTTGCGATAATAACTGCATAATATGGGTAATAATGCATGTTATATTGAGAATAATATAAGTATTAAGTATAATTACTACAGTTCTGGCGATAATAACTGCATTATATGGGTAATAATGCACGTTATATTGCTAATAGTATTTAATAAGTATAATTACTACAGTTCTAGCGATAATACCTCCATTATATGGGTAATAATGCATGTTATATTGATAATGATATAAGTAATAAGTATAATTATTACAGTTCTTGCGATAATAACTGCATAATATGGGTAATAATGCACGTTATATTGCTAATAATATAAGTAATGAGTACAATTATTACAGATCTAGCGATAATAACTGCATAATATGGGTAATAATGCACGTTATATTGCTAATAATATAAGTAATAAGTATAATTATTACAGTTCTAGCGATAGTAACTGCATTATATGGGTAATAATGCATGTTATATTGATAATATTGGGAGTAATAAGTATATTTATTATAGTTCTAGCGATAATAACTGCAGAATATGGGTAATAATGCATGTTATATTGATAATAGTATAAGTAATAAGTATAATTATTACAGTTCTAGCGATAATACCTCCATTATATGGGTAATAATGCACGTTATATTGATAATAATATAAGTAATAAGTATATTTATTACAGTTCTATCGATAATAACTGCATAATATGGGTAATAATGCATGTTATATTGATAATAATAAAAGTAATAAGTATAATTATTGTAGTTCTAGCGATAATAACTGCATAATATGGGTAATAACGCATATTATATTGATAATATTGGGAGTAATAAGTATATTTTTTATAGTTCTGACGATAATAACTGTATAATATGGGTAAGAATGCATGTTATACTGATAATAATATAAGTAATAAGTATAACTATTATAGTTCCGGCGATAATAACTGTATAATATGGGTAATAGTGCATGACATACTGATAATATTAGGAGTAATAAGTATAATTCTTATAGTTCTAGCGATAATAACTGCATCATGTGGGTAATAGTGCATGTTATATTGATAATAATAAAAGTAATAAGTATAATTATTATAGTTCGAGCGATAATAACCGCATAATATGGGTAATAGTGCATGTTATATTGATAATATTGGGAGTAATAAGTATATTTATTATAGTTCTGACGATAATAACTGTATAATATGGGTAATAATGCATGTTATATTGAGAATAATATAAGTAATACGTATAATTATTACAGTTATGGCGATAATAACTGCATTATATGGGTAATAATGCACGTTATATTGCTAATAGTATAAGTAATAAGTATAATTATTACAATTCTAGCGATAATACCTCCATTATATGGGTAATAATGCATGTTATATTGATAATAATATAAGTAATAAGTATAATTATTACAGTTCTAGCGATAATAACTGCATAATACGGGTAATAATGCACGTTATATTGCTAATAATATAAGTAATGAGTATAATTATTACAGTTCTAGCGATAATAACTGCATTATATGGGTAATAATGCATGTTATATTGATAATAATAAAAGTGATAAGTATATTTATTATCGTTCTATCGATAATAACTTCTTAATATGAGTAATAATGCATGTTATATTGATGATAATGAAAGTAGTAAGTATATTTATTACAGTTCTAGCGATAATAACTGCATTATATGCGTAGTGAGGCATGTTATATTGATAATATCGGGGGTAATAAGTATAATTATTATGGTTCTAGCGATAATAATAGTAAAATATGGCTAATAGTGCATGATATATTGATAATAGTAAAAGTAATAAGTATATTTATTACAGTTCTATCGATAATAACTGCATAATATGGGTAATAATGCATGTTATATTGATGATAATGAAAGTAATACGTATATTTATTATAGTTCTAGCGATAATAACTGCATAATATGGGTAACAATGCATGTTATATTGAGAATAATATAAGTAATAAGTATAATTATTACAGTTCTGGCGATAATAACTGCATTATATGGGTAATAATGCACGTTATATTGCTAATAGTATAAGTAATAAGTATAATTATTACAGTTCTAGCGATAATACCTCCATTATATGGGTAATAATGCATGTTATATTGATAATAATATAAGTAATAAGTATATTTATTACAGTTATATCGATAATAACTGCATAATATGGGTAATAATGCATGTTATATTGATGATAATAAAAGTAATACGTATATTTATTATAGTTCTAGCAATAATAACTGCATAATATGGGTAATAATGCATGTTATATTGATAATAATATAAGTAATAAGTATAATTATTACAGTTCTAGCGTTAATTACTGCATTATATGGGTAATAATGCACGGTATATTGCAAGCAATATAAGTAATAAGTATAATTATTACAGTTCTGGCGATAATAACTGCATTATATGGGTAATAATGCACGTTATATTGCTAATAGTATTTAATAAGTATAATTATTACAGTTCTAGCGATAATACCTCCATTATATGGGTAATAATGCATGTTATATTGATAATGATATAAGTAATAAGTATAATTATTACAGTTCTAGCGATAATCACTGCATTATATGGGTAATAATGCACGTTATATTGCTAACAATATAAGTAATAAGTATAATTATTACAGTTCAAGCGATAATAACTGCATAATATGGGTAATAATGCATGTTATATTGATAATAATATAAGTAATAAGTATAATTATTACAGTTCTAGCGATAATAACTGCATTATATGGGTAATAATGCATGTTATATTGATGATAATAAAAGTAATACGTATATTTATTATAGTTCTAGCGATAATAACTGCATAATATGGGTAATAATGCATGTTATATTGATAATAATCTAAGTAATAAGTATAATTATTACAGTTCTAGCGATAATAACTGCATTATATGGGTAATAATGCACGTTATGTTGCTAACAATATAAGTAATAAGTATAATTATTACAGTTCTATCGATAATAACTTCTTAATATGGGTAATAATGCATGTTATATTGATGATAATGAAAGTAGTAAGTATATTTATTACAGTTCTGGCGATAATAACTGCATTATCTGCGTAATAAGGCATGTTATATTGATAATATCGGGAGTAATAAGTATAATTATTATAGTTCTAGCGATAATAATAGTAAAATATGGCTAATAGTGCATGATATATTGATAATAATAAAAGTAATAAGTATAATTATTATAGTTCGAGCGATAATAACTGCATAATATGGGTAATAACGCATGTTATATTGATAATAATAAAAGTAATAAGTGTAATTATTATAGTTCGAGCGATAATAACTGCATAATATGGGTAATAGTGCATGTTATATTGATAATATTGGGAGTAATAAGTATATTTATTATAGTTCTGACGATAATAACTGTATAATATGGGTAATAATGCATAACATATTGATAAAATTAGGAGTATTAAGTACAATTATTATAGTTCTAGCGATAATAACTGCATAATATCGGTAATAGTGCATGTTATATTGATAATAATAAAAGTAATAAGTATAATTATTATAGGTCGAGCGATAATAACTGCATTATATGGGTAATAATGCATGTTATATTGATGATAATGAAAGTAATACGTATATTTATTATAGTTCTAGCGATAATAACTGCATAATATGGGTAATAATGCATGTTATATTGATATCAATATAAGTAATAAGTATAATTATTACAGTTCTAGCGATAATAACTGCACTATATGGGTAATAATGCACGTTATATTGCTAACAATATAAGTAATAAGTATAATTATTACAGTTCTAGCGATAATAATAGTAAAATATGGCTAATAGTGCATGATATATTGATAATAGTAAAAGTAATAAGTATATTTATTACAGTTCTATCGATAATAACTGCATAATATGGGTAATAATGCATGTTATATTGATGATAATGAAAGTAATAAGTATAATTATTACAGTTCTAGCGATAATAACTGCATAATATGGGTAATAATGCACGTTATATTGCTAATAATATAAGTAATGAGTACAATTATTACAGTTCTAGCGATTATAACTGCATTATATGGGTAATAATGCATGTTTTATTGATGATAATATAAGTAATAAGTATAATTATTACAGTTCTAGCGATAATAACTGCATTATATGGGTAATAATGCATGTTATATTGCTAACAATATAAGTAATAAGTATAATTATTACAGTTCTAGCGATAATAACTGCATAATATGGGTAATAATGCACGTTATATTGCTAATAATATAAGTAATGAGTATAATTATTACAGTTCTAGCGATAATAACTGCATTATATGGGTAATAATGCATGTTATATTGATGATAATAAAGTAATACGTATATTTATTATAGTTCTAGCGATAATAACTGCATAATATGGGTAATAATGCATGTTATATTGATAATAATATAAGTAATTAGTATAATTATTACAGTTCTAGCGATAATAACTGCATTATATGGGTAATAATACACGTTATATTGCTAGTAGTATAAGTAATAAGTATAATTATTACAGTTCTAGCGATAATAACTGCATAATATGGGTAATAATGCACGTTATATTGCTAATAATATAAGTAATGAGTACAATTATTACAGTTCTAGCGATAATAACTGCATTATATGGGAAATAATGCACGTTATATTGCTAATAATATAAGTAACAAGTATAATTATTACAGTTCTAGCGATAATAACTGCATTATATGGGTAATAATGCATGTTACATTGATAATATTGGGAGTAATAAGTGTATTTATTATAGTTCTAGCGATAATAACTGCATAATATGGGTAATAATGCATGTTATATTGATAATAATATAAGTAATAAGTATAATTATTACAGCTCTAGCAATAATACCTCCATTATATGGGTAATAATGCATGTTATATTGATGATAATGAAAGTGATACGTATATTTATTATAGTTCTTGCGATAATAACTGCATCATATGGGTAATAATGCATGTTATATTGAGAATAATATAAGTAATAAGTATAATTATTACAGTTCTGGCGATAATAACTGCATTATATGGGTAACAATGCACGTTATATTGATAATAGTATAAGTAATAAGTATAATTATTACAGTTCTAGCGATAATAACTGCATTATATGGGTAATAATGCACGTTATATTGCTAATAATATAAGTAATAAGTATAATTATTACAGTTCTAGCGATAATAACTGCATTATATGGGTAATAATGCACGTTATATTGCTAGTAGTATAAGTAATAAGTATAATTATTACAGTTCTAGCGATAATAACTGCATTATATGGGTAATAATGCACGTTATATTGCTAATAATATAAGTAATAAGTATAATTATTACAGTTCTAGCGATAATAACTGCATTATATGGGTAATAATGCATGTTATATTGATAATAATATAAGTAATAAGTATAATTATTACAGTTCTAGCGATAATAACTGCATTATATGGGTAATAATGCACGTTATATTGCTAGTAGTATAAGTAATAAGTATAATTATTACAGTTCTAGCGATAATAACTGCATAATATGGGTAATAATGCACGTTATATTGCTAATAATATAAGTAATAAGTATAATTATTACAGTTCTAGCGATAATAACTGCATTATATGGGTAATAATGCATGTTATATGTATAATATCGGGAGTAATAAGTATAATTATTATAGTTCTAGCGATAATAATAGTAAAATATGGCAAATAGTGCATGTTATATTGATAATAATAAAAGTAATAAATATATTTATTACAGTTCTATCGATAATAACTGCATAATATGGGTAATAATGCATGTTATATTGATGATAATAAAAGTAATACGTATATTTATTATAGTTCTAGCGATAATAACTGCATAATATGGGTAATAATGCACGTTATATTGATAATAATCTAAGTAATAAGTATAATTATTACAGTTCTAGCGATAATAACTGCATTATATGGGTAATAATGCATGTTATATTGAGAATAATATAAGTAATAAGTATAATTTCATACAGTTCTGGCGATAATAACTGCATTATATGGGTAATAATGCACGTTATATTGCTAATTGTATAAGTAATAAGTATAATTATTACAGTTCTAGCGATAATACCTCCATTATATGGGTAATAATGCATGTTATATTGATAATAATATAAGTAATAAGTATAATTATTACAGTTCTAGCGATAATAACTGCATAATATGGGTAATAATGCACGTTATATTGCTAATAATATAAGTAATGAGTATAATTATTACAGTTCTAGCGATAATAACTGCATTATATGGGTAATAAGGCATGTTATATTGACAATATCGGGAGTAATAAGTATAATTATTATAGTTCTAGCGATAATAATAGTAAAATATGGCTAATAGTGCATGATATATTGATAATAGTAAAAGTAATAAGTGTATTTATTACAGTTCTATCGATAATAACTGCATAATATGGGTAATAATGCATGTTATATTGATAATAATATAAGTAATAAGTATAATTATTACAGTTCTAGCGATAATACCTCCATTATATGGGTAATAATGCATGTATATTGATGATAATGAAAGTAATACGTATATTTATTATAGTTCTAGCGATAATAACTGCATAATATGGGTAATAATGCATGTTATATTGAGAATAATATAAGTAATAAGTATAATTATTACAGTTCTGGCGATAATAACTGCATTATATGGGTAATAATGCACGTTATATTGCTAATAGTATAAGTAATAAGTATAATTATTACAGTTCTTGCGATAATACCTCCATTATATGGGTAATAATGCATGTTATATTGATATAAATATAAGTAATAAGTATATTTATTACAGTTCTATCGATAATAACTGCATAATATGGGTAATAATGCATGCTATATTGATGATAATGAAAGTAATAAGTATAATTATTACAGTTCTAGCGATAATAACTGCATTATATGGGTAATAATGCACGTTATATTGCTAATAATATAAGTAATAAGTATAATTATTACAGTTCTAGCGATAATAACTGCATTATATGGGTAATAATGCATGTTATATTGCTAACAATATAAGTAATAAGTATAATTATTACAGTTCTAGCGATAATAACTGCATAATATGGGTAATAATGCACGGTATATTGCTAATAATATAAGTAATAAGTATAATTATTACAGTTCTAGCGATAATAACTGCATTATATGGGTAATAATGCATGTTATATTGATAATATCGGGAGTAATAAGTATAATTATTATAGTTCTAGCGATAATAATAGTAAAATATGGCAAATAGTGCATGTTATATTGATAATAATAAAAGTAATAAATATATTTATTACAGTTCTATCGATAATAACTGCATAATATGGGTAATAATGCATGTTATATTGATGATAATAAAAATAGTACGTATATTTATTATAGTTCTAGCGATAATAACTGCATAATATGGGTAATAATGCACGTTATATTGATAATAATCTAAGTAATAAGTATAATTATTACAGTTCTAGCGATAATAACTGCATAATATTGGTAATAATGCATGTTACATTGAGAATAATATAAGTAATAAGTATAATTATTACAGTTCTGGCGATAATAACTGCATTATATGGGTAATAATGCACGTTATATTGCTAATAGTATAAGTAATAAGTATAATTATTACAGTTCTAGCGATAATACCTCCATTATATGGGTAATGATGCATGTTATATTGATAATGATATAAGTAATAAGTATAATTATTACAGTTCTAGCGATAATAACTGCATAATATGGGTAATAATGCACGTTATATTGCTAATAATATAAGTAATGACTACAATTATTACAGTTCTAGCGATAATAACTGCATTATATGGGTAATAATGCATGTTATATTGATAATAACATAAGTAATATGTATAATTATTACAGTTCTAGCGATAATAACTGCATTATATGGGTAATAATGCATGTTATATTGATAATATCGGGAGTAATAAGTATAATTATTATAGTTCTAGCGATAATAATAGTAAAATATGGAAAATAGTGCATGTTATATTGATAATAATAAAAGTGTTAAGTATATTTATTACAGTTCTATCGATAATAACTGCATAATATGGGTAATAATGCATGTTATATTGATGATAATAAAAGTAATACGTATATTTATTATAGTTTTAGCGATAATAAGTGCATAATATGGGTAATAATGCATGTTATATTGATAATAATATAAGTAATAAGTATAATTATTACAGTTCTAGCGATAATAACTGCATAATATGGGTAATAATGCACGTTATATTGCTAATAATATAAGTAATGAGTACAATTATTACAGTTCTAGAGATAATAACTGCATTATATGGGTAATAATGCACGTTATATTGCTAATAATATAAGTAATAAGTATAATTATTACAGTTCTAGCGATAATAACTGCATTATATGGGTAATAATGCATGTTACATTGATAATATTGGGAGTAATAAGTGTATTTATTATAGTTCTAGCGATAATAACTGCATAATATGGGTAATAATGCATGTTATATTTATAATAATATAAGAAATAAGTATAATTATTACAGTTCTAGCAATAATACCTCCATTATATGGGTAATAATGCATGTTATATTGATGATAATGAAAGTAATACGGATATTTATTATAGTTCTTGCGATAATAACTGCATAATATGGGTAATAATGCATGTTATATTGAGAATAATATAAGTATTAAGTATAATTATTACAGTTCTGGCGATAATAACTGCATTATATGGGTAACAATGCACGTTATATTGCTAATAGTATAAGTAATAAGTATAATTATTACAGTTCTAGCAATAATACCTCCATTATATGGGTAATAATGCATGTTATATTGATAATAATATAAGTAATTAGTATAATTATTACAGTTCTAGCGATAATAACTGCATAATATGGGTAATAATGCATGTTATATTGATAATAATATAAGTAATAAGTATAATTATTACAGTTCTAGCGATAATAACTGCATTATATGGGTAATAATGCACGTTATATTGCTAATAATATAAGTAATAAGTATAATTATTACAGTTCTAGCGATAATAACTGCATTATATGGGTAATAATGCATGTTATATTGCTAACAATATAAGTAATAAGTATAATTATTACAGTTCTAGCGATAATAATAGTAAAATATGGCAAATAGTGCATGTTATATTGATAATAATAAAAGTAATAAATATATTTATTACAGTTCTATCGATAATAACTGCATAATATGGGTAATAATGCATGTTATATTGATAATAACATAAGTAATATGTATAATTATTACAGTTCTAGCGATAATAACTGCATTATATGGGTAATAATGCATGTTATATTGATAATATCGGGAGTAATAAGTATAATTATTATAGTTCGAGCGATAATAATAGTAAAATATGGCAAATAGTGCATGTTATATTGATAATAATAAAAGTAATAAGTATATTTATTACAGTTCTATCGATAATAACTGCATAATATGGGTAATAATGCACGTTATATTGCTAATAATATAAGTAATGAGTACAATTATTACAGTTCTAGAGATAATAACTGCATTATATGGGTAATAATGCACGTTATATTGCTAATGATATAAGTAATAAGTATAATTATTACAGTTCTAGCGATAATAACTGCATTATATGGGTAATAATGCATGTTACATTGATAATATTGGGAGTAATAAGTGTATTTATTATAGTTCTAGCGATATTAACTGCATAATATGGGTAATAATGCATGTTATATTTATAATAATATAAGTAATAAGTATAATTATTACAGTTCTAGCAATAATACCTCCATTATATGGGTAATAATGCATGTTATATTGATGATAATGAAAGTAATACGGATATTTATTATAGTTCTTGCGATAATAGCTGCATAATATGGGTAATAATGCATGTTATATTGAGAATAATATAAGTAATAAGTATAATTATTACAGTTCTGGCGATAATAACTGCATTATATGGGTAACAATGCACGTTATATTGCTAATAGTATAAGTAATAAGTATAATTATTACAGTTCTAGCAATAATACCTCCATTATATGGGTAATAATGCATGTTATATTGATAATAATATAAGTAATTAGTATAATTATTACAGTTCTAGCGATAATAACTGCATAATATGGGTAATAATGCATGTTATATTGATAATAATATAAGTAATAAGTATAATTATTACAGTTCTAGCGATAATAACTGCATTATATGGGTAATAATGCACGTTATATTGCTAATAATATAAGTAATAAGTATAATTATTACAGTTCTAGCGATAATAACTGCATTATATGGGTAATAATGCATGTCATATTGCTAACAATATAAGTAATAAGTATAATTATTACAGTTCTAGCGATAATAACTGCATAATATGGGTAATAATGCACGTTATATTGCTAATAATATAAGTAATAAGTATAATTATTACAGTTCTAGCGATAATAACTGCATTATATGCGTAATAAGGAATGTTATACTGATAATATCGGGAGTAATAAGTATAATTATTATAGTTCTAGCGATAATAATAGTAAAATATGGCTAATAGTGCATGATATATTGATAATAGTAAAAGTAATAAGTATAATTATTACAGTTCTGGCGATAATAACTGCATTATATGGGTAATAATGCACGTTATATTGCTAATAGTATAAGTAATAAGTATAATTATTACAGTTCTAGCGATAATACCTCCATTATATGGGTAATAATGCATGTTATATTGATAATAATCTAAGTAATAAGTATAATTATTACAGTTCTAGCGATAATACCTCCATTATATGGGTAATAATGCATGTTATATTGATAGTGATATAAGTAATAAGTATAATTATTACAGTTCTAGCGATAATAACTGCATAATATGGGTAATAATGCACGTTATATTGCTAATAATATAAGTAATGAGTATAATTATTACAGTTCTAGCGATAATAACTGCATAATATGGGTAATAATGCACGTTATATTGCTAATAATATAAGTAATGAGTATAATTATTACAGTTCTAGCGATAATAACTGCATTATATGGGTAATAAGGCATGTTATATTGACAATATCGGGAGTAATAAGTATAATTATTATAGTTCTAGCGATAATAATAGTAAAATATGGCTAATAGTGCATGATATATTGATAATAGTAAAAGTAATAAGTGTATTTATTACAGTTCTATCGATAATAACTGCATAATATGGGTAATAATGCATGTTATATTGATAATAATATAAGTAATAAGTATAATTATTACAGTTCTAGCGATAATACCTCCATTATATGGGTAATAATGCATGTATATTGATGATAATGAAAGTAATACGTATATTTATTATAGTTCTAGCGATAATAACTGCATAATATGGGTAATAATGCATGTTATATTGAGAATAATATAAGTAATAAGTATAATTATTACAGTTCTGGCGATAATAACTGCATTATATGGGTAATAATACACGCTATATTGCTAGTAGTATAAGTAATAAGTATAATTATTACAGTTCTAGCGATAATAACTGCATAATATGGGTAATAATGCACGTTATATTGCTAATAATATAAGTAATGAGTACAATTATTACAGTTCTAGCGATAATAACTGCATTATATGGGTAATAATACACGTTATATTGCTAGTAGTATAAGTAATAAGTATAATTATTACAGTTCTAGCGATAATAACTGCATAATATGGGTAATAATGCACGTTATATTGCTAATAATATAAGTAATGAGTACAATTATTACAGTTCTAGCGATTATAACTGCATTATATGGGTAATAATGCATGTTTTATTGATAATAATATAAGTAATAAGTATAATTATTACAGTTCTAGCGATAATAACTGCATTATATGGGTAATAATGCATGTTATACTGCTAACAATATAAGTAATAAGTATAATTATTACAGTTCTAGCGATAATAACTGCATAATATGGGTAATAATGCACGTTATATTGCTAATAATATAAGTAATGAGTATAATTATTACAGTTCTAGCGATAATAACTGCATTATATGGGTACTAATGCATGTTATATTGATGATAATAAAAGTAATACGTATATTTATTATAGTTCTAGCGATAATAACTGCATAATATGGGTAATAATGCATGTTATATTGATAATAATATAAGTAATTAGTATAATTATTACAGTTCTAGCGATAATAACTGCATTATATGGGTAATAATGCACGTTATATTGCTAGTAGTATAAGTAATAAGTATAATTATTACAGTTCTAGCGATAATAACTGCATAATATGGGTAATAATGCACGTTATATTGCTAATAATATAAGTAATGAGTACAATTATTACAGTTCTAGCGATAATAACTGCATTATATGGGTAATAATGCACGTTATATTGCTAATAATATAAGTAACAAGTATAATTATTACAGTTCTAGCGATAATAACTGCATTATATGGGTAATAATGCATGTTACATTGATAATATTGGGAGTAATAAGTGTATTTATTATAGTTCTAGCGATAATAACTGCATAATATGGGTAATAATGCATGTTATATTGATAATAATATAAGTAATAAGTATAATTATTACAGTTCTAGCAATAATACCTCCATTATATGGGTAATAATGCATGTTATATTGATGATAATGAAAGTGATACGTACATTTATTATAGTTCTTGCGATAATAACTGCATCATATGGGTAATAATGCATGTTATATTGAGAATAATATAAGTAATAAGTATAATTATTACAGTTCTGGCGATAATAACTGCATTATATGGGTAACAATGCACGTTATATTGATAATAGTATAAGTAATAAGTATAATTATTACAGTTCTAGCGATAATAACTGCATTATATGGGTAATAATGCACGTTATATTGCTAATAATATAAGTAATAAGTATAATTATTACAGTTCTAGCGATAATAACTGCATTATATGGGTAATAATGCATGTTATATTGCTAATAATATAAGTAATAAGTATAATTATTACAGTTCTAGCGATAATAACTGCATTATATGGGTAATAATGCATGTTATATTGATAATAATATAAGTAATAAGTATAATTATTACAGTTCTAGCGATAATAACTGCATAATATGGGTAATAATGCATGTTATATTGATATAAATATAAGTAATAAGTATATTTATTACAGTTCTATCGATAATAACTGCATAATATGGGTAATAATGCATGCTATATTGATGATAATAAAAGTAATACGTATATTTATTATAGCTCTAGCGATAATAACTGCATAATATGGGTAATAATGCATGTTATATTGATGATAATGAAAGTAGTAAGTATATTTATTACAGTTCTAGCGATAATAACTGCATTATATGGGTAAAAATGCATGTTATATTGATAATAATATAAGTAATAAGTATAATTATTACAGTTCTAGCGATAATAACTGCATAATATGGGTAATAATGCACGTTATATTGCTAATAATATAAGTAATGAGTACAATTATTACAGTTCTAGCGATTATAACTGCATTATATGGGTAATAATGCATGTTTTATTGATAATAATATAAGTAATAAGTATAATTATTACAGTTCTAGCGATAATAACTGCATTATATGGGTAATAATGCATGTTATACTGCTAACAATATAAGTAATAAGTATAATTATTACAGTTCTAGCGATAATAACTGCATAATATGGGTAATAATGCATGTTATATTGAGAATAATATAAGTAATAAGTATAATTATTACAGTTCTAGCGATAATAACTGCATAATATGGGTAATAATGCACGTTATATTGCTAATAATATAAGTAATGAGTACAATTATTACAGTTCTAGCGATTATAACTGCATTATATGGGTAATAATGCATGTTTTATTGATAATAATATAAGTAATAAGTATAATTATTACAGTTCTAGCGATAATAACTGCATTATATGGGTAATAATGCATGTTATACTGCTAACAATATAAGTAATAAGTATAATTATTACAGTTCTATCGATAATAACTGCATAATATGGGTAATAATGCATGTTATATTGATAATAATATAAGTAATAAGAATAATTATTACAGTTCTAGCGATAATACCTCCATTATATGGGTAATAATGCATGTTATATTGATGATAATGAAAGTAATACGTATATTTATTATAGTTCTAGCGATAATAACTGCATAATATGGGTAATAATGCATGTTATATTGAGAATAATATAAGTAATAAGCATAATTATTACAGTTCTGGCGATAATAACTGCATTATATGGGTAATAATGCACGTTATATTGCTAACAGTATAAGTAATAAGTATAATTATTACAGTTCTTGCGATAATACCTCCATTATATGGGTAATAATGCATGTTATATTGATATAAATATAAGCAATAAGTATATTTATTACTGTTCTATCGATAATAACTGCATAATATGGGTAATAATGCATGCTATATTGATGATAATAAAAGTAATACGTATATTTATTATAGCTCTAGCGATAATAACTGCATAATATGGGTAATAATGCATGTTATATTGATGATAATGAAAGTAGTAAGTATATTTATTACAGTTCTAGCGATAATAACTGCATTATATGGGTAAAAATGCATGTTATATTGATAATAATATAAGTAATAAGTATAATTATTACAGTTCTAGCGATAATAACTGCATAATATGGGTAATAATACACGTTATATTGCTAATAATATAAGTAATGAGTACAATTATTACAGTTCTAGCGATTATAACTGCATTATATGGGTAATAATGCATGTTTTATTGATAATAATATAAGTAATAAGTATAATTATTACAGTTCTAGCGATAATAACTGCATTATATGGGTAATAATGCATGTTATACTGCTAACAATATAAGTAATAAGTATAATTATTTCAGTTCTAGCGATAATAACTGCATAATATGGGTAATAATGCACGTTATATTGCTAATAATATAAGTAATGAGTATTATTATTACAGTTCTAGCGATAATAACTGCATTATATGGGTACTAATGCATGTTATATTGATGATAATAAAAGTAATACGTATATTTATTATAGTTCTAGCGATAATAACTGCATAATATGGGTAATAATGCATGTTATATTGAGAATAATATAAGTAATAAGTATAATTATTACAGTTCTGGCGATAATAACTGCATTATATGGGTAATAATACACGCTATATTGCTAGTAGTATAAGTAATAAGTATAATTATTACAGTTCTAGCGATAATAACTGCATAATACGGGTAATAATGCACGTTATATTGCTAATAATATAAGTAATGAGTACAATTATTACAGTTCTAGCGATAATAACTGCATTATATGGGTAATAATACACGTTATATTGCTAGTAGTATAAGTAATAAGTATAATTATTACAGTTCTAGCGATAATAACTGCATAATATGGGTAATAATGCACGTTATATTGCTAATAATATAAGTAATGAGTACAATTATTACAGTTCTAGCGATTATAACTGCATTATATGGGTAATAATGCATGTTTTATTGATAATAATATAAGTAATAAGTATAATTATTACAGTTCTAGCGATAATAACTGCATTATATGGGTAATAATGCATGTTATACTGCTAACAATATAAGTAATAAGTATAATTATTACAGTTCTAGCGATAATAACTGCATAATATGGGTAATAATGCACGTTATATTGCTAATAATATAAGTAATGAGTATAATTATTACAGTTCTAGCGATAATAACTGCATTATATGGGTACTAATGCATGTTATATTGATGATAATAAAAGTAATACGTATATTTATTATAGTTCTAGCGATAATAACTGCATAATATGGGTAATAATGCATGTTATATTGATAATAATATAAGTAATTAGTATAATTATTACAGTTCTAGCGATAATAACTGCATTATATGGGTAATAATGCACGTTATATTGCTAGTAGTATAAGTAATAAGTATAATTATTACAGTTCTAGCGATAATAACTGCATAATATGGGTAATAATGCACGTTATATTGCTAATAATATAAGTAATGAGTACAATTATTACAGTTCTAGCGATAATAACTGCATTATATGGGTAATAATGCACGTTATATTGCTAATAATATAAGTAACAAGTATAATTATTACAGTTCTAGCGATAATAACTGCATTATATGGGTAATAATGCATGTTACATTGATAATATTGGGAGTAATAAGTGTATTTATTATAGTTCTAGCGATAATAACTGCATAATATGGGTAATAATGCATGTTATATTGATAATAATATAAGTAATAAGTATAATTATTACAGTTCTAGCAATAATACCTCCATTATATGGGTAATAATGCATGTTATATTGATGATAATGAAAGTGATACGTACATTTATTATAGTTCTTGCGATAATAACTGCATCATATGGGTAATAATGCATGTTATATTGAGAATAATATAAGTAATAAGTATAATTATTACAGTTCTGGCGATAATAACTGCATTATATGGGTAACAATGCACGTTATATTGATAATAGTATAAGTAATAAGTATAATTATTACAGTTCTAGCGATAATAACTGCATTATATGGGTAATAATGCACGTTATATTGCTAATAATATAAGTAATAAGTATAATTATTACAGTTCTAGCGATAATAACTGCATTATATGGGTAATAATGCATGTTATATTGCTAATAATATAAGTAATAAGTATAATTATTACAGTTCTAGCGATAATAACTGCATTATATGGGTAATAATGCATGTTATATTGATAATAATATAAGTAATAAGTATAATTATTACAGTTCTAGCGATAATAACTGCATAATATGGGTAATAATGCATGTTATATTGATATAAATATAAGTAATAAGTATATTTATTACAGTTCTATCGATAATAACTGCATAATATGGGTAATAATGCATGCTATATTGATGATAATAAAAGTAATACGTATATTTATTATAGCTCTAGCGATAATAACTGCATAATATGGGTAATAATGCATGTTATATTGATGATAATGAAAGTAGTAAGTATATTTATTACAGTTCTAGCGATAATAACTGCATTATATGGGTAAAAATGCATGTTATATTGATAATAATATAAGTAATAAGTATAATTATTACAGTTCTAGCGATAATAACTGCATAATATGGGTAATAATGCACGTTATATTGCTAATAATATAAGTAATGAGTACAATTATTACAGTTCTAGCGATTATAACTGCATTATATGGGTAATAATGCATGTTTTATTGATAATAATATAAGTAATAAGTATAATTATTACAGTTCTAGCGATAATAACTGCATTATATGGGTAATAATGCATGTTATACTGCTAACAATATAAGTAATAAGTATAATTATTACAGTTCTAGCGATAATAACTGCATTATATGGGTAATAATGCATGTTTTATTGATAATAATATAAGTAATAAGTATAATTATTACAGTTCTAGCGATAATAACTGCATTATATGGGTAATAATGCATGTTATACTGCTAACAATATAAGTAATAAGTATAATTATTACAGTTCTATCGATAATAACTGCATAATATGGGTAATAATGCATGTTATATTGATAATAATATAAGTAATAAGAATAATTATTACAGTTCTAGCGATAATACCTCCATTATATGGGTAATAATGCATGTTATATTGATGATAATGAAAGTAATACGTATATTTATTATAGTTCTAGCGATAATAACTGCATAATATGGGTAATAATGCATGTTATATTGAGAATAATATAAGTAATAAGCATAATTATTACAGTTCTGGCGATAATAACTGCATTATATGGGTAATAATGCACGTTATATTGCTAACAGTATAAGTAATAAGTATAATTATTACAGTTCTTGCGATAATACCTCCATTATATGGGTAATAATGCATGTTATATTGATATAAATATAAGCAATAAGTATATTTATTACTGTTCTATCGATAATAACTGCATAATATGGGTAATAATGCATGCTATATTGATGATAATAAAAGTAATACGTATATTTATTATAGCTCTAGCGATAATAACTGCATAATATGGGTAATAATGCATGTTATATTGATGATAATGAAAGTAGTAAGTATATTTATTACAGTTCTAGCGATAATAACTGCATTATATGGGTAAAAATGCATGTTATATTGATAATAATATAAGTAATAAGTATAATTATTACAGTTCTAGCGATAATAACTGCATAATATGGGTAATAATACACGTTATATTGCTAATAATATAAGTAATGAGTACAATTATTACAGTTCTAGCGATTATAACTGCATTATATGGGTAATAATGCATGTTTTATTGATAATAATATAAGTAATAAGTATAATTATTACAGTTCTAGCGATAATAACTGCATTATATGGGTAATAATGCATGTTATACTGCTAACAATATAAGTAATAAGTATAATTATTTCAGTTCTAGCGATAATAACTGCATAATATGGGTAATAATGCACGTTATATTGCTAATAATATAAGTAATGAGTATTATTATTACAGTTCTAGCGATAATAACTGCATTATATGGGTACTAATGCATGTTATATTGATGATAATAAAAGTAATACGTATATTTATTATAGTTCTAGCGATAATAACTGCATAATATGGGTAATAATGCATGTTATATTGATAATAATATAAGTAATTAGTATAATTATTACAGTTCTAGCGATAATAACTGCATTATATGGGTAATAATGCACGTTATATTGCTAATAATATAAGTAACAAGTATAATTATTACAGTTCTAGCGATAATAACTGCATTATATGGGTAATAATGCATGTTACATTGATAATATTGGGAGTAATAAGTGTATTTATTATAGTTCTAGCGATAATAACTGCATAATATGGGTAATAACGCATGTTATATTGATAATAATATAAGTAATAAGTATAATTATTACAGTTCTAGCAATAATACCTCCATTATATGGGTAATAATGCATGTTATATTGATGATAATGAAAGTGATACGTATATTTATTATAGTTCTTGCGATAATAACTGCATCATATGGGTAATAATGCATGTTATATTGAGAATAATATAAGTAATAAGTATAATTATTACAGTTCTGGCGATAATAACTGCATTATATGGGTAACAATGCACGTTATATTGATAATAGTATAAGTAATAAGTATAATTATTACAGTTCTAGCGATAATAACTGCATTATATGGGTAATAATGCACGTTATATTGCTAATACTATAAGTAATAAGTATAATTATTACAGTTCTAGCGATAATAACTGCATTATATGGGTAATAATGCATGTTATATTGATAACAATATAAGTAATAAGTATAATTATTACAGTTCTAGCGATAATAACTGCATTATATGGGTAATAATGCACGTTATATTGCTAGTAGTATAAGTAATAAGTATAATTATTACAGTTCTAGCGATAATAACTGCATAATATGGGTAATAATGCACGTTATATTGCTAATAATATAAGTAATAAGTATAATTATTACAGTTCTAGCGATAATAACTGCATTATATGGGTAATAATGCATGTTATATTGATAATAATATAAGTAATAAGTATAATTATTACAGTTCTAGCGATAATAACTGCATTATATGGGTAATAATGCACGTTATATTGCTAGTAGTATAAGTAATAAGTATAATTATTATAGTTCTAGCGATAATAACTGCATAATATGGGTAATAATGCACGTTATATTGCTAATAATATAAGTAATAGGTATAATTATTACAGTTCTAGCGATAATAACTGCATAATATGGGTAATAATGCATGTTATATTGATAATAATATAAGTAATTAGTATAATTATTACAGTTCTAGCGATAATAACTGCATTATATGGGTAATAATGCACGTTATATTGCTAGTAGTATAAGTAATAAGTATAATTATTACAGTTCTAGCGATAATAACTGCATAATATGGGTAATAATGCACGTTATGTTGCTAATAATATAAGTAATGAGTACAATTATTACAGTTCTAGCGATAATAACTGCATTATATGGGTAATAATGCACGTTATATTGCTAATAATATAAGTAACAAGTATAATTATTACAGTTCTAGCGATAATAACTGCATTATATGGGTAATAATGCATGTTACATTGATAATATTGGGAGTAATAAGTGTATTTATTATAGTTCTAGCGATAATAACTGCATAATATGGGTAATAATGCATGTTATATTGATAATAATATAAGTAATAAGTATAATTATTACAGTTCTAGCAATAATACCTCCATTATATGGGTAATAATGCATGTTATATTGATGATAATGAAAGTGATACGTATATTTATTATAGTTCTTGCGATAATAACTGCATCATATGGGTAATAATGCATGTTATATTGAGAATAATGTAAGTAATAAGTATAATTATTACAGTTCTGGCGATAATAACTGCATTATATGGGTAACAATGCACGTTATATTGATAATAGTATAAGTAATAAGTATAATTATTACAGTTCTAGCGATAATAACTGCATTATATGAGTAATAATGCACGTTATATTGCTAATAATATAAGTAATAAGTATAATTATTACAGTTCTAGCGATAATAACTGCATTATATGGGTAATAATGCATGTTATATTGATAATAATATAAGTAATAAGTATAATTATTACAGTTCTAGCGATAATAACTGCATTATATGGGTAATAATGCACGTTATATTGCTAGTAGTATAAGTAATAAGTATAATTATTACAGTTCTGGCGATAATAACTGCATTATATGGGTAACAATGCACGTTATATTGATAATAGTATAAGTAATAAGTATAATTATTACAGTTCTAGCGATAATAACTGCATTATATGGGTAATAATGCACGTTATATTGCTAATAATATAAGTAATAAGTATAATTATTACAGTTCTAGCGATAATAACTGCATTATATGGGTAATAATGCATGTTATATTGATAATAATATAAGTAATAAGTATAATTATTACAGTTCTAGCGATAATAACTGCATTATATGGGTAATAATGCACGTTATATTGCTAGTAGTATAAGTAATAAGTATAATTATGACAGTTCTAGCGATAATAACTGCATAATATGGGTAATAATGCACGATATATTGCTAATAATATAAGTAATAAGTATAATTATTACAGTTCTAGCGATAATAACTGCATTATATGGGTAATAATGCATGTTATATTGATAATAATATAAGAAATAAGTATAATTATTACAGTTCTAGCGATAATAACTGCATTATATGGGTAATAATGCACGTTATGTTGCTAGTAGTATAAGTAATAAGTATAATTATTATAGTTCTAGCGATAATAACTGCATAATATGGGTAATAATGCACGTTATATTGCTAATAATATAAGTAATAAGTATAATTATTACAGTTCTAGCGATAATAACTGCATAATATGGGTAATAATGCATGTTATATTGATAATAATATAAGTAATTAGTATAATTATTACAGTTCTAGCGATAATAACTGCATTATATGGGTAATAATGCACGTTATATTGCTAGTAGTATAAGTAATAAGTATAATTATTACAGTTCTAGCGATAATAACTGCATAATATGGGTAATAATGCACGTTATATTGCTAATAATATAAGTAATGAGTACAATTATTACAGTTCTAGCGATAATAACTGCATTATATGGGTAATAATGCACGTTATATTGCTAATAATATAAGTAACAAGTATAATTATTACAGTTCTAGCGATAATAACTGCATTATATGGGTAATAATGCATGTTACATTGATAATATTGGGAGTAATAAGTGTATTTATTATAGTTGTAGCGATAATAACTGCATAATATGGGTAATAATGCATGTTATATTGATAATAATATAAGTAATAAGTATAATTATTACAGTTCTAGCAATAATACCTCCATTATATGGGTAATAATGCATGTTATATTGATGATAATGAAAGTGATACGTATATTTATTATAGTTCTTGCGATAATAACTGCATCATATGGGTAATAATGCATGTTATATTGAGAATAATGTAAGTAATAAGTATAATTATTACAGTTCTGGCGATAATAACTGCATTATATGGGTAACAATGCACGTTATATTGATAATAGTATAAGTAATAAGTATAATTATTACAGTTCTAGCGATAATAACTGCATTATATGGGTAATAATGCACGTTATATTGCTAATAATATAAGTAATAAGTATAATTATTACAGTTCTAGCGATAATAACTGCATTATATGGGTAATAATGCATGTTATATTGATAATAATATAAGTAATAAGTATAATTATTACAGTTCTAGCGATAATAACTGCATTATATGGGTAATAATGCACGTTATATTGCTAGTAGTATAAGTAATAAGTATAATTATTACAGTTCTAGCGATAATAACTGCATAATATGGGTAATAATGCACGTTATATTGCTAATAATATAAGTAATAAGTATAATTATTACAGTTCTAGCGATAATAACTGCATTATATGGGTAATAATGCATGTTATATTGATAATAATATAAGTAATAAGTATAATTATTACAGTTCTAGCGATAATAACTGCATTATATGGGTAATAATGCACGTTATATTGCTAGTAGTATAAGTAATAAGTATAATTATTATAGTTCTAGCGATAATAACTGCATAATATGGGTAATAATGCACGTTATATTGCTAATAATATAAGTAATAGGTATAATTATTACAGTTCTAGCGATAATAACTGCATAATATGGGTAATCATGCATGTTATATTGATAATAATATAAGTAATTAGTATAATTATTACAGTTCTAGCGATAATAACTGCATTATATGGGTAATAATGCACGTTATATTGCTAGTAGTATAAGTAATAAGTATAATTATTACAGTTCTAGCGATAATAACTGCATAATATGGGTAATAATGCACGTTATGTTGCTAATAGTATAAGTAATGAGTACAATTATTACAGTTCTAGCGATAATAACTGCATTATATGGGTAATAATGCACGTTATATTGCTAATAATATAAGTAACAAGTATAATTATTACAGTTCTAGCGATAATAACTGCATTATATGGGTAATAATGCATGTTACATTGATAATATTGGGAGTAATAAGTGTATTTATTATAGTTGTAGCGATAATAACTGCATAATATGGGTAATAATGCATGTTATATTGATAATAATATAAGTAATAAGTATAATTATTACAGTTCTAGCAATAATACCTCCATTATATGGGTAATAATGCATGTTATATTGATGATAATGAAAGTGATACGTATATTTATTATAGTTCTTGCGATAATAACTGCATCATATGGGTAATAATGCATGTTATATTGAGAATAATGTAAGTAATAAGTATAATTATTACAGTTCTGGCGATAATAACTGCATTATATGGGTAACAATGCACGTTATATTGATAATAGTATAAGTAATAAGTATAATTATTACAGTTCTAGCGATAATAACTGCATTATATGGGTAATAATGCACGTTATATTGCTAATAATATAAGTAATAAGTATAATTATTACAGTTCTAGCGATAATAACTGCATTATATGGGTAATAATGCATGTTATATTGATAATAATATAAGTAATAAGTATAATTATTACAGTTCTAGCGATAATAACTGCATTATATGGGTAATAATGCACGTTATATTGCTAGTAGTATAAGTAATAAGTATAATTATTACAGTTCTAGAGATAATAACTGCATAATATGGGTAATAATGCACGTTATATTGCTAATAATATAAGTAATAAGTATAATTATTACAGTTCTAGCGATAATAACTGCATTATATGGG
This sequence comes from Megachile leachella, assembly GCA_963576845.1. Lineage (NCBI taxonomy): Eukaryota > Metazoa > Arthropoda > Insecta > Hymenoptera > Megachilidae > Megachile > Megachile leachella. The sequence goes on along the minus strand of CAUYWW010000042.1, from coordinate 118,880 downwards.
TAATAATGCATGTTATATTGATAATAATATAAGTAATAAGTATAATTATTACAGTTCTAGCGATAATAACTGCATTATATGGGTAATAATGCACGTTATATTGCTAGTAGTATAAGTAATAAGTATAATTATTATAGTTCTAGCGATAATAACTGCATAATATGGGTAATAATGCACGTTATATTGCTAATAATATAAGTAATAGGTATAATTATTACAGTTCTAGCGATAATAACTGCATAATATGGGTAATAATGCATGTTATATTGATAATAATATAAGTAATTAGTATAATTATTACAGTTCTAGCGATAATAACTGCATTATATGGGTAATAATGCACGTTATATTGCTAGTAGTATAAGTAATAAGTATAATTATTACAGTTCTAGCGATAATAACTGCATAATATGGGTAATAATGCACGTTATGTTGCTAATAGTATAAGTAATGAGTACAATTATTACAGTTCTAGCGATAATAACTGCATTATATGGGTAATAATGCACGTTATATTGCTAATAATATAAGTAACAAGTATAATTATTACAGTTCTAGCGATAATAACTGCATTATATGGGTAATAATGCATGTTACATTGATAATATTGGGAGTAACAAGTGCATTTATTATAGTTCTAGCGATAATAACAGCATAATATGGGTAATAATGCTTGTTATATTGATAATAATATAAGTAATAAGTATAATTATTACAGTTCTAGCAATAATACCTCCATTATATGGGTAATAATGCATGTTATATTGATGATAATGAAAGTGATACGTACATTTATTATAGTTCTTGCGATAATAACTGCATCATATGGGTAATAATGCATGTTATATTGAGAATAATATAAGTAATAAGTATAATTATTACAGTTCTGGCGATAATAACTGCATTATATGGGTAACAATGCACGTTATATTGATAATAGTATAAGTAATAAGTATAATTATTACAGTTCTAGCGATAATAACTGCATTATATGGGTAATAATGCACGTTATATTGCTAATAATATAAGTAATAAGTATAATTATTACAGTTCTAGCGATAATAACTGCATTATATGGGTAATAATGCATGTTATATTGATAATAATATAAGTAATAAGTATAATTATTACAGTTCTAGCGATAATAACTGCATTATATGGGTAATAATGCACGTTATATTGCTAGTGGTATAAGTAATAAGTATAATTATTACAGTTCTAGCGATAATAACTGCATAATATGGGTAATAATGCACGTTATATTGCTAATAATATAAGTAATAAGTATAATTATTACAGTTCTAGCGATAATAACTGCATTATATGGGTAATAATGCATGTTATATGTATAATATCGGGAGTAATAAGTATAATTATTATAGTTCTAGCGATAATAATAGTAAAATATGGCAAATAGTGCATGTTATATTGATAATAATAAAAGTAATAAATATATTTATTACAGTTCTATCGATAATAACTGCATAATATGGGTAATAATGCATGTTATATTGATGATAATAAAAGTAATACGTATATTTATTATAGTTCTAGCGATAATAACTGCATAATATGGGTAATAATGCACGTTATATTGATAATAATCTAAGTAATAAGTATAATTGTTACAGTTCTAGCGATAATAACTGCATTATATGGGTAATAATGCATGTTATGTTGAGAATAATATAAGTAATAAGTATAATTTAATACAGTTCTGGCGATAATAACTGCATTATATGGGTAATAATGCACGTTATATTGCTAATAGTATAAGTAATAAGTATAATTATTACAGTTCTAGCGATAATAACTGCATTATATGGGTAATAATGCACGTTATATTGCTAGTAGTATAAGTAATAAGTATAATTATTACAGTTCTAGCGATAATAACTGCATAATATGGGTAATAATGCACGTTATATTGCTAATAATATAAGTAATAAGTATAATTATTACAGTTCTAGCGATAATAACTGCATTATATGGGTAATAATGCATGTTATATTGATAATAATATAAGTAATAAGTATAATTATTACAGTTCTAGCGATAATAACTGCATAATATGGGTAATAATGCATGTTATATTGATATAAATATAAGTAATAAGTATAATTATTATAGTTCTAGCGATAATAACTGCATAATATGGGTAATAATGCATGTTATATTGATAATAATATAAGTAATTAGTATAATTATTACAGTTCTAGCGATAATAACTGCATTATATGGGTAATAATGCACGTTATATTGCTAGTAGTATAAGTAATAAGTATAATTATTACAGTTCTAGCGATAATAACTGCATAATATGGGTAATAATGCACGTTATGTTGCTAATAATATAAGTAATGAGTACAATTATTACAGTTCTAGCGATAATAACTGCATTATATGGGTAATAATGCACGTTATATTGCTAATAATATAAGTAACAAGTATAATTATTACAGTTCTAGCGATAATAACTGCATTATATGGGTAATAATGCATGTTACATTGATAATATTGGGAGTAATAAGTGTATTTATTATAGTTCTAGCGATAATAACTGCATAATATGGGTAATAATGCATGTTATATTGATAATAATATAAGTAATAAGTATAATTATTACAGTTCTAGCAATAATACCTCCATTATATGGGTAATAATGCATGTTATATTGATGATAATGAAAGTGATACGTATATTTATTATAGTTCTTGCGATAATAACTGCATCATATGGGTAATAATGCATGTTATATTGAGAATAATGTAAGTAATAAGTATAATTATTACAGTTCTGGCGATAATAACTGCATTATATGGGTAACAATGCACGTTATATTGATAATAGTATAAGTAATAAGTATAATTATTACAGTTCTAGCGATAATAACTGCATTATATGGGTAATAATGCACGTTATATTGCTAATAATATAAGTAATAAGTATAATTATTACAGTTCTAGCGATAATAACTGCATTATATGGGTAATAATGCATGTTATATTGATAATAATATAAGTAATAAGTATAATTATTACAGTTCTAGCGATAATAACTGCATTATATGGGTAATAATGCACGTTATATTGCTAGTAGTATAAGTAATAAGTATAATTATTACAGTTCTAGCGATAATAACTGCATAATATGGGTAATAATGCACGTTATATTGCTAATAATATAAGTAATAAGTATAATTATTACAGTTCTAGCGATAATAACTGCATTATATGGGTAATAATGCATGTTATATTGATAATAATATAAGTAATAAGTATAATTATTACAGTTCTAGCGATAATAACTGCATTATATGGGTAATAATGCACGTTATATTGCTAGTAGTATAAGTAATAAGTATAATTATTATAGTTCTAGCGATAATAACTGCATAATATCGGTAATAATGCACGTTATATTGCTAATAATATAAGTAATAGGTATAATTATTACAGTTCTAGCGATAATAACTGCATAATATGGGTAATAATGCATGTTATATTGATAATAATATAAGTAATTAGTATAATTATTACAGTTCTAGCGATAATAACTGCATTATATGGGTAATAATGCACGTTATATTGCTAGTAGTATAAGTAATAAGTATAATTATTACAGTTCTAGCGATAATAACTGCATAATATGGGTAATAATGCACGTTATGTTGCTAATAATATAAGTAATGAGTACAATTATTACAGTTCTAGCGATAATAACTGCATTATATGGGTAATAATGCATGTTACATTGATAATAATATAAGTAACAAGTATAATTATTACAGTTCTAGCGATAATAACTGCATTATATGGGTAATAATGCATGTTACATTGATAATATTGGGAGTAATAAGTGTATTTATTATAGTTCTAGCGATAATAACTGCATAATATGGGTAATAATGCATGTTATATTGATAATAATATAAGTAATAAGTATAATTATTACAGTTCTAGCAATAATACCTCCATTATATGGGTAATAATGCATGTTATATTGATGATAATGAAAGTGATACGTACATTTATTATAGTTCTTGCGATAATAACTGCATCATATGGGTAATAATGCATGTTATATTGAGAATAATATAAGTAATAAGTATAATTATTACAGTTCTGGCGATAATAACTGCATTATATGGGTAACAATGCACGTTATATTGCTAATAATATAAGTAATAAGTATAATTATTACAGTTCTAGCGATAATAACTGCATTATATGGGTAATAATGCATGTTATATGTATAATATCGGGAGTAATAAGTATAATTATTATAGTTCTAGCGATAATAATAGTAAAATATGGCAAATAGTGCATGTTATATTGATAATAATAAAAGTAATAAATATATTTATTATAGTTCTAGCGATAATAACTGCATAATATGGGTAATAATGCACGTTATATTGATAATAATCTAAGTAATAAGTATAATTGTTACAGTTCTAGCGATAATAACTGCATTATATGGGTAATAATGCATGTTATATTGAGAATAATATAAGTAATAAGTATAATTTCATACAGTTCTGGCGATAATAACTGCATTATATGGGTAATAATGCACGTTATATTGCTAATAGTATAAGTAATAAGTATAATTATTACAGTTCTAGCGATAATAACTGCATTATATGGGTAATAATGCACGTTATATTGCTAGTAGTATAAGTAATAAGTATAATTATTATAGTTCTAGCGATAATAACTGCATAATATGGGTAATAATGCACGTTATATTGCTAATAATATAAGTAATAGGTATAATTATTACAGTTCTAGCGATAATAACTGCATTATATGGGTAATAATGCATGTTACATTGATAATAATATAAGTAACAAGTATAATTATTACAGTTCTAGCGATAATAACTGCATTATATGGGTAATAATGCATGTTACATTGATAATATTGGGAGTAATAAGTGTATTTATTATAGTTCTAGCGATAATAACTGCATAATATGGGTAATAATGCATGTTATATTGATAATAATATAAGTAATAAGTATAATTATTACAGTTCTAGCAATAATACCTCCATTATATGGGTAATAATGCATGTTATATTGATGATAATGAAAGTGATACGTACATTTATTATAGTTCTTGTGATAATAACTGCATCATATGGGTAATAATGCATGTTATATTGAGAATAATATAAGTAATAAGTATAATTATTACAGTTCTGGCGATAATAACTGCATTATATGGGTAACAATGCACGTTATATTGCTAATAATATAAGTAATAAGTATAATTATTACAGTTCTAGCGATAATAACTGCATTATATGGGTAATAATGCATGTTATATGTATAATATCGGGAGTAATAAGTATAATTATTATAGTTCTAGCGATAATAATAGTAAAATATGGCAAATAGTGCATGTTATATTGATAATAATAAAAGTAATAAATATATTTATTATAGTTCTAGCGATAATAACTGCATAATATGGGTAATAATGCACGTTATATTGATAATAATCTAAGTAATAAGTATAATTGTTACAGTTCTAGCGATAATAACTGCATTATATGGGTAATAATGCATGTTATATTGAGAATAATATAAGTAATAAGTATAATTTCATACAGTTCTGGCGATAATAACTGCATTATATGGGTAATAATGCACGTTATATTGCTAATAGTATAAGTAATAAGTATAATTATTACAGTTCTAGCGATAATAACTGCATTATATGGGTAATAATGCACGTTATATTGCTAGTAGTATAAGTAATAAGTATAATTATTATAGTTCTAGCGATAATAACTGCATAATATGGGTAATAATGCACGTTATATTGCTAATAATATAAGTAATAGGTATAATTATTACAGTTCTAGCGATAATAACTGCATTATATGGGTAATAATGCATGTTACATTGATAATAATATAAGTAACAAGTATAATTATTACAGTTCTAGCGATAATAACTGCATTATATGGGTAATAATGCATGTTACATTGATAATATTGGGAGTAATAAGTGTATTTATTATAGTTCTAGCGATAATAACTGCATAATATGGGTAATAATGCATGTTATATTGATAATAATATAAGTAATAAGTATAATTATTACAGTTCTAGCAATAATACCTCCATTATATGGGTAATAATGCATGTTATATTGATGATAATGAAAGTGATACGTACATTTATTATAGTTCTTGCGATAATAACTGCATCATATGGGTAATAATGCATGTTATATTGAGAATAATATAAGTAATAAGTATAATTATTACAGTTCTGGCGATAATAACTGCATTATATGGGTAACAATGCACGTTATATTGCTAATAATATAAGTAATAAGTATAATTATTACAGTTCTAGCGATAATAACTGCATTATATGGGTAATAATGCATGTTATATGTATAATATCGGGAGTAATAAGTATAATTATTATAGTTCTAGCGATAATAATAGTAAAATATGGCAAATAGTGCATGTTATATTGATAATAATAAAAGTAATAAATATATTTATTATAGTTCTAGCGATAATAACTGCATAATATGGGTAATAATGCACGTTATATTGATAATAATCTAAGTAATAAGTATAATTGTTACAGTTCTAGCGATAATAACTGCATTATATGGGTAATAATGCATGTTATATTGAGAATAATATAAGTAATAAGTATAATTTCATACAGTTCTGGCGATAATAACTGCATTATATGGGTAATAATGCACGTTATATTGCTAATAGTATAAGTAATAAGTATAATTATTACAGTTCTAGCGATAATAACTGCATTATATGGGTAATAATGCACGTTATATTGCTAGTAGTATAAGTAATAAGTATAATTATTATAGTTCTAGCGATAATAACTGCATAATATGGGTAATAATGCACGTTATATTGCTAATAATATAAGTAATAGGTATAATTATTACAGTTCTAGCGATAATAACTGCATAATATGGGTAATAATGCATGTTATATTGATAATAATATAAGTAATTAGTATAATTATTACAGTTCTAGCGATAATAACTGCATTATATGGGTAATAATGCACGTTATATTGCTAGTAGTATAAGTAATAAGTATAATTATTACAGTTCTAGCGATAATAACTGCATAATATGGGTAATAATGCACGTTATGTTGCTAATAGTATAAGTAATGAGTACAATTATTACAGTTCTAGCGATAATAACTGCATTATATGGGTAATAATGCACGTTATATTGCTAATAATATAAGTAACAAGTATAATTATTACAGTTCTAGCGATAATAACTGCATTATATGGGTAATAATGCATGTTACATTGATAATATTGGGAGTAATAAGTGCATTTATTATAGTTCTAGCGATAATAACTGCATAATATGGGTAATAATGCATGTTATATTGATAATAATATAAGTAATAAGTATAATTATTACAGTTCTAGCAATAATACCTCCATTATATGGGTAATAATGCATGTTATATTGATGATAATGAAAGTGATACGTACATTTATTATAGTTCTTGCGATAATAACTGCATCATATGGGTAATAATGCATGTTATATTGAGAATAATATAAGTAATAAGTATAATTATTACAGTTCTGGCGATAATAACTGCATTATATGGGTAACAATGCACGTTATATTGATAATAGTATAAGTAATAAGTATAATTATTACAGTTCTAGCGATAATAACTGCATTATATGGGTAATAATGCACGTTATATTGCTAATAATATAAGTAATAAGTATAATTATTACAGTTCTAGCGATAATAACTGCATTATATGGGTAATAATGCATGTTATATTGATAATAATATAAGTAATAAGTATAATTATTACAGTTCTAGCGATAATAACTGCATTATATGGGTAATAATGCACGTTATATTGCTAGTGGTATAAGTAATAAGTATAATTATTACAGTTCTAGCGATAATAACTGCATAATATGGGTAATAATGCACGTTATATTGCTAATAATATAAGTAATAAGTATAATTATTACAGTTCTAGCGATAATAACTGCATAATATGGGTAATAATGCACGTTATATTGATAATAATCTAAGTAATAAGTATAATTATTACAGTTCTAGCGATAATAACTGCATTATATGGGTAATAATGCACGTTATATTGCTAGTAGTATAAGTAATAAGTATAATTATTACAGTTCTAGCGATAATAACTGCATAATATGGGTAATAATGCACGTTATATTGCTAATAATATAAGTAATAAGTATAATTATTACAGTTCTAGCGATAATAACTGCATTATATGGGTAATAATGCATGTTATATTGATAATAATATAAGTAATAAGTATAATTATTACAGTTCTAGCGATAATAACTGCATTATATGGGTAATAATGCACGTTATATTGCTAGTAGTATAAGTAATAAGTATAATTATTACAGTTCTAGCGATAATAACTGCATTATATGGGTAATAATGCATGTTATATTGATAATAATATAAGTAATAAGTATAATTATTACAGTTCTAGCGATAATAACTGCATTATATGGGTAATAATGCACGTTATATTGCTAGTGGTATAAGTAATAAGTATAATTATTACAGTTCTAGCGATAATAACTGCATAATATGGGTAATAATGCACGTTATATTGCTAATAATATAAGTAATAGGTATAATTATTACAGTTCTAGCGATAATAACTGCATAATATGGGTAATAATGCATGTTATATTGATAATAATATAAGTAATTAGTATAATTATTACAGTTCTAGCGATAATAACTGCATTATATGGGTAATAATGCACGTTATATTGCTAGTAGTATAAGTAATAAGTATAATTATTACAGTTCTAGCGATAATAACTGCATAATATGGGTAATAATGCACGTTATGTTGCTAATAGTATAAGTAATGAGTACAATTATTACAGTTCTAGCGATAATAACTGCATTATATGGGTAATAATGCACGTTATATTGCTAATAATATAAGTAACAAGTATAATTATTACAGTTCTAGCGATAATAACTGCATTATATGGGTAATAATGCATGTTACATTGATAATATTGGGAGTAATAAGTGCATTTATTATAGTTCTAGCGATAATAACTGCATAATATGGGTAATAATGCATGTTATATTGATAATAATATAAGTAATAAGTATAATTATTACAGTTCTAGCAATAATACCTCCATTATATGGGTAATAATGCATGTTATATTGATGATAATGAAAGTGATACGTACATTTATTATAGTTCTTGCGATAATAACTGCATCATATGGGTAATAATGCATGTTATATTGAGAATAATATAAGTAATAAGTATAATTATTACAGTTCTGGCGATAATAACTGCATTATATGGGTAACAATGCACGTTATATTGATAATAGTATAAGTAATAAGTATAATTATTACAGTTCTAGCGATAATAACTGCATTATATGGGTAATAATGCACGTTATATTGCTAATAATATAAGTAATAAGTATAATTATTACAGTTCTAGCGATAATAACTGCATTATATGGGTAATAATGCATGTTATATTGATAATAATATAAGTAATAAGTATAATTATTACAGTTCTAGCGATAATAACTGCATTATATGGGTAATAATGCACGTTATATTGCTAGTGGTATAAGTAATAAGTATAATTATTACAGTTCTAGCGATAATAACTGCATAATATGGGTAATAATGCACGTTATATTGCTAATAATATAAGTAATAGGTATAATTATTACAGTTCTAGCGATAATAACTGCATAATATGGGTAATAATGCATGTTATATTGATAATAATATAAGTAATTAGTATAATTATTACAGTTCTAGCGATAATAACTGCATTATATGGGTAATAATGCACGTTATATTGCTAGTAGTATAAGTAATAAGTATAATTATTACAGTTCTAGCGATAATAACTGCATAATATGGGTAATAATGCACGTTATGTTGCTAATAATATAAGTAATGAGTACAATTATTACAGTTCTAGCGATAATAACTGCATTATATGGGTAATAATGCACGTTATATTGCTAATAATATAAGTAACAAGTATAATTATTACAGTTCTAGCGATAATAACTGCATTATATGGGTAATAATGCATGTTACATTGATAATATTGGGAGTAATAAGTGTATTTATTATAGTTCTAGCGATAATAACTGCATAATATGGGTAATAATGCATGTTATATTGATAATAATATAAGTAATAAGTATAATTATTACAGTTCTAGCAATAATACCTCCATTATATGGGTAATAATGCATGTTATATTGATGATAATGAAAGTGATACGTATATTTATTATAGTTCTTGCGATAATAACTGCATCATATGGGTAATAATGCATGTTATATTGAGAATAATGTAAGTAATAAGTATAATTATTACAGTTCTGGCGATAATAACTGCATTATATGGGTAACAATGCACGTTATATTGATAATAGTATAAGTAATAAGTATAATTATTACAGTTCTAGCGATAATAACTGCATTATATGGGTAATAATGCACGTTATATTGCTAATAATATAAGTAATAAGTATAATTATTACAGTTCTAGCGATAATAACTGCATTATATGGGTAATAATGCATGTTATATTGATAATAATATAAGTAATGAGTATAATTATTACAGTTCTAGCGATAATAACTGCATTATATGGGTAATAATGCACGTTATATTGCTAGTAGTATAAGTAATAAGTATAATTATTACAGTTCTAGCGATAATAACTGCATAATATGGGTAATAATGCACGTTATATTGCTAATAATATAAGTAATAAGTATAATTATTACAGTTCTAGCGATAATAACTGCATTATATGGGTAATAATGCATGTTATATTGATAATAATATAAGTAATAAGTATAATTATTACAGTTCTAGCGATAATAACTGCATTATATGGGTAATAATGCACGTTATATTGCTAGTAGAATAAGTAATAAGTATAATTATTATAGTTCTAGCGATAATAACTGCATGATATCGGTAATAATGCACGTTATATTGCTAATAATATAAGTAATAGGTATAATTATTACAGTTCTAGCGATAATAACTGCATAATATGGGTAATAATGCATGTTATATTGATAATAATATAAGTAATTAGTATAATTATTACAGTTCTAGCGATAATAACTGCATTATATGGGTAATAATGCATGTTACATTGATAATAATATAAGTAACAAGTATAATTATTACAGTTCTAGCGATAATAACTGCATTATATGGGTAATAATGCATGTTACATTGATAATATTGGGAGTAATAAGTGTATTTATTATAGTTCTAGCGATAATAACTGCATAATATGGGTAATAATGCATGTTATATTGATAATAATATAAGTAATAAGTATAATTATTACAGTTCTAGCAATAATACCTCCATTATATGGGTAATAATGCATGTTATATTGATGATAATGAAAGTGATACGTACATTTATTATAGTTCTTGCGATAATAACTGCATCATATGGGTAATAATGCATGTTATATTGAGAATAATATAAGTAATAAGTATAATTATTACAGTTCTGGCGATAATAACTGCATTATATGGGTAACAATGCACGTTATATTGCTAATAATATAAGTAATAAGTATAATTATTACAGTTCTAGCGATAATAACTGCATTATATGGGTAATAATGCATGTTATATGTATAATATCGGGAGTAATAAGTATAATTATTATAGTTCTAGCGATAATAATAGTAAAATATGGCAAATAGTGCATGTTATATTGATAATAATAAAAGTAATAAATATATTTATTACAGTTCTATCGATAATAACTGCATAATATGGGTAATAATGCATGTTATATTGATGATAATAAAAGTAATACGTATATTTATTATAGTTCTAGCGATAATAACTGCATAATATGGGTAATAATGCACGTTATATTGATAATAATCTAAGTAATAAGTATAATTGTTACAGTTCTAGCGATAATAACTGCATTATATGGGTAATAATGCATGTTATATTGAGAATAATATAAGTAATAAGTATAATTTCATACAGTTCTGGCGATAATAACTGCATTATATGGGTAATAATGCACGTTATATTGCTAATAGTATAAGTAATAAGTATAATTATTACAGTTCTAGCGATAATAACTGCATTATATGGGTAATAATGCACGTTATATTGCTAGTAGTATAAGTAATAAGTATAATTATTACAGTTCTAGCGATAATAACTGCATAATATGGGTAATAATGCACGTTATATTGCTAATAATATAAGTAATAAGTATAATTATTACAGTTCTAGCGATAATAACTGCATTATATGGGTAATAATGCATGTTATATTGATAATAATATAAGTAATAAGTATAATTATTACAGTTCTAGCGATAATAACTGCATTATATGGGTAATAATGCACGTTATATTGCTAGTAGTATAAGTAATAAGTATAATTATTATAGTTCTAGCGATAATAACTGCATAATATGGGTAATAATGCACGTTATATTGCTAATAATATAAGTAATAGGTATAATTATTACAGTTCTAGCGATAATAACTGCATAATATGGGTAATAGTGCATGTTATATTGATAATAATATAAGTAATTAGTATAATTATTACAGTTCTAGCGATAATAACTGCATTATATGGGTAATAATGCACGTTATATTGCTAGTAGTATAAGTAATAAGTATAATTATTACAGTTCTAGCGATAATAACTGCATAATATGGGTAATAATGCACGTTACGTTGCTAATAATATAAGTAATGAGTACAATTATTACAGTTCTAGCGATAATAACTGCATTATATGGGTAATAATGCACGTTATATTGCTAATAATATAAGTAACAAGTATAATTATTACAGTTCTAGCGATAATAACTGCATTATATGGGTAATAATGCATGTTACATTGATAATATTGGGAGTAATAAGTGTATTTATTATAGTTCTAGCGATAATAACTGCATAATATGGGTAATAATGCATGTTATATTGATAATAATATAAGTAATAAGTATAATTATTACAGTTCTAGCAATAATACCTCCATTATATGGGTAATAATGCATGTTATATTGATGATAATGAAAGTGATACGTACATTTATTATAGTTCTTGCGATAATAACTGCATCATATGGGTAATAATGCATGTTATATTGAGAATAATATAAGTAATAAGTATAATTATTACAGTTCTGGCGATAATAACTGCATTATATGGGTAATAATGCATGTTATACTGCTAACAATATAAGTAATAAGTATAATTATTACAGTTCTAGCGATAATAACTGCATAATATGGGTAATAATGCACGTTATATTGCTAATAATATAAGTGTTGAGTATAATTATTACAGTTCTAGCGATAATAACTGCATTATATGGGTACTAATGCATGTTATATTGATGATAATAAAAGTAATACGTATATTTATTATAGTTCTAGCGATAATAACTGCATAATATGGGTAATAATGCATGTTATATTGATAATAATATAAGTAATTAGTATAATTATTACAGTTCTAGCGATAATAACTGCATTATATGGGTAATAATGCACGTTATATTGCTAATAATATAAGTAACAAGTATAATTATTACAGTTCTAGCGATAATAACTGCATTATATGGGTAATAATGCATGTTACATTGATAATATTGGGAGTAATAAGTGTATTTATTATAGTTCTAGCGATAATAACTGCATAATATGGGTAATAATGCATGTTATATTGATAATAATATAAGTAATAAGTATAATTATTACAGTTCTAGCAATAATACCTCCATTATATGGGTAATAATGCATGTTATATTGATGATAATGAAAGTGATACGTATATTTATTATAGTTCTTGCGATAATAACTGCATCATATGGGTAATAATGCATGTTATATTGAGAATAATATAAGTAATAAGTATAATTATTACAGTTCTGGCGATAATAACTGCATTATATGGGTAACAATGCACGTTATATTGATAATAGTATAAGTAATAAGTATAATTATTACAGTTCTAGCGATAATAACTGCATTATATGGGTAATAATGCACGTTATATTGCTAATAATATAAGTAATAAGTATAATTATTACAGTTCTAGCGATAATAACTGCATTATATGGGTAATAATGCATGTTATATTGATAACAATATAAGTAATAAGTACAATTATTACAGTTCTAGCGATAATAACTGCATTATATGGGTAATAATGCACGTTATATTGCTAGTAGTATAAGTAATAAGTATAATTATTACAGTTCTAGCGATAATAACTGCATAATATGGGTAATAATGCACGTTATATTGCTAATAATATAAGTAATAAGTATAATTATTACAGTTCTAGCGATAATAACTGCATTATATGGGTAATAATGCATGTTATATTGATAATAATATAAGTAATAAGTATAATTATTACAGTTCTAGCGATAATAACTGCATTATATGGGTAATAATGCACGTTATATTGCTAGTAGTATAAGTAATAAGTATAATTATTATAGTTCTAGCGATAATAACTGCATAATATGGGTAATAATGCACGTTATATTGCTAATAATATAAGTAATAAGTATAATTATTACAGTTCTAGCGATAATAACTGCATAATATGGGTAATAATGCATGTTATATTGATAATAATATAAGTAATTAGTATAATTATTACAGTTCTAGCGATAATAACTGCATTATATGGGTAATAATGCACGTTATATTGCTAGTAGTATAAGTAATAAGTATAATTATTACAGTTCTAGCGATAATAACTGCATAATATGGGTAATAATGCACGTTATATTGCTAATAATATAAGTAATAAGTATAATTATTACAGTTCTAGCGATAATAACTGCATAATATGGGTAATAATGCATGTTATATTGATAATAATATAAGTAATTAGTATAATTATTACAGTTCTAGCGATAATAACTGCATTATATGGGTAATAATGCACGTTATATTGCTAATAATATAAGTAACAAGTATAATTATTACAGTTCTAGCGATAATAACTGCATTATATGGGTAATAATGCATGTTATATTGAGAATAATATAAGTAATAAGTATGATTATTACAGTTCTGGCGATAATAACTGCATTATATGGGTAACAATGCACGTTATATTGATAATAGTATAAGTAATAAGTATAATTATTACAGTTCTAGCGATAATAACTGCATTATATGGGTAATAATGCACGTTATATTGCTAATAATATAAGTAATAAGTATAATTATTACAGTTCTAGCGATAATAACTGCATTATATGGGTAATAATGCATGTTATATTGATAATAATATAAGTAATAAGTATAATTATTACAGTTCTAGCGATAATAACTGCATTATATGGGTAATAATGCATGTTATATTGAGAATAATGTAAGTAATAAGTATAATTATTACAGTTCTGGCGATAATAACTGCATTATATGGGTAACAATGCACGTTATATTGATAATAGTATAAGTAATAAGTATAATTATTACAGTTCTAGCGATAATAACTGCATTATATGGGTAATAATGCACGTTATATTGCTAATAATATAAGTAATAAGTATAATTATTACAGTTCTAGCGATAATAACTGCATTATATGGGTAATAATGCATGTTATATTGATAATAATATAAGTAATGAGTATAATTATTACAGTTCTAGCGATAATAACTGCATTATATGGGTAATAATGCACGTTATATTGCTAGTAGTATAAGTAATAAGTATAATTATTACAGTTCTAGCGATAATAACTGCATAATATGGGTAATAATGCACGTTATATTGCTAATAATATAAGTAATAAGTATAATTATTACAGTTCTAGCGATAATAACTGCATTATATGGGTAATAATGCATGTTATATTGATAATAATATAAGTAATAAGTATAATTATTACAGTTCTAGCGATAATAACTGCATTATATGGGTAATAATGCACGTTATATTGCTAGTAGAATAAGTAATAAGTATAATTATTATAGTTCTAGCGATAATAACTGCATGATATCGGTAATAATGCACGTTATATTGCTAATAATATAAGTAATAGGTATAATTATTACAGTTCTAGCGATAATAACTGCATAATATGGGTAATAATGCATGTTATATTGATAATAATATAAGTAATTAGTATAATTATTACAGTTCTAGCGATAATAACTGCATTATATGGGTAATAATGCATGTTACATTGATAATAATATAAGTAACAAGTATAATTATTACAGTTCTAGCGATAATAACTGCATTATATGGGTAATAATGCATGTTACATTGATAATATTGGGAGTAATAAGTGTATTTATTATAGTTCTAGCGATAATAACTGCATAATATGGGTAATAATGCATGTTATATTGATAATAATATAAGTAATAAGTATAATTATTACAGTTCTAGCAATAATACCTCCATTATATGGGTAATAATGCATGTTATATTGATGATAATGAAAGTGATACGTACATTTATTATAGTTCTTGCGATAATAACTGCATCATATGGGTAATAATGCATGTTATATTGAGAATAATATAAGTAATAAGTATAATTATTACAGTTCTGGCGATAATAACTGCATTATATGGGTAACAATGCACGTTATATTGCTAATAATATAAGTAATAAGTATAATTATTACAGTTCTAGCGATAATAACTGCATTATATGGGTAATAATGCATGTTATATGTATAATATCGGGAGTAATAAGTATAATTATTATAGTTCTAGCGATAATAATAGTAAAATATGGCAAATAGTGCATGTTATATTGATAATAATAAAAGTAATAAATATATTTATTACAGTTCTATCGATAATAACTGCATAATATGGGTAATAATGCATGTTATATTGATGATAATAAAAGTAATACGTATATTTATTATAGTTCTAGCGATAATAACTGCATAATATGGGTAATAATGCACGTTATATTGATAATAATCTAAGTAATAAGTATAATTGTTACAGTTCTAGCGATAATAACTGCATTATATGGGTAATAATGCATGTTATATTGAGAATAATATAAGTAATAAGTATAATTTCATACAGTTCTGGCGATAATAACTGCATTATATGGGTAATAATGCACGTTATATTGCTAATAGTATAAGTAATAAGTATAATTATTACAGTTCTAGCGATAATAACTGCATTATATGGGTAATAATGCACGTTATATTGCTAGTAGTATAAGTAATAAGTATAATTATTACAGTTCTAGCGATAATAACTGCATAATATGGGTAATAATGCACGTTATATTGCTAATAATATAAGTAATAAGTATAATTATTACAGTTCTAGCGATAATAACTGCATTATATGGGTAATAATGCATGTTATATTGATAATAATATAAGTAATAAGTATAATTATTACAGTTCTAGCGATAATAACTGCATTATATGGGTAATAATGCACGTTATATTGCTAGTAGTATAAGTAATAAGTATAATTATTATAGTTCTAGCGATAATAACTGCATAATATGGGTAATAATGCACGTTATATTGCTAATAATATAAGTAATAGGTATAATTATTACAGTTCTAGCGATAATAACTGCATAATATGGGTAATAGTGCATGTTATATTGATAATAATATAAGTAATTAGTATAATTATTACAGTTCTAGCGATAATAACTGCATTATATGGGTAATAATGCACGTTATATTGCTAGTAGTATAAGTAATAAGTATAATTATTACAGTTCTAGCGATAATAACTGCATAATATGGGTAATAATGCACGTTACGTTGCTAATAATATAAGTAATGAGTACAATTATTACAGTTCTAGCGATAATAACTGCATTATATGGGTAATAATGCACGTTATATTGCTAATAATATAAGTAACAAGTATAATTATTACAGTTCTAGCGATAATAACTGCATTATATGGGTAATAATGCATGTTACATTGATAATATTGGGAGTAATAAGTGTATTTATTATAGTTCTAGCGATAATAACTGCATAATATGGGTAATAATGCATGTTATATTGATAATAATATAAGTAATAAGTATAATTATTACAGTTCTAGCAATAATACCTCCATTATATGGGTAATAATGCATGTTATATTGATGATAATGAAAGTGATACGTACATTTATTATAGTTCTTGCGATAATAACTGCATCATATGGGTAATAATGCATGTTATATTGAGAATAATATAAGTAATAAGTATAATTATTACAGTTCTGGCGATAATAACTGCATTATATGGGTAATAATGCATGTTATACTGCTAACAATATAAGTAATAAGTATAATTATTACAGTTCTAGCGATAATAACTGCATAATATGGGTAATAATGCACGTTATATTGCTAATAATATAAGTGTTGAGTATAATTATTACAGTTCTAGCGATAATAACTGCATTATATGGGTACTAATGCATGTTATATTGATGATAATAAAAGTAATACGTATATTTATTATAGTTCTAGCGATAATAACTGCATAATATGGGTAATAATGCATGTTATATTGATAATAATATAAGTAATTAGTATAATTATTACAGTTCTAGCGATAATAACTGCATTATATGGGTAATAATGCACGTTATATTGCTAATAATATAAGTAACAAGTATAATTATTACAGTTCTAGCGATAATAACTGCATTATATGGGTAATAATGCATGTTACATTGATAATATTGGGAGTAATAAGTGTATTTATTATAGTTCTAGCGATAATAACTGCATAATATGGGTAATAATGCATGTTATATTGATAATAATATAAGTAATAAGTATAATTATTACAGTTCTAGCAATAATACCTCCATTATATGGGTAATAATGCATGTTATATTGATGATAATGAAAGTGATACGTATATTTATTATAGTTCTTGCGATAATAACTGCATCATATGGGTAATAATGCATGTTATATTGAGAATAATATAAGTAATAAGTATAATTATTACAGTTCTGGCGATAATAACTGCATTATATGGGTAACAATGCACGTTATATTGATAATAGTATAAGTAATAAGTATAATTATTACAGTTCTAGCGATAATAACTGCATTATATGGGTAATAATGCACGTTATATTGCTAATAATATAAGTAATAAGTATAATTATTACAGTTCTAGCGATAATAACTGCATTATATGGGTAATAATGCATGTTATATTGATAACAATATAAGTAATAAGTACAATTATTACAGTTCTAGCGATAATAACTGCATTATATGGGTAATAATGCACGTTATATTGCTAGTAGTATAAGTAATAAGTATAATTATTACAGTTCTAGCGATAATAACTGCATAATATGGGTAATAATGCACGTTATATTGCTAATAATATAAGTAATAAGTATAATTATTACAGTTCTAGCGATAATAACTGCATTATATGGGTAATAATGCATGTTATATTGATAATAATATAAGTAATAAGTATAATTATTACAGTTCTAGCGATAATAACTGCATTATATGGGTAATAATGCACGTTATATTGCTAGTAGTATAAGTAATAAGTATAATTATTATAGTTCTAGCGATAATAACTGCATAATATGGGTAATAATGCACGTTATATTGCTAATAATATAAGTAATAAGTATAATTATTACAGTTCTAGCGATAATAACTGCATAATATGGGTAATAATGCATGTTATATTGATAATAATATAAGTAATTAGTATAATTATTACAGTTCTAGCGATAATAACTGCATTATATGGGTAATAATGCACGTTATATTGCTAGTAGTATAAGTAATAAGTATAATTATTACAGTTCTAGCGATAATAACTGCATAATATGGGTAATAATGCACGTTATATTGCTAATAATATAAGTAATAAGTATAATTATTACAGTTCTAGCGATAATAACTGCATAATATGGGTAATAATGCATGTTATATTGATAATAATATAAGTAATTAGTATAATTATTACAGTTCTAGCGATAATAACTGCATTATATGGGTAATAATGCACGTTATATTGCTAATAATATAAGTAACAAGTATAATTATTACAGTTCTAGCGATAATAACTGCATTATATGGGTAATAATGCATGTTATATTGAGAATAATATAAGTAATAAGTATGATTATTACAGTTCTGGCGATAATAACTGCATTATATGGGTAACAATGCACGTTATATTGATAATAGTATAAGTAATAAGTATAATTATTACAGTTCTAGCGATAATAACTGCATTATATGGGTAATAATGCACGTTATATTGCTAGTAGTATAAGTAATAAGTATAATTATTACAGTTCTAGCGATAATGACTGCATAATATGGGTAATAATGCACGTTATATTGCTAATAATATAAGTAATAAGTATAATTATTACAGTTCTAGCGATAATAACTGCATTATATGGGTAATAATGCATGTTATATTGATAATAATATAAGTAATAAGTATAATTATTACAGTTCTAGCGATAATAACTGCATTATATGGGTAATAATGCACGTTATATTGCTAGTAGTATAAGTAATAAGTATAATTATTATAGTTCTAGCGATAATAACTGCATAATATGGGTAATAATGCACGTTATATTGCTAATAATATAAGTAATAGGTATAATTATTACAGTTCTAGCGATAATAACTGCATAATATGGGTAATAGTGCATGTTATATTGATAATAATATAAGTAATTAGTATAATTATTACAGTTCTAGCGATAATAACTGCATTATATGGGTAATAATGCACGTTATATTGCTAGTAGTATAAGTAATAAGTATAATTATTACAGTTCTAGCGATAATAACTGCATAATATGGGTAATAATGCACGTTACGTTGCTAATAATATAAGTAATGAGTACAATTATTACAGTTCTAGCGATAATAACTGCATTATATGGGTAATAATGCACGTTATATTGCTAATAATATAAGTAACAAGTATAATTATTACAGTTCTAGCGATAATAACTGCATTATATGGGTAATAATGCATGTTACATTGATAATATTGGGAGTAATAAGTGTATTTATTATAGTTCTAGCGATAATAACTGCATAATATGGGTAATAATGCATGTTATATTGATAATAATATAAGTAATAAGTATAATTATTACAGTTCTAGCAATAATACCTCCATTATATGGGTAATAATGCATGTTATATTGATGATAATGAAAGTGATACGTACATTTATTATAGTTCTTGCGATAATAACTGCATCATATGGGTAATAATGCATGTTATATTGAGAATAATATAAGTAATAAGTATAATTATTACAGTTCTGGCGATAATAACTGCATTATATGGGTAATAATGCATGTTATACTGCTAACAATATAAGTAATAAGTATAATTATTACAGTTCTAGCGATAATAACTGCATAATATGGGTAATAATGCACGTTATATTGCTAATAATATAAGTGTTGAGTATAATTATTACAGTTCTAGCGATAATAACTGCATTATATGGGTACTAATGCATGTTATATTGATGATAATAAAAGTAATACGTATATTTATTATAGTTCTAGCGATAATAACTGCATAATATGGGTAATAATGCATGTTATATTGATAATAATATAAGTAATTAGTATAATTATTACAGTTCTAGCGATAATAACTGCATTATATGGGTAATAATGCACGTTATATTGCTAATAATATAAGTAACAAGTATAATTATTACAGTTCTAGCGATAATAACTGCATTATATGGGTAATAATGCATGTTACATTGATAATATTGGGAGTAATAAGTGTATTTATTATAGTTCTAGCGATAATAACTGCATAATATGGGTAATAATGCATGTTATATTGATAATAATATAAGTAATAAGTATAATTATTACAGTTCTAGCAATAATACCTCCATTATATGGGTAATAATGCATGTTATATTGATGATAATGAAAGTGATACGTATATTTATTATAGTTCTTGCGATAATAACTGCATCATATGGGTAATAATGCATGTTATATTGAGAATAATATAAGTAATAAGTATAATTATTACAGTTCTGGCGATAATAACTGCATTATATGGGTAACAATGCACGTTATATTGATAATAGTATAAGTAATAAGTATAATTATTACAGTTCTAGCGATAATAACTGCATTATATGGGTAATAATGCACGTTATATTGCTAATAATATAAGTAATAAGTATAATTATTACAGTTCTAGCGATAATAACTGCATTATATGGGTAATAATGCATGTTATATTGATAACAATATAAGTAATAAGTACAATTATTACAGTTCTAGCGATAATAACTGCATTATATGGGTAATAATGCACGTTATATTGCTAGTAGTATAAGTAATAAGTATAATTATTACAGTTCTAGCGATAATAACTGCATAATATGGGTAATAATGCACGTTATATTGCTAATAATATAAGTAATAAGTATAATTATTACAGTTCTAGCGATAATAACTGCATTATATGGGTAATAATGCATGTTATATTGATAATAATATAAGTAATAAGTATAATTATTACAGTTCTAGCGATAATAACTGCATTATATGGGTAATAATGCACGTTATATTGCTAGTAGTATAAGTAATAAGTATAATTATTATAGTTCTAGCGATAATAACTGCATAATATGGGTAATAATGCACGTTATATTGCTAATAATATAAGTAATAAGTATAATTATTACAGTTCTAGCGATAATAACTGCATAATATGGGTAATAATGCATGTTATATTGATAATAATGTAAGTAATTAGTATAATTATTACAGTTCTAGCGATAATAACTGCATTATATGGGTAATAATGCACGTTATATTGCTAGTAGTATAAGTAATAAGTATAATTATTACAGTTCTAGCGATAATAACTGCATAATATGGGTAATAATGCACGTTATATTGCTAATAATATAAGTAATAAGTATAATTATTACAGTTCTAGCGATAATAACTGCATAATATGGGTAATAATGCATGTTATATTGATAATAATATAAGTAATTAGTATAATTATTACAGTTCTAGCGATAATAACTGCATTATATGGGTAATAATGCACGTTATATTGCTAATAATATAAGTAACAAGTATAATTATTACAGTTCTAGCGATAATAACTGCATTATATGGGTAATAATGCATGTTATATTGAGAATAATATAAGTAATAAGTATGATTATTACAGTTCTGGCGATAATAACTGCATTATATGGGTAACAATGCACGTTATATTGATAATAGTATAAGTAATAAGTATAATTATTACAGTTCTAGCGATAATAACTGCATTATATGGGTAATAATGCACGTTATATTGCTAATAATATAAGTAATAAGTATAATTATTACAGTTCTAGCGATAATAACTGCATTATATGGGTAATAATGCATGTTATATTGATAATAATATAAGTAATAAGTATAATTATTACAGTTCTAGCGATAATAACTGCATTATATGGGTAATAATGCACGTTATATTGCTAGTAGTATAAGTAATAAGTATAATTATTACAGTTCTAGCGATAATGACTGCATAATATGGGTAATAATGCACGTTATATTGCTAATAATATAAGTAATAAGTATAATTATTACAGTTCTAGCGATAATAACTGCATTATATGGGTAATAATGCATGTTATATTGATAATAATATAAGTAATAAGTATAATTATTACAGTTCTAGCGATAATAACTGCATTATATGGGTAATAATGCACGTTATATTGCTAGTAGTATAAGTAATAAGTATAATTATTATAGTTCTAGCGATAATAACTGCATAATATGGGTAATAATGCACGTTATATTGCTAATAATATAAGTAATAGGTATAATTATTACAGTTCTAGCGATAATAACTGCATAATATGGGTAATAATGCATGTTATATTGATAATAATATAAGTAATTAGTATAATTATTACAGTTCTAGCGATAATAACTGCATTATATGGGTAATAATGCACGTTATATTGCTAATAATATAAGTAACAAGTATAATTATTACAGTTCTAGCGATAATAACTGCATTATATGGGTAATAATGCATGTTACATTGATAATATTGGGAGTAATAAGTGTATTTATTATAGTTCTAGCGATAATAACTGCATAATATGGGTAATAATGCATGTTATATTGATAATAATATAAGTAATAAGTATAATTATTACAGTTCTAGCAATAATACCTCCATTATATGGGTAATAATGCATGTTATATTGATGATAATGAAAGTGATACGTATATTTATTATAGTTCTTGCGATAATAACTGCATCATATGGGTAATAATGCATGTTATATTGAGAATAATGTAAGTAATAAGTATAATTATTACAGTTCTGGCGATAATAACTGCATTATATGGGTAACAATGCACGTTATATTGATAATAGTATAAGTAATAAGTATAATTATTACAGTTCTAGCGATAATAACTGCATTATATGGGTAATAATGCACGTTATATTGCTAATAATATAAGTAATAAGTATAATTATTACAGTTCTAGCGATAATAACTGCATTATATGGGTAATAATGCATGTTATATTGATAATAATATAAGTAATGAGTATAATTATTACAGTTCTAGCGATAATAACTGCATTATATGGGTAATAATGCACGTTATATTGCTAGTAGTATAAGTAATAAGTATAATTATTACAGTTCTAGCGATAATAACTGCATAATATGGGTAATAATGCACGTTATATTGCTAATAATATAAGTAATAAGTATAATTATTACAGTTCTAGCGATAATAACTGCATTATATGGGTAATAATGCATGTTATATTGATAATAATATAAGTAATTAGTATAATTATTACAGTTCTAGCGATAATAACTGCATTATATGGGTAATAATGCACGTTATATTGCTAGTAGTATAAGTAATAAGTATAATTATTACAGTTCTAGCGATAATAACTGCATAATATGGGTAATAATGCACGTTATGTTGCTAATAATATAAGTAATGAGTACAATTATTACAGTTCTAGCGATAATAACTGCATTATATGGGTAATAATGCATGTTACATTGATAATAATATAAGTAACAAGTATAATTAACACAGTTCTAGCGATAATAACTGCATTATATGGGTAATAATGCATGTTACATTGATAATATTGGGAGTAATAAGTGTATTTATTATAGTTCTAGCGATAATAACTGCATAATATGGGTAATAATGCATGTTATATTGATAATAATATAAGTAATAAGTATAATTATTACAGTTCTAGCAATAATACCTCCATTATATGGGTAATAATGCATGTTATATTGATGATAATGAAAGTGATACGTACATTTATTATAGTTCTTGCGATAATAACTGCATCATATGGGTAATAATGCATGTTATATTGAGAATAATATAAGTAATAAGTATAATTATTACAGTTCTGGCGATAATAACTGCATTATATGGGTAACAATGCACGTTATATTGCTAATAATATAAGTAATAAGTATAATTATTACAGTTCTAGCGATAATAACTGCATTATATGGGTAATAATGCATGTTATATGTATAATATCGGGAGTAATAAGTATAATTATTATAGTTCTAGCGATAATAATAGTAAAATATGGCAAATAGTGCATGTTATATTGATAATAATAAAAGTAATAAATATATTTATTACAGTTCTATCGATAATAACTGCATAATATGGGTAATAATGCATGTTATATTGATGATAATAAAAGTAATACGTATATTTATTATAGTTCTAGCGATAATAACTGCATAATATGGGTAATAATGCACGTTATATTGATAATAATCTAAGTAATAAGTATAATTGTTACAGTTCTAGCGATAATAACTGCATTATATGGGTAATAATGCATGTTATATTGAGAATAATATAAGTAATAAGTATAATTTCATACAGTTCTGGCGATAATAACTGCATTATATGGGTAATAATGCACGTTATATTGCTAGTAGTATAAGTAATAAGTATAATTATTATAGTTCTAGCGATAATAACTGCATAATATGGGTAATAATGCACGTTATATTGCTAATAATATAAGTAATAGGTATAATTATTACAGTTCTAGCGATAATAACTGCATAATATGGGTAATAGTGCATGTTATATTGATAATAATATAAGTAATTAGTATAATTATTACAGTTCTAGCGATAATAACTGCATTATATGGGTAATAATGCACGTTATATTGCTAGTAGTATAAGTAATAAGTATAATTATTACAGTTCTAGCGATAATAACTGCATAATATGGGTAATAATGCACGTTACGTTGCTAATAATATAAGTAATGAGTACAATTATTACAGTTCTAGCGATAATAACTGCATTATATGGGTAATAATGCACGTTATATTGCTAATAATATAAGTAACAAGTATAATTATTACAGTTCTAGCGATAATAACTGCATAATATGGGTAATAATGCACGTTATATTGCTAATAATATAAGTAATAAGTATAATTATTACAGTTCTAGCGATAATAACTGCATTATATGGGTAATAATGCATGTTATATTGATAATAATATAAGTAATAAGTATAATTATTACAGTTCTAGCGATAATAACTGCATTATATGGGTAATAATGCACGTTATATTGCTAGTAGTATAAGTAATAAGTATAATTATTATAGTTCTAGCGATAATAACTGCATAATATGGGTAATAATGCACGTTATATTGCTAATAATATAAGTAATAGGTATAATTATTACAGTTCTAGCGATAATAACTGCATAATATGGGTAATAGTGCATGTTATATTGATAATAATATAAGTAATTAGTATAATTATTACAGTTCTAGCGATAATAACTGCATTATATGGGTAATAATGCACGTTATATTGCTAGTAGTATAAGTAATAAGTATAATTATTACAGTTCTAGCGATAATAACTGCATAATATGGGTAATAATGCACGTTACGTTGCTAATAATATAAGTAATGAGTACAATTATTACAGTTCTAGCGATAATAACTGCATTATATGGGTAATAATGCACGTTATATTGCTAATAATATAAGTAACAAGTATAATTATTACAGTTCTAGCGATAATAACTGCATTATATGGGTAATAATGCATGTTACATTGATAATATTGGGAGTAATAAGTGTATTTATTATAGTTCTAGCGATAATAACTGCATAATATGGGTAATAATGCATGTTATATTGATAATAATATAAGTAATAAGTATAATTATTACAGTTCTAGCAATAATACCTCCATTATATGGGTAATAATGCATGTTATATTGATGATAATGAAAGTGATACGTACATTTATTATAGTTCTTGCGATAATAACTGCATCATATGGGTAATAATGCATGTTATATTGAGAATAATATAAGTAATAAGTATAATTATTACAGTTCTGGCGATAATAACTGCATTATATGGGTAATAATGCATGTTATACTGCTAACAATATAAGTAATAAGTATAATTATTACAGTTCTAGCGATAATAACTGCATAATATGGGTAATAATGCACGTTATATTGCTAATAATATAAGTGTTGAGTATAATTATTACAGTTCTAGCGATAATAACTGCATTATATGGGTACTAATGCATGTTATATTGATGATAATAAAAGTAATACGTATATTTATTATAGTTCTAGCGATAATAACTGCATAATATGGGTAATAATGCATGTTATATTGATAATAATATAAGTAATTAGTATAATTATTACAGTTCTAGCGATAATAACTGCATTATATGGGTAATAATGCACGTTATATTGCTAATAATATAAGTAACAAGTATAATTATTACAGTTCTAGCGATAATAACTGCATTATATGGGTAATAATGCATGTTACATTGATAATATTGGGAGTAATAAGTGTATTTATTATAGTTCTAGCGATAATAACTGCATAATATGGGTAATAATGCATGTTATATTGATAATAATATAAGTAATAAGTATAATTATTACAGTTCTAGCAATAATACCTCCATTATATGGGTAATAATGCATGTTATATTGATGATAATGAAAGTGATACGTATATTTATTATAGTTCTTGCGATAATAACTGCATCATATGGGTAATAATGCATGTTATATTGAGAATAATATAAGTAATAAGTATAATTATTACAGTTCTGGCGATAATAACTGCATTATATGGGTAACAATGCACGTTATATTGATAATAGTATAAGTAATAAGTATAATTATTACAGTTCTAGCGATAATAACTGCATTATATGGGTAATAATGCACGTTATATTGCTAATAATATAAGTAATAAGTATAATTATTACAGTTCTAGCGATAATAACTGCATTATATGGGTAATAATGCATGTTATATTGATAACAATATAAGTAATAAGTACAATTATTACAGTTCTAGCGATAATAACTGCATTATATGGGTAATAATGCACGTTATATTGCTAGCAGTATAAGTAATAAGTATAATTATTACAGTTCTAGCGATAATAACTGCATAATATGGGTAATAATGCACGTTATATTGCTAATAATATAAGTAATAAGTATAATTATTACAGTTCTAGCGATAATAACTGCATTATATGGGTAATAATGCATGTTATATTGATAATAATATAAGTAATAAGTATAATTATTACAGTTCTAGCGATAATAACTGCATTATATGGGTAATAATGCACGTTATATTGCTAGTAGTATAAGTAATAAGTATAATTATTATAGTTCTAGCGATAATAACTGCATAATATGGGTAATAATGCACGTTATATTGCTAATAATATAAGTAATAAGTATAATTATTACAGTTCTAGCGATAATAACTGCATAATATGGGTAATAATGCATGTTATATTGATAATAATATAAGTAATTAGTATAATTATTACAGTTCTAGCGATAATAACTGCATTATATGGGTAATAATGCACGTTATATTGCTAGTAGTATAAGTAATAAGTATAATTATTACAGTTCTAGCGATAATGACTGCATAATATGGGTAATAATGCACGTTATATTGCTAATAATATAAGTAATAAGTATAATTATTACAGTTCTAGCGATAATAACTGCATTATATGGGTAATAATGCATGTTATATTGATAATAATATAAGTAATAAGTATAATTATTACAGTTCTAGCGATAATAACTGCATTATATGGGTAATAATGCACGTTATATTGCTAGTAGTATAAGTAATAAGTATAATTATTATAGTTCTAGCGATAATAACTGCATAATATGGGTAATAATGCACGTTATATTGCTAATAATATAAGTAATAGGTATAATTATTACAGTTCTAGCGATAATAACTGCATAATATGGGTAATAATGCATGTTATATTGATAATAATATAAGTAATTAGTATAATTATTACAGTTCTAGCGATAATAACTGCATTATATGGGTAATAATGCACGTTATATTGCTAGTAGTATAAGTAATAAGTATAATTATTACAGTTCTAGCGATAATAACTGCATAATATGGGTAATAATGCACGTTATGTTGCTAATAATATAAGTAATGAGTACAATTATTACAGTTCTAGCGATAATAACTGCATTATATGGGTAATAATGCACGTTACATTGCTAATAATATAAGTAACAAGTATAATTATTACAGTTCTAGCGATAATAACTGCATTATATGGGTAATAATGCATGTTACATTGATAATATTGGGAGTAATAAGTGTATTTATTATAGTTCTAGCGATAATAACTGCATAATATGGGTAATAATGCATGTTATATTGATAATAATATAAGTAATAAGTATAATTATTACAGTTCTAGCAATAATACCTCCATTATATGGGTAATAATGCATGTTATATTGATGATAATGAAAGTGATACGTACATTTATTATAGTTCTTGCGATAATAACTGCATCATATGGGTAATAATGCATGTTATATTGAGAATAATATAAGTAATAAGTATAATTATTACAGTTCTGGCGATAATAACTGCATTATATGGGTAACAATGCACGTTATATTGATAATAGTATAAGTAATAAGTATAATTATTACATCTAGCGATAATAACTGCATTATATGGGTAATAATGCACGTTATATTGCTAATAATATAAGTAATAAGTATAATTATTACAGTTCTAGCGATAATAACTGCATTATATGGGTAATAATGCATGTTATATTGATAATAATATAAGTAATAAGTATAATTATTACAGTTCTAGCGATAATAACTGCATTATATGGGTAATAATGCACGTTATATTGCTAGTAGTATAAGTAATAAGTATAATTATTACAGTTCTAGCGATAATAACTGCATAATATGGGTAATAATGCACGTTATATTGCTAATAATATAAGTAATAAGTATAATTATTACAGTTCTAGCGATAATAACTGCATTATATGGGTAATAATGCACGTTACATTGCTAATAATATAAGTAACAAGTATAATTATTACAGTTCTAGCGATAATAACTGCATTATATGGGTAATAATGCATGTTACATTGATAATATTGGGAGTAATAAGTGTATTTATTATAGTTCTAGCGATAATAACTGCATAATATGGGTAATAATGCATGTTATATTGATAATAATATAAGTAATAAGTATAATTATTACAGTTCTAGCAATAATACCTCCATTATATGGGTAATAATGCATGTTATATTGAGAATAATATAAGTAATAAGTATAATTATTACAGTTCTGGCGATAATAACTGCATTATATGGGTAATAATGCACGTTATATTGCTAGTAGTATAAGTAATAAGTATAATTATTACAGTTCTAGCGATAATAACTGCATAATATGGGTAATAATGCACGTTATATTGCTAATAATATAAGTAATAAGTATAATTATTACAGTTCTAGCGATAATAACTGCATTATATGGGTAATAATGCATGTTATATGTATAATATCGGGAGTAATAAGTATAATTATTATAGTTCTAGCGATAATAATAGTAAAATATGGCAAATAGTGCATGTTATATTGATAATAATAAAAGTAATAAATATATTTATTACAGTTCTATCGATAATAACTGCATAATATGGGTAATAATGCATGTTATATTGATGATAAGAAAAGTAATACGTATATTTATTATAGTTCTAGCGATAATAACTGCATAATATGGGTAATAATGCACGTTATATTGATAATAATCTAAGTAATAAGTATAATTGTTACAGTTCTAGCGATAATAACTGCATTATATGGGTAATAATGCATGTTATATTGAGAATAATATAAGTAATAAGTATAATTTCATACAGTTCTGGCGATAATAACTGCATTATATGGGTAATAATGCACGTTATATTGCTAATAGTATAAGTAAAAGTATAATTATTACAGTTCTAGCGATAATAACTGCATTATATGGGTAATAATGCATGTTATATTGATAATAATATAAGTAATTAGTATAATTATTACAGTTCTAGCGATAATAACTGCATTATATGGGTAATAATGCACGTTATATTGCTAGTAGTATAAGTAATAAGTATAATTATTACAGTTCTAGCGATAATAACTGCATAATATGGGTAATAATGCACGTTATGTTGCTAATAATATAAGTAATGAGTACAATTATTACAGTTCTAGCGATAATAACTGCATTATATGGGTAATAATGCACGTTATATTGCTAGTAGTATAAGTAATAAGTATAATTATTATAGTTCTAGCGATAATAACTGCATAATATGGGTAATAATGCACGTTATATTGCTAATAATATAAGTAATAGGTATAATTATTACAGTTCTAGCGATAATAACTGCATAATATGGGTAATAATGCATGTTATATTGATAATAATATAAGTAATTAGTATAATTATTACAGTTCTAGCGATAATAACTGCATTATATGGGTAATAATGCACGTTACATTGCTAATAATATAAGTAACAAGTATAATTATTACAGTTCTAGCGATAATAACTGCATTATATGGGTAATAATGCATGTTACATTGATAATATTGGGAGTAATAAGTGTATTTATTATAGTTCTAGCGATAATAACTGCATAATATGGGTAATAATGCATGTTATATTGATAATAATATAAGTAATAAGTATAATTATTACAGTTCTAGCAATAATACCTCCATTATATGGGTAATAATGCATGTTATATTGATGATAATGAAAGTGATACGTACATTTATTATAGTTCTTGCGATAATAACTGCATCATATGGGTAATAATGCATGTTATATTGAGAATAATATAAGTAATAAGTATAATTATTACAGTTCTGGCGATAATAACTGCATTATATGGGTAACAATGCACGTTATATTGATAATAGTATAAGTAATAAGTATAATTATTACAGTTCTAGCGATAATAACTGCATTATATGGGTAATAATGCACGTTATATTGCTAATAATATAAGTAATAAGTATAATTATTACAGTTCTAGCGATAATAACTGCATTATATGGGTAATAATGCATGTTATATTGATAATAATATAAGTAATAAGTATAATTATTACAGTTCTAGCGATAATAACTGCATTATATGGGTAATAATGCACGTTATATTGCTAGTAGTATAAGTAATAAGTATAATTATTACAGTTCTAGCGATAATAACTGCATAATATGGGTAATAATGCACGTTATATTGCTAATAATATAAGTAATAAGTATAATTATTACAGTTCTAGCGATAATAACTGCATTATTTGGGTAATAATGCATGTTATATGTATAATATCGGGAGTAATAAGTATAATTATTATAGTTCTAGCGATAATAATAGTAAAATATGGCAAATAGTGCATGTTATATTGATAATAATAAAAGTAATAAATATATTTATTACAGTTCTATCGATAATAACTGCATAATATGGGTAATAATGCATGTTATATTGATGATAATAAAAGTAATACGTATATTTATTATAGTTCTAGCGATAATAACTGCATAATATGGGTAATAATGCACGTTATATTGATAATAATCTAAGTAATAAGTATAATTGTTACAGTTCTAGCGATAATAACTGCATTATATGGGTAATAATGCATGTTATATTGAGAATAATATAAGTAATAAGTATAATTTCATACAGTTCTGGCGATAATAACTGCATTATATGGGTAATAATGCACGTTATATTGCTAATAGTATAAGTAATAAGTATAATTATTACAGTTCTAGCGATAATACCTCCATTATATGGGTAATAATGCATGTTATATTGATAATAATATAAGTAATAAGTATATTTATTACAGTTCTAGCGATAATAACTGCATAATATGGGTAATAATGCACGTTATATTGCTAATAATATAAGTAATGAGTATAATTATTACAGTTCTAGCGATAATAACTGCATTATATGGGTAATAAGGCATGTTATATTGATAATAATATAAGTAATAAGTATAATTATTACAGTTCTGGCGATAATAACTGCATTATATGGGTAATAATGCACGTTATATTGCTAATAGTATAAGTAATAAGTATAATTATTACAGTTCTAGCGATAATACCTCCATTATATGGGTAATAATGCATGTTATGTTGATAATAATATAAGTAATAAGTATAATTATTACAGTTCTAGCGATAATAACTGCATAATATGGGTAATAATGCATGTTATATTGAGAATAGTATAAGTAATAAGTATAATTATTACAGTTCTGGCGATAATAACTGCATTATATGGGTAATAATGCACGTTATATTGCTAATAGTATAAGTAATAAGTATAATTATTACAGTTCTTGCGATAATACCTCCATTATATGGGTAATAATGCATGTTATATTGATAATAATATAAGTAATAAGTATAATTATTACAGTTCTAGCGATAATAACTGCATTATATGGGTAATAATGCACGTTATATTGCTAATAATATAAGTAATAAGCATAATTATCACAGTTCTAGCGATAATAACTGCATTATATGGGTAATAATGCATGTTATATTGATAATATCGGGAGTAGTAAGTATAATTATTATAGTTCTAGCGATAATAATAGTAAAATATGGCAAATAGTGCATGTTATATTGATAATAGTAAAAGTAATAAGTATATTTATTACAGTTCTATCGATAATAACTGCATAATATGGGTAATAATGCATGTTATGTTGATGATAATGAAAGTAATACGTATGTTTATTATAGTTCTAGCGATAATAACTGCATAATATGGGTAATAATGCATGTTATATTGAGAATAATATAAGTAGTAAGTATAATTATGACAGTTCTAGCGATAATAACTGCATTATATGGGTAATAATGCACGTTATATTGCTAACAATATAAGTAATAAGTATAATTATTACAGTTCTAGCGATAATAACTGCATTATATGGGTAAAAATGCATGTTATATTGATAATAATATAAGTAATAAGTATAATTATTACAGTTCTAGCGATAATAACTGCATAATATGGGTAATAATGCACGTTATATTGCTAATAATATAAGTAATGAGTATATTTATTACAGTTCTAGCGATAATAACTGCATAATATGGGTAATAATGCACGTTATATTGCTAATCATATAAGTAATGAGTACAATTATTACAGTTCTAGCGATAATAACTGCATTATATGGGTAATAATGCATGTTATATTGATGATAATAAAAGTAATACGTATATTTATTACAGTTCTAGCGATAATAACTGCATTATATGCGTAATAAGGCATGTTATATTGATAATATCGGGAGTAATAAGTATAATTATTATAGTTCTAGCGATAATAATAGTAAAATATGGCTAATAGTGCATGATATATTGATAATAGTAAAAGTAATAAGTATATTTATTACAGTTCTATCGATAATAACTGCATAATATGGGTAATAATGCACGTTATATTGCTAATAATATAAGTAATGAGTATAATTATTACAGTTCTAGCGATAATAACTGCATTATATGGGTAATAATGCATGTTATATTGAGAATAATATAAGTAATAAGTATAATTATTATAGTTCTAGCGATAATAATAGTAAAATATGGCTAATAGTGCATGATATATTGATAATAGTAAAAGTAATAAGTATATTTATTACAGTTCTATCGATAATAACTGCATAATATGGGTAATAATGCACGTTATATTGCTAATAATATAAGTAATGAGTATAATTATTACAGTTCTAGCGATAATAACTGCATTATATGGGTAATAATGCATGTTATATTGAGAATAATATAAGTAATAAGTATAATTTCATACAGTTCTGGCGATAATAACTGCATTATATGGGTAATAATGCACGTTATATTGCTAATAGTATAAGTAATAAGTATAATTATTACAGTTCTAGCGATAATACCTCCATTATATGGGTAATAATGCATGTTATATTGATAATAATATAAGTAATAAGTATATTTATTACAGTTCTAGCGATAATAACTGCATAATATGGGTAATAATGCACGTTATATTGCTAATAATATAAGTAATGAGTATAATTATTACAGTTCTAGCGATAATAACTGCATTATATGGGTAATAAGGCATGTTATATTGATAATAATATAAGTAATAAGTATAATTATTACAGTTCTGGCGATAATAACTGCATTATATGGGTAATAATGCACGTTATATTGCTAATAGTATAAGTAATAAGTATAATTATTACAGTTCTAGCGATAATACCTCCATTATATGGGTAATAATGCATGTTATGTTGATAATAATATAAGTAATAAGTATAATTATTACAGTTCTAGCGATAATAACTGCATAATATGGGTAATAATGCATGTTATATTGAGAATAGTATAAGTAATAAGTATAATTATTACAGTTCTGGCGATAATAACTGCATTATATGGGTAATAATGCACGTTATATTGCTAATAGTATAAGTAATAAGTATAATTATTACAGTTCTTGCGATAATACCTCCATTATATGGGTAATAATGCATGTTATATTGATAATAATATAAGTAATAAGTATAATTATTACAGTTCTAGCGATAATAACTGCATTATATGGGTAATAATGCACGTTATATTGCTAATAATATAAGTAATAAGCATAATTATCACAGTTCTAGCGATAATAACTGCATTATATGGGTAATAATGCATGTTATATTGATAATATCGGGAGTAGTAAGTATAATTATTATAGTTCTAGCGATAATAATAGTAAAATATGGCAAATAGTGCATGTTATATTGATAATAGTAAAAGTAATAAGTATATTTATTACAGTTCTATCGATAATAACTGCATAATATGGGTAATAATGCATGTTATGTTGATGATAATGAAAGTAATACGTATGTTTATTATAGTTCTAGCGATAATAACTGCATAATATGGGTAATAATGCATGTTATATTGAGAATAATATAAGTAGTAAGTATAATTATGACAGTTCTAGCGATAATAACTGCATTATATGGGTAATAATGCACGTTATATTGCTAACAATATAAGTAATAAGTATAATTATTACAGTTCTAGCGATAATAACTGCATTATATGGGTAAAAATGCATGTTATATTGATAATAATATAAGTAATAAGTATAATTATTACAGTTCTAGCGATAATAACTGCATAATATGGGTAATAATGCACGTTATATTGCTAATAATATAAGTAATGAGTATATTTATTACAGTTCTAGCGATAATAACTGCATAATATGGGTAATAATGCACGTTATATTGCTAATCATATAAGTAATGAGTACAATTATTACAGTTCTAGCGATAATAACTGCATTATATGGGTAATAATGCATGTTATATTGATGATAATAAAAGTAATACGTATATTTATTACAGTTCTAGCGATAATAACTGCATTATATGCGTAATAAGGCATGTTATATTGATAATATCGGGAGTAATAAGTATAATTATTATAGTTCTAGCGATAATAATAGTAAAATATGGCTAATAGTGCATGATATATTGATAATAGTAAAAGTAATAAGTATATTTATTACAGTTCTATCGATAATAACTGCATAATTTGGGTAATAATGCACGTTATATTGCTAATAATATAAGTAATGAGTATAATTATTACAGTTCTAGCGATAATAACTGCATTATATGGGTAATAATGCATGTTATATTGAGAATAATATAAGTAATAAGTATAATTATTATAGTTCTAGCGATAATAATAGTAAAATATGGCTAATAGTGCATGATATATTGATAATAGTAAAAGTAATAAGTATATTTATTACAGTTCTATCGATAATAACTGCATAATATGGGTAATAATGCACGTTATATTGCTAATAATATAAGTAATGAGTATAATTATTACAGTTCTAGCGATAATAACTGCATTATATGGGTAATAATGCATGTTATATTGAGAATAATATAAGTAATAAGTATAATTATTACAGTTCTGGCGATAATAACTGCATTATATGGGTAATAATGCACGTTATATTGCTAATAGTATAAGTAATAAGTATAATTATTACAGTTCTAGCGATAATACCTCCATTATATGGGTAATAATGCATGTTATGTTGATAATAATATAAGTAACAAGTATAATTATTACAGTTCTAGCGATAATAACTGCATTATATGGGTAATAATGCATGTTATATTGATAATAATATAAGTAATAAGTATAATTATTACAGTTCTAGCGATAATAACTGCATAATATGGGTAATAATGCACGTTATATTGCTAATAATATAAGTAATGAGTATAATTATTACAGTTCTAGCGATAATAACTGCATTATATGGGTAATAAGGCATGTTATATTGATAATATCGGGAGTAATAAGTATAATTATTATAGTTCTAGCGATAATAATAGTAAAATATGGCTAATAGTGCATTATATATTGATAATAGTAAAAGTAATAAGTGTATTTATTACAGTTCTATCGATAATAACTGCATTATATGGGTAATAATGCATGTTACATTGATAATATTGGGAGTAATAAGTGTATTTATTATAGTTCTAGCGATAGTAACTGCATAATATGGGTAATAATGCATGTTATATTGATAATAATATAAGTAATAAGTATAATTATTACAGTTCTAGCAATAATACCTCCATTATATGGGTAATAATGCATGTTATATTGATGATAATGAAAGTGATACGTATATTTATTATAGTTCTTGCGATAATAACTGCATCATATGGGTAATAATGCATGTTATATTGAGAATAATATAAGTAATAAGTATAATTATTACAGTTCTGGCGATAATAACTGCATTATATGGGTAACAATGCACGTTATATTGATAATAGTATAAGTAATAAGTATAATTATTACAGTTCTAGCGATAATAACTGCATTATATGGGTAATAATGCACGTTATATTGCTAATAATATAAGTAATAAGTATAATTATTACAGTTCTAGCGATAATAACTGCATTATATGGGTAATAATGCATGTTATATTGATAATAATATAAGTAATAAGTATAATTATTACAGTTCTAGCGATAATAACTGCACTATATGGGTAATAATGCACGTTATATTGCTAGTAGTATAAGTAATAAGTATAATTATTACAGTTCTAGCGATAATAACTGCATAATATGGGTAATAATGCACGTTATATTGCTAATAATATAAGTAATGAGTATAATTATTACAGTTCTAGCGATAATAACTGCATTATATGGGTAATAATGCATGTTATATTGATAATAATATAAGTAATAAGTATAATTATTACAGTTCTAGCGATAATAACTGCATTATATGGGTAATAATGCACGTTATATTGCTAGTAGTATAAGTAATAAGTATAATTATTATAGTTCTAGCGATAATAACTGCATAATATGGGTAATAATGCACGTTATATTGCTAATAATGTAAGTAATAAGTATAATTATTACAGTTCTAGCGATAATAACTGCATAATATGGGTAATAATGCATGTTATATTGATAATAATATAAGTAATTAGTATAATTATTACAGTTCTAGCGATAATAACTGCATTATATGGGTAATAATGCACGTTATATTGCTAGTAGTATAAGTAATAAGTATAATTATTACAGTTCTAGCGATAATAACTGCATAATATGGGTAATAATGCACGTTATATTGCTAATAATATAAGTAATGAGTACAATTATTACAGTTCTAGCGATAATAACTGCATTATATGGGTAATAATGCACGTTATATTGCTAATAATATAAGTAACAAGTATAATTATTACAGTTCTAGCGATAATAACTGCATTATATGGGTAATAATGCATGTTACATTGATAATATTGGGAGTAATAAGTGTATTTATTATAGTTCTAGCGATAATAACTGCATAATATGGGTAATAATGCATGTTATATTGATAATAATATAAGTAATAAGTATAATTATTACAGTTCTAGCAATAATACCTCCATTATATGGGTAATAATGCATGTTATATTGATGATAATGAAAGTGATACGTACATTTATTATAGTTCTTGCGATAATAACTGCATCATATGGGTAATAATGCATGTTATATTGAGAATAATATAAGTAATAAGTATAATTATTACAGTTCTGGCGATAATAACTGCATTATATGGGTAACAATGCACGTTATATTGATAATAGTATAAGTAATAAGTATAATTATTACAGTTCTAGCGATAATAACTGCATTATATGGGTAATAATGCATGTTATATTGATGATAATAAAAGTAATACGTATATTTATTACAGTTCTAGCGATAATAACTGCATTATATGCGTAATAAGGCATGTTATATTGATAATATCGGGAGTAATAAGTATAATTATTATAGTTCTAGCGATAATAATAGTAAAATATGGCTAATAGTGCATGATATATTGATAATAGTAAAAGTAATAAGTATATTTATTACAGTTCTATCGATAATAACTGCATAATATGGGTAATAATGCACGTTATATTGCTAATAATATAAGTAATGAGTATAATTATTACAGTTCTAGCGATAATAACTGCATTATATGGGTAATAATGCATGTTATATTGAGAATAATATAAGTAATAAGTATAATTATTACAGTTCTGGCGATAATAACTGCATTATATGGGTAATAATGCACGTTATATTGCTAATAGTATAAGTAATAAGTATAATTATTACAGTTCTAGCGATAATACCTCCATTATATGGGTAATAATGCATGTTATGTTGATAATAATATAAGTAATAAGTATAATTATTACAGTTCTAGCGATAATAACTGCATTATATGGGTAATAATGCATGTTATATTGAGAATAATATAAGTAATAAGTATAATTATTACAGTTCTGGCGATAATAACTGCATTATATGGGTAATAATGCAC
Source organism: Megachile leachella (assembly GCA_963576845.1). Lineage (NCBI taxonomy): Eukaryota > Metazoa > Arthropoda > Insecta > Hymenoptera > Megachilidae > Megachile > Megachile leachella. The sequence continues at coordinate 78,358 of CAUYWW010000042.1, read as the reverse complement.
GTTATATTGCTAATAGTATAAGTAATAAGTATAATTATTACAGTTCTAGCGATAATACCTCCATTATATGGGTAATAATGCATGTTATATTGATAATAATATAAGTAATAAGTATAATTATTACAGTTCTAGCGATAATAACTGCATAATATGGGTAATAATGCACGTTATATTGCTAATAATATAAGTAATGAGTATAATTATTACAGTTCTAGCGATAATAACTGCATTATATGGGTAATAAGGCATGTTATATTGATAATATCGGGAGTAATAAGTATAATTATTATAGTTCTAGCGATAATAATAGTAAAATATGGCTAATAGTGCATTATATATTGATAATAGTAAAAGTAATAAGTGTATTTATTACAGTTCTATCGATAATAACTGCATTATATGGGTAATAATGCATGTTACATTGATAATATTGGGAGTAATAAGTGTGTTTATTATAGTTCTAGCGATAATAACTGCATAATATGGGTAATAATGCATGTTATATTGATAATAATATAAGTAATAAGTATAATTATTACAGTTCTAACAATAATACCTCCATTATATGGGTAATAATGCATGTTATATTGATGATAATGAAAGTGATACGTATATTTATTATAGTTCTTGCGATAATAACTGCATCATATGGGTAATAATGCATGTTATATTGAGAATAATATAAGTAATAAGTATAATTATTACAGTTCTGGCGATAATAACTGCATTATATGGGTAACAATGCACGTTATATTGATAATAGTATAAGTAATAAGTATAATTATTATAGTTCTAGCGATAATAACTGCATAATATGGGTAATAATGCACGTTATATTGCTAATAATATAAGTAATAAGTATAATTATTACAGTTCTAGCGATAATAACTGCATTATATGGGTAATAATGCACGTTATATTGCTAGTAGTATAAGTAATAAGTATAATTATTACAGTTCTAGCGATAATAACTGCATTATATGGGTAATAATGCATGTTATATTGATAATAATATAAGTAATAAGTATAATTATTACAGTTCTAGCGATAATAACTGCATTATATGGGTAATAATGCACGTTATATTGCTAGTAGTATAAGTAATAAGTATAATTATTATAGTTCTAGCGATAATAACTGCATAATATGGGTAATAATGCACGTTATATTGCTAATAATATAAGTAATAAGTATAATTATTACAGTTCTTGCGATAATAACTGCATAATATGGGTAATAATGCATGTTATATTGATAATAATATAAGTAATTAGTATAATTATTACAGTTCTAGCGATAATAACTGCATTATATGGGTAATAATGCACGTTATATTGCTAGTAGTATAAGTAATAAGTATAATTATTACAGTTCTAGCGATAATAACTGCATAATATGGGTAATAATGCACGTTATATTGCTAATAATATAAGTAATGAGTACAATTATTACAGTTCTAGCGATAATAACTGCATTATATGGGTAATAATGCACGTTATATTGCTAATAATATAAGTAACAAGTATAATTATTACAGTTCTAGCGATAATAACTGCATTATATGGGTAATAATGCATGTTACATTGATAATATTGGGAGTAATAAGTGTATTTATTATAGTTCTAGCGATAATAACTGCATAATATGGGTAATAATGCATGTTATATTGATAATAATATAAGTAATAAGTATAATTATTACAGCTCTAGCAATAATACCTCCATTATATGGGTAATAATGCATGTTATATTGATGATAATGAAAGTGATACGTACATTTATTATAGTTCTTGCGATAATAACTGCATCATATGGGTAATATTGCATGTTATATTGAGAATAATATAAGTAATAAGTATAATTATTACAGTTCTGGCGATAATAACTGCATTATATGGGTAACAATGCACGTTATATTGATAATAGTATAAGTAATAAGTATAATTATTACAGTTCTAGCGATAATAACTGCATTATATGGGTAATAATGCACGTTATATTGCTAATAATATAAGTAATAAGTATAATTATTACAGTTCTAGCGATAATAACTGCATTATATGGGTAATAATGCATGTTATATTGATAATAATATAAGTAATAAGTATAATTATTACAGTTCTAGCGATAATAACTGCATAATATGGGTAATAATGGACGTTATATTGCTAATAATATAAGTAATAAGTATAATTATTACAGTTCTAGCGATAATAACTGCATTATATGGGTAATAATGCATGTTATATGTATAATATCGGGAGTAATAAGTATAATTATTATAGTTCTAGCGATAATAATAGTAAAATATGGCAAATAGTGCATGTTATATTGATAATAATAAAAGTAATAAATATATTTATTACAGTTCTATCGATAATAACTGCATAATATGGGTAATAATGCATGTTATATTGATGATAATAAAAGTAATACGTATATTTATTATAGTTCTAGCGATAATAACTGCATAATATGGGTAATAATGCACGTTATATTGATAATAATCTAAGTAATAAGTATAATTATTACAGTTCTAGCGATAATAACTGCATTATATGGGTAATAATGCATGTTATATTGAGAATAATATAAGTAATAAGTATAATTTCATACAGTTCTGGCGATAATAACTGCATTATATGGGTAATAATGCACGTTATATTGCTAATAGTATAAGTAATAAGTATAATTATTACAGTTCTAGCGATAATAACTGCATTATATGGGTAATAATGCATGTTATATTGATAATAATTTAAGTAATAAGTATAATTATTACAGTTCTAGCGATAATAACTGCATTATATGGGTAATAATGCACGTTATATTGCTAGTAGTATAAGTAATAAGTATAATTATTACAGTTCTAGCGATAATAACTGCATAATATGGGTAATAATGCACGTTATATTGCTAATAATATAAGTAATAAGTATAATTATTACAGTTCTAGCGATAATAACTGCATTATATGGGTAATAATGCATGTTATATTGATAATAATATAAGTAATAAGTATAATTATTACAGTTCTAGCGATAATAACTGCATTATATGGGTAATAATGCACGTTATATTGCTAGTAGTATAAGTAATAAGTATAATTATTATAGTTCTAGCGATAATAACTGCATAATATGGGTAATAATGCACGTTATATTGCTAATAATATAAGTAATAAGTATAATTATTACAGTTCTAGCGATAATAACTGCATAATATGGGTAATAATGCATGTTATATTGATAATAATATAAGTAATTAGTATAATTAGTACAGTTCTAGCGATAATAACTGCATTATATGGGTAATAATGCACGTTATATTGCTAGTAGTATAAGTAATAAGTATAATTATTACAGTTCTAGCGATAATAACTGCATAATATGGGTAATAATGCACGTTATATTGCTAATAATATAAGTAATGAGTACAATTATTACAGTTCTAGCGATAATAACTGCATTATATGGGTAATAATGCACGTTATATTGCTAATAATATAAGTAACAAGTATAATTATTACAGTTCTAGCGATAATAACTGCATTATATGGGTAATAATGCATGTTATATTGATAATAATATAAGTAATAAGTATAATTATTACAGTTCTAGCGATAATAACTGCATTATATGGGTAATAATGCACGTTATATTGCTAGTAGTATAAGTAATAAGTATAATTATTACAGTTCTATCGATAATAACTGCATAATATGGGTAATAATGCATGTTATATTGATGATAATAAAAGTAATACGTATATTTATTATAGTTCTAGCGATAATAACTGCATTATATGGGTAATAATGCATGTTATATTGATAATAATATAAGTAATAAGTATAATTATTACAGTTCTAGCGATAATAACTGCATTATATGGGTAATAATGCACGTTATATTGCTAGTAGTATAAGTAATAAGTATAATTATTACAGTTCTAGCGATAATAACTGCATAATATGGGTAATAATGCACGTTATATTGCTAATAATATAAGTAATAAGTATAATTATTACAGTTCTAGCGATAATAACTGCATTATATGGGTAATAATGCATGTTATATTGATAATAATATAAGTAATAAGTATAATTATTACAGTTCTAGCGATAATAACTGCATTATATGGGTAATAATGCACGTTATATTGCTAGTAGTATAAGTAATAAGTATAATTATTATAGTTCTAGCGATAATAACTGCATAATATGGGTAATAATGCACGTTATATTGCTAATAATATAAGTAATAAGTATAATTATTACAGTTCTAGCGATAATAACTGCATAATATGGGTAATAATGCATGTTATATTGATAATAATATAAGTAATTAGTATAATTATTACAGTTCTAGCGATAATAACTGCATTATATGGGTAATAATGCACGTTATATTGCTAGTAGTATAAGTAATAAGTATAATTATTACAGTTCTAGCGATAATAACTGCATAATATGGGTAATAATGCACGTTATATTGCTAATAATATAAGTAATGAGTACAATTATTACAGTTCTAGCGATAATAACTGCATTATATGGGTAATAATGCACGTTATATTGCTAATAATATAAGTAACAAGTATAATTATTACAGTTCTAGCGATAATAACTGCATTATATGGGTAATAATGCATGTTATATTGATAATAATATAAGTAATAAGTATAATTATTACAGTTCTAGCGATAATAACTGCATTATATGGGTAATAATGCACGTTATACTGCTAGTAGTATAAGTAATAAGTATAATTATTACAGTTCTATCGATAATAACTGCATAATATGGGTAATAATGCATGTTATATTGATGATAATAAAAGTAATACGTATATTTATTATAGTTCTAGCGATAATAACTGCATTATATGGGTAATAATGCATGTTATATTGATAATAATATAAGTAATAAGTATAATTATTACAGTTCTAGCGATAATAACTGCATTATATGGGTAATAATGCACGTTATATTGCTAGTAGTATAAGTAATAAGTATAATTATTACAGTTCTAGCGATAATAACTGCATTATATGGGTAATAATGCATGTTATATTGATAATAATATAAGTAATAAGTATAATTATTACAGTTCTAGCGATAATAACTGCATTATATGGGTAATAATGCACGTTATATTGCTAGTAGTATAAGTAATAAGTATAATTATTATAGTTCTAGCGATAATAACTGCATAATATGGGTAATAATGCACGTTATATTGCTAATAATATAAGTAATAAGTATAATTATTACAGTTCTTGCGATAATAACTGCATAATATGGGTAATAATGCATGTTATATTGATAATAATATAAGTAATTAGTATAATTATTACAGTTCTAGCGATAATAACTGCATTATATGGGTAATAATGCACGTTATATTGCTAGTAGTATAAGTAATAAGTATAATTATTACAGTTCTAGCGATAATAACTGCATAATATGGGTAATAATGCACGTTATATTGCTAATAATATAAGTAATGAGTACAATTATTACAGTTCTAGCGATAATAACTGCATTATATGGGTAATAATGCACGTTATATTGCTAATAATATAAGTAACAAGTATAATTATTACAGTTCTAGCGATAATAACTGCATTATATGGGTAATAATGCATGTTACATTGATAATATTGGGAGTAATAAGTGTATTTATTATAGTTCTAGCGATAATAACTGCATAATATGGGTAATAATGCATGTTATATTGATAATAATATAAGTAATAAGTATAATTATTACAGCTCTAGCAATAATACCTCCATTATATGGGTAATAATGCATGTTATATTGATGATAATGAAAGTGATACGTACATTTATTATAGTTCTTGCGATAATAACTGCATCATATGGGTAATATTGCATGTTATATTGAGAATAATATAAGTAATAAGTATAATTATTACAGTTCTGGCGATAATAACTGCATTATATGGGTAACAATGCACGTTATATTGATAATAGTATAAGTAATAAGTATAATTATTACAGTTCTAGCGATAATAACTGCATTATATGGGTAATAATGCACGTTATATTGCTAATAATATAAGTAATAAGTATAATTATTACAGTTCTAGCGATAATAACTGCATTATATGGGTAATAATGCATGTTATATTGATAATAATATAAGTAATAAGTATAATTATTACAGTTCTAGCGATAATAACTGCATAATATGGGTAATAATGGACGTTATATTGCTAATAATATAAGTAATAAGTATAATTATTACAGTTCTAGCGATAATAACTGCATTATATGGGTAATAATGCATGTTATATGTATAATATCGGGAGTAATAAGTATAATTATTATAGTTCTAGCGATAATAATAGTAAAATATGGCAAATAGTGCATGTTATATTGATAATAATAAAAGTAATAAATATATTTATTACAGTTCTATCGATAATAACTGCATAATATGGGTAATAATGCATGTTATATTGATGATAATAAAAGTAATACGTATATTTATTATAGTTCTAGCGATAATAACTGCATAATATGGGTAATAATGCACGTTATATTGATAATAATCTAAGTAATAAGTATAATTATTACAGTTCTAGCGATAATAACTGCATTATATGGGTAATAATGCATGTTATATTGAGAATAATATAAGTAATAAGTATAATTTCATACAGTTCTGGCGATAATAACTGCATTATATGGGTAATAATGCACGTTATATTGCTAATAGTATAAGTAATAAGTATAATTATTACAGTTCTAGCGATAATAACTGCATTATATGGGTAATAATGCATGTTATATTGATAATAATTTAAGTAATAAGTATAATTATTACAGTTCTAGCGATAATAACTGCATTATATGGGTAATAATGCACGTTATATTGCTAGTAGTATAAGTAATAAGTATAATTATTACAGTTCTAGCGATAATAACTGCATAATATGGGTAATAATGCACGTTATATTGCTAATAATATAAGTAATAAGTATAATTATTACAGTTCTAGCGATAATAACTGCATTATATGGGTAATAATGCATGTTATATTGATAATAATATAAGTAATAAGTATAATTATTACAGTTCTAGCGATAATAACTGCATTATATGGGTAATAATGCACGTTATATTGCTAGTAGTATAAGTAATAAGTATAATTATTATAGTTCTAGCGATAATAACTGCATAATATGGGTAATAATGCACGTTATATTGCTAATAATATAAGTAATAAGTATAATTATTACAGTTCTAGCGATAATAACTGCATAATATGGGTAATAATGCATGTTATATTGATAATAATATAAGTAATTAGTATAATTAGTACAGTTCTAGCGATAATAACTGCATTATATGGGTAATAATGCACGTTATATTGCTAGTAGTATAAGTAATAAGTATAATTATTACAGTTCTAGCGATAATAACTGCATAATATGGGTAATAATGCACGTTATATTGCTAATAATATAAGTAATGAGTACAATTATTACAGTTCTAGCGATAATAACTGCATTATATGGGTAATAATGCACGTTATATTGCTAATAATATAAGTAACAAGTATAATTATTACAGTTCTAGCGATAATAACTGCATTATATGGGTAATAATGCATGTTATATTGATAATAATATAAGTAATAAGTATAATTATTACAGTTCTAGCGATAATAACTGCATTATATGGGTAATAATGCACGTTATATTGCTAGTAGTATAAGTAATAAGTATAATTATTACAGTTCTATCGATAATAACTGCATAATATGGGTAATAATGCATGTTATATTGATGATAATAAAAGTAATACGTATATTTATTATAGTTCTAGCGATAATAACTGCATTATATGGGTAATAATGCATGTTATATTGATAATAATATAAGTAATAAGTATAATTATTACAGTTCTAGCGATAATAACTGCATTATATGGGTAATAATGCACGTTATATTGCTAGTAGTATAAGTAATAAGTATAATTATTACAGTTCTAGCGATAATAACTGCATAATATGGGTAATAATGCACGTTATATTGCTAATAATATAAGTAATAAGTATAATTATTACAGTTCTAGCGATAATAACTGCATTATATGGGTAATAATGCATGTTATATTGATAATAATATAAGTAATAAGTATAATTATTACAGTTCTAGCGATAATAACTGCATTATATGGGTAATAATGCACGTTATATTGCTAGTAGTATAAGTAATAAGTATAATTATTATAGTTCTAGCGATAATAACTGCATAATATGGGTAATAATGCACGTTATATTGCTAATAATATAAGTAATAAGTATAATTATTACAGTTCTAGCGATAATAACTGCATAATATGGGTAATAATGCATGTTATATTGATAATAATATAAGTAATTAGTATAATTATTACAGTTCTAGCGATAATAACTGCATTATATGGGTAATAATGCACGTTATATTGCTAGTAGTATAAGTAATAAGTATAATTATTACAGTTCTAGCGATAATAACTGCATAATATGGGTAATAATGCACGTTATATTGCTAATAATATAAGTAATGAGTACAATTATTACAGTTCTAGCGATAATAACTGCATTATATGGGTAATAATGCACGTTATATTGCTAATAATATAAGTAACAAGTATAATTATTACAGTTCTAGCGATAATAACTGCATTATATGGGTAATAATGCATGTTATATTGATAATAATATAAGTAATAAGTATAATTATTACAGTTCTAGCGATAATAACTGCATTATATGGGTAATAATGCACGTTATACTGCTAGTAGTATAAGTAATAAGTATAATTATTACAGTTCTATCGATAATAACTGCATAATATGGGTAATAATGCATGTTATATTGATGATAATAAAAGTAATACGTATATTTATTATAGTTCTAGCGATAATAACTGCATTATATGGGTAATAATGCATGTTATATTGATAATAATATAAGTAATAAGTATAATTATTACAGTTCTAGCGATAATAACTGCATTATATGGGTAATAATGCACGTTATATTGCTAGTAGTATAAGTAATAAGTATAATTATTACAGTTCTAGCGATAATAACTGCATTATATGGGTAATAATGCACGTTATATTGCTAATAATATAAGTAATAAGTATAATTATTACAGTTCTAGCGATAATAACTGCATTATATGGGTAATAATGCATGTTATATTGATAATAATATAAGTAATAAGTATAATTATTACAGTTCTAGCGATAATAACTGCATTATATGGGTAATAATGCACGTTATATTGCTAGTAGTATAAGTAATAAGTATAATTATTACAGTTCTAGCGATAATAACTGCATTATATGGGTAATAATGCACGTTATACTGCTAGTAGTATAAGTAATAAGTATAATTATTACAGTTCTAGCGATAATAACTGCATTATATGGGTAATAATGCACGTTATACTGCTAGTAGTATAAGTAATAAGTATAATTATTACAGTTCTAGCGATAATAACTGCATTATATGGGTAATAATGCATGTTATATTGATAATAATATAAGTAATAAGTATAATTATTACAGTTCTAGCGATAATAACTGCATTATATGGGTAATAATGCACGTTATATTGCTAGTAGTATAAGTAATAAGTATAATTATTACAGTTCTAGCGATAATAACTGCATTATATGGGTAATAATGCATGTTATATGTATAATATCGGGAGTAATAAGTATAATTATTATAGTTCTAGCGATAATAATAGTAAAATATGGCAAATAGTGCATGTTATATTGATAATAATAAAAGTAATAAATATATTTATTACAGTTCTATCGATAATAACTGCATAATATGGGTAATAATGCATGTTATATTGATGATAATAAAAGTAATACGTATATTTATTATAGTTCTAGCGATAATAACTGCATAATATGGGTAATAATGCATGTTATATTGATAATAATATAAGTAATAAGTATAATTATTACAGTTCTAACAATAATACCTCCATTATATGGGTAATAATGCATGTTATATTGATGATAATGAAAGTGATACGTATATTTATTATAGTTCTTGCGATAATAACTGCATCATATGGGTAATAATGCATGTTATATTGAGAATAATATAAGTAATAAGTATAATTATTACAGTTCTGGCGATAATAACTGCATTATATGGGTAACAATGCACGTTATATTGATAATAGTATAAGTAATAAGTATAATTATTATAGTTCTAGCGATAATAACTGCATAATATGGGTAATAATGCACGTTATATTGCTAATAATATAAGTAATAAGTATAATTATTACAGTTCTAGCGATAATAACTGCATTATATGGGTAATAATGCACGTTATATTGCTAGTAGTATAAGTAATAAGTATAATTATTACAGTTCTAGCGATAATAACTGCATTATATGGGTAATAATGCATGTTATATTGATAATAATATAAGTAATAAGTATAATTATTACAGTTCTAGCGATAATAACTGCATAATATGGGTAATAATGCACGTTATATTGCTAATAATATAAGTAATGAGTACAATTATTACAGTTCTAGCGATAATAACTGCATTATATGGGTAATAATGCACGTTATATTGCTAATAATATAAGTAACAAGTATAATTATTACAGTTCTAGCGATAATAACTGCATTATATGGGTAATAATGCATGTTACATTGATAATATTGGGAGTAATAAGTGTATTTATTATAGTTCTAGCGATAATAACTGCATAATATGGGTAATAATGCATGTTATATTGATAATAATATAAGTAATAAGTATAATTATTACAGCTCTAGCAATAATACCTCCATTATATGGGTAATAATGCATGTTATATTGATGATAATGAAAGTGATACGTACATTTATTATAGTTCTTGCGATAATAACTGCATCATATGGGTAATAATGCATGTTATATTGAGAATAATATAAGTAATAAGTATAATTATTACAGTTCTGGCGATAATAACTGCATTATATGGGTAACAATGCACGTTATATTGATAATAGTATAAGTAATAAGTATAATTATTACAGTTCTAGCGATAATAACTGCATTATATGGGTAATAATGCACGTTATATTGCTAATAATATAAGTAATAAGTATAATTATTACAGTTTTAGCGATAATAACTGCATTATATGGGTAATAATGCATGTTATATTGATAATAATATAAGTAATAAGTATAATTATTACAGTTCTAGCGATAATAACTGCATAATATGGGTAATAATGGACGTTATATTGCTAATAATATAAGTAATAAGTATAATTATTACAGTTCTAGCGATAATAACTGCATTATATGGGTAATAATGCATGTTATATGTATAATATCGGGAGTAATAAGTATAATTATTATAGTTCTAGCGATAATAATAGTAAAATATGGCAAATAGTGCATGTTATATTGATAATAATAAAAGTAATAAATATATTTATTACAGTTCTATCGATAATAACTGCATAATATGGGTAATAATGCATGTTATATTGATGATAATAAAAGTAATACGTATATTTATTATAGTTCTAGCGATAATAACTGCATAATATGGGTAATAATGCACGTTATATTGATAATAATCTAAGTAATAAGTATAATTATTACAGTTCTAGCGATAATAACTGCATTATATGGGTAATAATGCATGTTATATTGAGAATAATATAAGTAATAAGTATAATTTCATACAGTTCTGGCGATAATAACTGCATTATATGGGTAATAATGCACGTTATATTGCTAATAGTATAAGTAATAAGTATAATTATTACAGTTCTAGCGATAATAACTGCATTATATGGGTAATAATGCATGTTATATTGATAATAATATAAGTAATAAGTATAATTATTACAGTTCTAGCGATAATAACTGCATTATATGGGTAATAATGCACGTTATATTGCTAGTAGTATAAGTAATAAGTATAATTATTACAGTTCTAGCGATAATAACTGCATAATATGGGTAATAATGCACGTTATATTGCTAATAATATAAGTAATAAGTATAATTATTACAGTTCTAGCGATAATAACTGCATTATATGGGTAATAATGCATGTTATATTGATAATAATATAAGTAATAAGTATAATTATTACAGTTCTAGCGATAATAACTGCATTATATGGGTAATAATGCACGTTATATTGCTAGTAGTATAAGTAATAAGTATAATTATTATAGTTCTAGCGATAATAACTGCATAATATGGGTAATAATGCACGTTATATTGCTAATAATATAAGTAATAAGTATAATTATTACAGTTCTAGCGATAATAACTGCATAATATGGGTAATAATGCATGTTATATTGATAATAATATAAGTAATTAGTATAATTATTACAGTTCTAGCGATAATAACTGCATTATATGGGTAATAATGCACGTTATATTGCTAGTAGTATAAGTAATAAGTATAATTATTACAGTTCTAGCGATAATAACTGCATAATATGGGTAATAATGCACGTTATATTGCTAATAATATAAGTAATGAGTACAATTATTACAGTTCTAGCGATAATAACTGCATTATATGGGTAATAATGCACGTTATATTGCTAATAATATAAGTAACAAGTATAATTATTACAGTTCTAGCGATAATAACTGCATTATATGGGTAATAATGCATGTTATATTGATAATAATATAAGTAATAAGTATAATTATTACAGTTCTAGCGATAATAACTGCATTATATGGGTAATAATGCACGTTATATTGCTAGTAGTATAAGTAATAAGTATAATTATTACAGTTCTATCGATAATAACTGCATAATATGGGTAATAATGCATGTTATATTGATGATAATAAAAGTAATACGTATATTTATTATAGTTCTAGCGATAAGAACTGCATAATATGGGTAATAATGCACGTTATATTGATAATAATCTAAGTAATAAGTATAATTATTACAGTTCTAGCGATAATAACTGCATTATATGGGTAATAATGCATGTTATATTGAGAATAATATAAGTAATAAGTATAATTTCATACAGTTCTGGCGATAATAACTGCATTATATGGGTAATAATGCACGTTATATTGCTAATAGTATAAGTAATAAGTATAATTATTACAGTTCTAGCGATAATAACTGCATTATATGGGTAATAATGCATGTTATATTGATAATAATATAAGTAATAAGTATAATTATTACAGTTCTAGCGATAATAACTGCATTATATGGGTAATAATGCACGTTATATTGCTAGTAGTATAAGTAATAAGTATAATTATTACAGTTCTAGCGATAATAACTGCATTATATGGGTAATAATGCACGTTATATTGCTAATAATATAAGTAATAAGTATAATTATTACAGTTCTAGCGATAATAACTGCATTATATGGGTAATAATGCATGTTATATTGATAATAATATAAGTAATAAGTATAATTATTACAGTTCTAGCGATAATAACTGCATTATATGGGTAATAATGCACGTTATATTGCTAGTAGTATAAGTAATAAGTATAATTATTACAGTTCTAGCGATAATAACTGCATTATATGGGTAATAATGCATGTTATATGTATAATATCGGGAGTAATAAGTATAATTATTATAGTTCTAGCGATAATAATAGTAAAATATGGCAAATAGTGCATGTTATATTGATAATAATAAAAGTAATAAATATATTTATTACAGTTCCATCGATAATAACTGCATAATATGGGTAATAATGCATGTTATATTGATGATAAGAAAAGTAATACGTATATTTATTATAGTTCTAGCGATAATAACTGCATAATATGGGTAATAATGCACGTTATATTGATAATAATCTAAGTAATAAGTATAATTGTTACAGTTCTAGCGATAATAACTGCATTATATGGGTAATAATGCATGTTATATTGAGAATAATATAAGTAATAAGTATAATTTCATACAGTTCTGGCGATAATAACTGCATTATATGGGTAATAATGCACGTTATATTGCTAATAGTATAAGTAAAAGTATAATTATTACAGTTCTAGCGATAATAACTGCATTATATGGGTAATAATGCATGTTATATTGATAATAATATAAGTAATTAGTATAATTATTACAGTTCTAGCGATAATAACTGCATTATATGGGTAATAATGCACGTTATATTGCTAGTAGTATAAGTAATAAGTATAATTATTACAGTTCTAGCGATAATAACTGCATAATATGGGTAATAATGCACGTTATGTTGCTAATAATATAAGTAATGAGTACAATTATTACAGTTCTAGCGATAATAACTGCATTATATGGGTAATAATGCACGTTATATTGCTAGTAGTATAAGTAATAAGTATAATTATTATAGTTCTAGCGATAATAACTGCATAATATGGGTAATAATGCACGTTATATTGCTAATAATATAAGTAATAGGTATAATTATTACAGTTCTAGCGATAATAACTGCATAATATGGGTAATAATGCATGTTATATTGATAATAATATAAGTAATTAGTATAATTATTACAGTTCTAGCGATAATAACTGCATTATATGGGTAATAATGCACGTTATATTGCTAGTAGTATAAGTAATAAGTATAATTATTACAGTTCTAGAGATAATAACTGCATAATATGGGTAATAATGCACGTTATGTTGCTAATAATATAAGTAATGAGTACAATTATAACAGTTCTAGCGATAATAACTGCATTATATGGGTAATAATGCACGTTACATTGCTAATAATATAAGTAACAAGTATAATTATTACAGTTCTAGCGATAATAACTGCATTATATGGGTAATAATGCATGTTACATTGATAATATTGGGAGTAATAAGTGTATTTATTATAGTTCTAGCGATAATAACTGCATAATATGGGTAATAATGCATGTTATATTGATAATAATATAAGTAATAAGTATAATTATTACAGTTCTAGCAATAATACCTCCATTATATGGGTAATAATGCATGTTATATTGATGATAATGAAAGTGATACGTACATTTATTATAGTTCTTGCGATAATAACTGCATCATATGGGTAATAATGCATGTTATATTGAGAATAATATAAGTAATAAGTATAATTATTACAGTTCTGGCGATAATAACTGCATTATATGGGTAACAATGCACGTTATATTGATAATAGTATAAGTAATAAGTATAATTATTACAGTTCTAGCGATAATAACTGCATTATATGGGTAATAATGCACGTTATATTGCTAATAATATAAGTAATAAGTATAATTATTACAGTTCTAGCGATAATAACTGCATTATATGGGTAATAATGCATGTTATATTGATAATAATATAAGTAATAAGTATAATTATTACAGTTCTAGCGATAATAACTGCATTATATGGGTAATAATGCACGTTATATTGCTAGTAGTATAAGTAATAAGTATAATTATTACAGTTCTAGCGATAATAACTGCATAATATGGGTAATAATGCACGTTATATTGCTAATAATATAAGTAATAAGTATAATTATTACAGTTCTAGCGATAATAACTGCATTATTTGGGTAATAATGCATGTTATATGTATAATATCGGGAGTAATAAGTATAATTATTATAGTTCTAGCGATAATAATAGTAAAATATGGCAAATAGTGCATGTTATATTGATAATAATAAAAGTAATAAATATATTTATTACAGTTCTATCGATAATAACTGCATAATATGGGTAATAATGCATGTTATATTGATGATAATAAAAGTAATACGTATATTTATTATAGTTCTAGCGATAATAACTGCATAATATGGGTAATAATGCACGTTATATTGATAATAATCTAAGTAATAAGTATAATTGTTACAGTTCTAGCGATAATAACTGCATTATATGGGTAATAATGCATGTTATATTGAGAATAATATAAGTAATAAGTATAATTTCATACAGTTCTGGCGATAATAACTGCATTATATGGGTAATAATGCACGTTATATTGCTAATAGTATAAGTAATAAGTATAATTATTACAGTTCTAGCGATAATACCTCCATTATATGGGTAATAATGCATGTTATATTGATAATAATATAAGTAATAAGTATATTTATTACAGTTCTAGCGATAATAACTGCATAATATGGGTAATAATGCACGTTATATTGCTAATAATATAAGTAATGAGTATAATTATTACAGTTCTAGCGATAATAACTGCATTATATGGGTAATAAGGCATGTTATATTGATAATAATATAAGTAATAAGTATAATTATTACAGTTCTGGCGATAATAACTGCATTATATGGGTAATAATGCACGTTATATTGCTAATAGTATAAGTAATAAGTATAATTATTACAGTTCTAGCGATAATACCTCCATTATATGGGTAATAATGCATGTTATGTTGATAATAATATAAGTAATAAGTATAATTATTACAGTTCTAGCGATAATAACTGCATAATATGGGTAATAATGCATGTTATATTGAGAATAGTATAAGTAATAAGTATAATTATTACAGTTCTGGCGATAATAACTGCATTATATGGGTAATAATGCACGTTATATTGCTAATAGTATAAGTAATAAGTATAATTATTACAGTTCTTGCGATAATACCTCCATTATATGGGTAATAATGCATGTTATATTGATAATAATATAAGTAATAAGTATAATTATTACAGTTCTAGCGATAATAACTGCATTATATGGGTAATAATGCACGTTATATTGCTAATAATATAAGTAATAAGCATAATTATCACAGTTCTAGCGATAATAACTGCATTATATGGGTAATAATGCATGTTATATTGATAATATCGGGAGTAGTAAGTATAATTATTATAGTTCTAGCGATAATAATAGTAAAATATGGCAAATAGTGCATGTTATATTGATAATAGTAAAAGTAATAAGTATATTTATTACAGTTCTATCGATAATAACTGCATAATATGGGTAATAATGCATGTTATGTTGATGATAATGAAAGTAATACGTATGTTTATTATAGTTCTAGCGATAATAACTGCATAATATGGGTAATAATGCATGTTATATTGAGAATAATATAAGTAGTAAGTATAATTATGACAGTTCTAGCGATAATAACTGCATTATATGGGTAATAATGCACGTTATATTGCTAACAATATAAGTAATAAGTATAATTATTACAGTTCTAGCGATAATAACTGCATTATATGGGTAAAAATGCATGTTATATTGATAATAATATAAGTAATAAGTATAATTATTACAGTTCTAGCGATAATAACTGCATAATATGGGTAATAATGCACGTTATATTGCTAATAATATAAGTAATGAGTATATTTATTACAGTTCTAGCGATAATAACTGCATAATATGGGTAATAATGCACGTTATATTGCTAATCATATAAGTAATGAGTACAATTATTACAGTTCTAGCGATAATAACTGCATTATATGGGTAATAATGCATGTTATATTGATGATAATAAAAGTAATACGTATATTTATTACAGTTCTAGCGATAATAACTGCATTATATGCGTAATAAGGCATGTTATATTGATAATATCGGGAGTAATAAGTATAATTATTATAGTTCTAGCGATAATAATAGTAAAATATGGCTAATAGTGCATGATATATTGATAATAGTAAAAGTAATAAGTATATTTATTACAGTTCTATCGATAATAACTGCATAATATGGGTAATAATGCACGTTATATTGCTAATAATATAAGTAATGAGTATAATTATTACAGTTCTAGCGATAATAACTGCATTATATGGGTAATAATGCATGTTATATTGAGAATAATATAAGTAATAAGTATAATTATTATAGTTCTAGCGATAATAATAGTAAAATATGGCTAATAGTGCATGATATATTGATAATAGTAAAAGTAATAAGTATATTTATTACAGTTCTATCGATAATAACTGCATAATATGGGTAATAATGCACGTTATATTGCTAATAATATAAGTAATGAGTATAATTATTACAGTTCTAGCGATAATAACTGCATTATATGGGTAATAATGCATGTTATATTGAGAATAATATAAGTAATAAGTATAATTTCATACAGTTCTGGCGATAATAACTGCATTATATGGGTAATAATGCACGTTATATTGCTAATAGTATAAGTAATAAGTATAATTATTACAGTTCTAGCGATAATACCTCCATTATATGGGTAATAATGCATGTTATATTGATAATAATATAAGTAATAAGTATATTTATTACAGTTCTAGCGATAATAACTGCATAATATGGGTAATAATGCACGTTATATTGCTAATAATATAAGTAATGAGTATAATTATTACAGTTCTAGCGATAATAACTGCATTATATGGGTAATAAGGCATGTTATATTGATAATAATATAAGTAATAAGTATAATTATTACAGTTCTGGCGATAATAACTGCATTATATGGGTAATAATGCACGTTATATTGCTAATAGTATAAGTAATAAGTATAATTATTACAGTTCTAGCGATAATACCTCCATTATATGGGTAATAATGCATGTTATGTTGATAATAATATAAGTAATAAGTATAATTATTACAGTTCTAGCGATAATAACTGCATAATATGGGTAATAATGCATGTTATATTGAGAATAGTATAAGTAATAAGTATAATTATTACAGTTCTGGCGATAATAACTGCATTATATGGGTAATAATGCACGTTATATTGCTAATAGTATAAGTAATAAGTATAATTATTACAGTTCTTGCGATAATACCTCCATTATATGGGTAATAATGCATGTTATATTGATAATAATATAAGTAATAAGTATAATTATTACAGTTCTAGCGATAATAACTGCATTATATGGGTAATAATGCACGTTATATTGCTAATAATATAAGTAATAAGCATAATTATCACAGTTCTAGCGATAATAACTGCATTATATGGGTAATAATGCATGTTATATTGATAATATCGGGAGTAGTAAGTATAATTATTATAGTTCTAGCGATAATAATAGTAAAATATGGCAAATAGTGCATGTTATATTGATAATAGTAAAAGTAATAAGTATATTTATTACAGTTCTATCGATAATAACTGCATAATATGGGTAATAATGCATGTTATGTTGATGATAATGAAAGTAATACGTATGTTTATTATAGTTCTAGCGATAATAACTGCATAATATGGGTAATAATGCATGTTATATTTAGAATAATATAAGTAGTAAGTATAATTATGACAGTTCTAGCGATAATAACTGCATTATATGGGTAATAATGCACGTTATATTGCTAACAATATAAGTAATAAGTATAATTATTACAGTTCTAGCGATAATAACTGCATTATATGGGTAAAAATGCATGTTATATTGATAATAATATAAGTAATAAGTATAATTATTACAGTTCTAGCGATAATAACTGCATAATATGGGTAATAATGCACGTTATATTGCTAATAATATAAGTAATGAGTATATTTATTACAGTTCTAGCGATAATAACTGCATAATATGGGTAATAATGCACGTTATATTGCTAATCATATAAGTAATGAGTACAATTATTACAGTTCTAGCGATAATAACTGCATTATATGGGTAATAATGCATGTTATATTGATGATAATAAAAGTAATACGTATATTTATTACAGTTCTAGCGATAATAACTGCATTATATGCGTAATAAGGCATGTTATATTGATAATATCGGGAGTAATAAGTATAATTATTATAGTTCTAGCGATAATAATAGTAAAATATGGCTAATAGTGCATGATATATTGATAATAGTAAAAGTAATAAGTATATTTATTACAGTTCTATCGATAATAACTGCATAATTTGGGTAATAATGCACGTTATATTGCTAATAATATAAGTAATGAGTATAATTATTACAGTTCTAGCGATAATAACTGCATTATATGGGTAATAATGCATGTTATATTGAGAATAATATAAGTAATAAGTATAATTATTATAGTTCTAGCGATAATAATAGTAAAATATGGCTAATAGTGCATGATATATTGATAATAGTAAAAGTAATAAGTATATTTATTACAGTTCTATCGATAATAACTGCATAATATGGGTAATAATGCACGTTATATTGCTAATAATATAAGTAATGAGTATAATTATTACAGTTCTAGCGATAATAACTGCATTATATGGGTAATAATGCATGTTATATTGAGAATAATATAAGTAATAAGTATAATTATTACAGTTCTGGCGATAATAACTGCATTATATGGGTAATAATGCACGTTATATTGCTAATAGTATAAGTAATAAGTATAATTATTACAGTTCTAGCGATAATACCTCCATTATATGGGTAATAATGCATGTTATGTTGATAATAATATAAGTAACAAGTATAATTATTACAGTTCTAGCGATAATAACTGCATTATATGGGTAATAATGCATGTTATATTGATAATAATATAAGTAATAAGTATAATTATTACAGTTCTAGCGATAATAACTGCATAATATGGGTAATAATGCACGTTATATTGCTAATAATATAAGTAATGAGTATAATTATTACAGTTCTAGCGATAATAACTGCATTATATGGGTAATAAGGCATGTTATATTGATAATATCGGGAGTAATAAGTATAATTATTATAGTTCTAGCGATAATAATAGTAAAATATGGCTAATAGTGCATTATATATTGATAATAGTAAAAGTAATAAGTGTATTTATTACAGTTCTATCGATAATAACTGCATTATATGGGTAATAATGCATGTTACATTGATAATATTGGGAGTAATAAGTGTATTTATTATAGTTCTAGCGATAGTAACTGCATAATATGGGTAATAATGCATGTTATATTGATAATAATATAAGTAATAAGTATAATTATTACAGTTCTAGCAATAATACCTCCATTATATGGGTAATAATGCATGTTATATTGATGATAATGAAAGTGATACGTATATTTATTATAGTTCTTGCGATAATAACTGCATCATATGGGTAATAATGCATGTTATATTGAGAATAATATAAGTAATAAGTATAATTATTACAGTTCTGGCGATAATAACTGCATTATATGGGTAACAATGCACGTTATATTGATAATAGTATAAGTAATAAGTATAATTATTACAGTTCTAGCGATAATAACTGCATTATATGGGTAATAATGCACGTTATATTGCTAATAATATAAGTAATAAGTATAATTATTACAGTTCTAGCGATAATAACTGCATTATATGGGTAATAATGCATGTTATATTGATAATAATATAAGTAATAAGTATAATTATTACAGTTCTAGCGATAATAACTGCACTATATGGGTAATAATGCACGTTATATTGCTAGTAGTATAAGTAATAAGTATAATTATTACAGTTCTAGCGATAATAACTGCATAATATGGGTAATAATGCACGTTATATTGCTAATAATATAAGTAATGAGTATAATTATTACAGTTCTAGCGATAATAACTGCATTATATGGGTAATAATGCATGTTATATTGATAATAATATAAGTAATAAGTATAATTATTACAGTTCTAGCGATAATAACTGCATTATATGGGTAATAATGCACGTTATATTGCTAGTAGTATAAGTAATAAGTATAATTATTATAGTTCTAGCGATAATAACTGCATAATATGGGTAATAATGCACGTTATATTGCTAATAATGTAAGTAATAAGTATAATTATTACAGTTCTAGCGATAATAACTGCATAATATGGGTAATAATGCATGTTATATTGATAATAATATAAGTAATTAGTATAATTATTACAGTTCTAGCGATAATAACTGCATTATATGGGTAATAATGCACGTTATATTGCTAGTAGTATAAGTAATAAGTATAATTATTACAGTTCTAGCGATAATAACTGCATAATATGGGTAATAATGCACGTTATATTGCTAATAATATAAGTAATGAGTACAATTATTACAGTTCTAGCGATAATAACTGCATTATATGGGTAATAATGCACGTTATATTGCTAATAATATAAGTAACAAGTATAATTATTACAGTTCTAGCGATAATAACTGCATTATATGGGTAATAATGCATGTTACATTGATAATATTGGGAGTAATAAGTGTATTTATTATAGTTCTAGCGATAATAACTGCATAATATGGGTAATAATGCATGTTATATTGATAATAATATAAGTAATAAGTATAATTATTACAGTTCTAGCAATAATACCTCCATTATATGGGTAATAATGCATGTTATATTGATGATAATGAAAGTGATACGTACATTTATTATAGTTCTTGCGATAATAACTGCATCATATGGGTAATAATGCATGTTATATTGAGAATAATATAAGTAATAAGTATAATTATTACAGTTCTGGCGATAATAACTGCATTATATGGGTAACAATGCACGTTATATTGATAATAGTATAAGTAATAAGTATAATTATTACAGTTCTAGCGATAATAACTGCATTATATGGGTAATAATGCATGTTATATTGATGATAATAAAAGTAATACGTATATTTATTACAGTTCTAGCGATAATAACTGCATTATATGCGTAATAAGGCATGTTATATTGATAATATCGGGAGTAATAAGTATAATTATTATAGTTCTAGCGATAATAATAGTAAAATATGGCTAATAGTGCATGATATATTGATAATAGTAAAAGTAATAAGTATATTTATTACAGTTCTATCGATAATAACTGCATAATATGGGTAATAATGCACGTTATATTGCTAATAATATAAGTAATGAGTATAATTATTACAGTTCTAGCGATAATAACTGCATTATATGGGTAATAATGCATGTTATATTGAGAATAATATAAGTAATAAGTATAATTATTACAGTTCTGGCGATAATAACTGCATTATATGGGTAATAATGCACGTTATATTGCTAATAGTATAAGTAATAAGTATAATTATTACAGTTCTAGCGATAATACCTCCATTATATGGGTAATAATGCATGTTATGTTGATAATAATATAAGTAATAAGTATAATTATTACAGTTCTAGCGATAATAACTGCATTATATGGGTAATAATGCATGTTATATTGAGAATAATATAAGTAATAAGTATAATTATTACAGTTCTGGCGATAATAACTGCATTATATGGGTAATAATGCACGTTATATTGCTAATAGTATAAGTAATAAGTATAATTATTACAGTTCTAGCGATAATACCTCCATTATATGGGTAATAATGCATGTTATATTGATAATAATATAAGTAATAAGTATAATTATTACAGTTCTAGCGATAATAACTGCATAATATGGGTAATAATGCACGTTATATTGCTAATAATATAAGTAATGAGTATAATTATTACAGTTCTAGCGATAATAACTGCATTATATGGGTAATAAGGCATGTTATATTGATAATATCGGGAGTAATAAGTATAATTATTATAGTTCTAGCGATAATAATAGTAAAATATGGCTAATAGTGCATTATATATTGATAATAGTAAAAGTAATAAGTGTATTTATTACAGTTCTATCGATAATAACTGCATTATATGGGTAATAATGCATGTTACATTGATAATATTGGGAGTAATAAGTGTGTTTATTATAGTTCTAGCGATAATAACTGCATAATATGGGTAATAATGCATGTTATATTGATAATAATATAAGTAATAAGTATAATTATTACAGTTCTAACAATAATACCTCCATTATATGGGTAATAATGCATGTTATATTGATGATAATGAAAGTGATACGTATATTTATTATAGTTCTTGCGATAATAACTGCATCATATGGGTAATAATGCATGTTATATTGAGAATAATATAAGTAATAAGTATAATTATTACAGTTCTGGCGATAATAACTGCATTATATGGGTAACAATGCACGTTATATTGATAATAGTATAAGTAATAAGTATAATTATTATAGTTCTAGCGATAATAACTGCATAATATGGGTAATAATGCACGTTATATTGCTAATAATATAAGTAATAAGTATAATTATTACAGTTCTAGCGATAATAACTGCATTATATGGGTAATAATGCACGTTATATTGCTAGTAGTATAAGTAATAAGTATAATTATTACAGTTCTAGCGATAATAACTGCATTATATGGGTAATAATGCATGTTATATTGATAATAATATAAGTAATAAGTATAATTATTACAGTTCTAGCGATAATAACTGCATTATATGGGTAATAATGCACGTTATATTGCTAGTAGTATAAGTAATAAGTATAATTATTATAGTTCTAGCGATAATAACTGCATAATATGGGTAATAATGCACGTTATATTGCTAATAATATAAGTAATAAGTATAATTATTACAGTTCTTGCGATAATAACTGCATAATATGGGTAATAATGCATGTTATATTGATAATAATATAAGTAATTAGTATAATTATTACAGTTCTAGCGATAATAACTGCATTATATGGGTAATAATGCACGTTATATTGCTAGTAGTATAAGTAATAAGTATAATTATTACAGTTCTAGCGATAATAACTGCATAATATGGGTAATAATGCACGTTATATTGCTAATAATATAAGTAATGAGTACAATTATTACAGTTCTAGCGATAATAACTGCATTATATGGGTAATAATGCACGTTATATTGCTAATAATATAAGTAACAAGTATAATTATTACAGTTCTAGCGATAATAACTGCATTATATGGGTAATAATGCATGTTACATTGATAATATTGGGAGTAATAAGTGTATTTATTATAGTTCTAGCGATAATAACTGCATAATATGGGTAATAATGCATGTTATATTGATAATAATATAAGTAATAAGTATAATTATTACAGCTCTAGCAATAATACCTCCATTATATGGGTAATAATGCATGTTATATTGATGATAATGAAAGTGATACGTACATTTATTATAGTTCTTGCGATAATAACTGCATCATATGGGTAATATTGCATGTTATATTGAGAATAATATAAGTAATAAGTATAATTATTACAGTTCTGGCGATAATAACTGCATTATATGGGTAACAATGCACGTTATATTGATAATAGTATAAGTAATAAGTATAATTATTACAGTTCTAGCGATAATAACTGCATTATATGGGTAATAATGCACGTTATATTGCTAATAATATAAGTAATAAGTATAATTATTACAGTTCTAGCGATAATAACTGCATTATATGGGTAATAATGCATGTTATATTGATAATAATATAAGTAATAAGTATAATTATTACAGTTCTAGCGATAATAACTGCATAATATGGGTAATAATGGACGTTATATTGCTAATAATATAAGTAATAAGTATAATTATTACAGTTCTAGCGATAATAACTGCATTATATGGGTAATAATGCATGTTATATGTATAATATCGGGAGTAATAAGTATAATTATTATAGTTCTAGCGATAATAATAGTAAAATATGGCAAATAGTGCATGTTATATTGATAATAATAAAAGTAATAAATATATTTATTACAG
This sequence comes from Megachile leachella, assembly GCA_963576845.1. Classification (NCBI taxonomy): domain Eukaryota; kingdom Metazoa; phylum Arthropoda; class Insecta; order Hymenoptera; family Megachilidae; genus Megachile; species Megachile leachella. The sequence continues at coordinate 52,745 of CAUYWW010000042.1, read as the reverse complement.
TTCTATCGATAATAACTGCATAATATGGGTAATAATGCATGTTATATTGATGATAATAAAAGTAATACGTATATTTATTATAGTTCTAGCGATAATAACTGCATAATATGGGTAATAATGCACGTTATATTGATAATAATCTAAGTAATAAGTATAATTATTACAGTTCTAGCGATAATAACTGCATTATATGGGTAATAATGCATGTTATATTGAGAATAATATAAGTAATAAGTATAATTTCATACAGTTCTGGCGATAATAACTGCATTATATGGGTAATAATGCACGTTATATTGCTAATAGTATAAGTAATAAGTATAATTATTACAGTTCTAGCGATAATAACTGCATTATATGGGTAATAATGCATGTTATATTGATAATAATTTAAGTAATAAGTATAATTATTACAGTTCTAGCGATAATAACTGCATTATATGGGTAATAATGCACGTTATATTGCTAGTAGTATAAGTAATAAGTATAATTATTACAGTTCTAGCGATAATAACTGCATAATATGGGTAATAATGCACGTTATATTGCTAATAATATAAGTAATAAGTATAATTATTACAGTTCTAGCGATAATAACTGCATTATATGGGTAATAATGCATGTTATATTGATAATAATATAAGTAATAAGTATAATTATTACAGTTCTAGCGATAATAACTGCATTATATGGGTAATAATGCACGTTATATTGCTAGTAGTATAAGTAATAAGTATAATTATTATAGTTCTAGCGATAATAACTGCATAATATGGGTAATAATGCACGTTATATTGCTAATAATATAAGTAATAAGTATAATTATTACAGTTCTAGCGATAATAACTGCATAATATGGGTAATAATGCATGTTATATTGATAATAATATAAGTAATTAGTATAATTAGTACAGTTCTAGCGATAATAACTGCATTATATGGGTAATAATGCACGTTATATTGCTAGTAGTATAAGTAATAAGTATAATTATTACAGTTCTAGCGATAATAACTGCATAATATGGGTAATAATGCACGTTATATTGCTAATAATATAAGTAATGAGTACAATTATTACAGTTCTAGCGATAATAACTGCATTATATGGGTAATAATGCACGTTATATTGCTAATAATATAAGTAACAAGTATAATTATTACAGTTCTAGCGATAATAACTGCATTATATGGGTAATAATGCATGTTATATTGATAATAATATAAGTAATAAGTATAATTATTACAGTTCTAGCGATAATAACTGCATTATATGGGTAATAATGCACGTTATATTGCTAGTAGTATAAGTAATAAGTATAATTATTACAGTTCTATCGATAATAACTGCATAATATGGGTAATAATGCATGTTATATTGATGATAATAAAAGTAATACGTATATTTATTATAGTTCTAGCGATAATAACTGCATTATATGGGTAATAATGCATGTTATATTGATAATAATATAAGTAATAAGTATAATTATTACAGTTCTAGCGATAATAACTGCATTATATGGGTAATAATGCACGTTATATTGCTAGTAGTATAAGTAATAAGTATAATTATTACAGTTCTAGCGATAATAACTGCATAATATGGGTAATAATGCACGTTATATTGCTAATAATATAAGTAATAAGTATAATTATTACAGTTCTAGCGATAATAACTGCATTATATGGGTAATAATGCATGTTATATTGATAATAATATAAGTAATAAGTATAATTATTACAGTTCTAGCGATAATAACTGCATTATATGGGTAATAATGCACGTTATATTGCTAGTAGTATAAGTAATAAGTATAATTATTATAGTTCTAGCGATAATAACTGCATAATATGGGTAATAATGCACGTTATATTGCTAATAATATAAGTAATAAGTATAATTATTACAGTTCTAGCGATAATAACTGCATAATATGGGTAATAATGCATGTTATATTGATAATAATATAAGTAATTAGTATAATTATTACAGTTCTAGCGATAATAACTGCATTATATGGGTAATAATGCACGTTATATTGCTAGTAGTATAAGTAATAAGTATAATTATTACAGTTCTAGCGATAATAACTGCATAATATGGGTAATAATGCACGTTATATTGCTAATAATATAAGTAATGAGTACAATTATTACAGTTCTAGCGATAATAACTGCATTATATGGGTAATAATGCACGTTATATTGCTAATAATATAAGTAACAAGTATAATTATTACAGTTCTAGCGATAATAACTGCATTATATGGGTAATAATGCATGTTATATTGATAATAATATAAGTAATAAGTATAATTATTACAGTTCTAGCGATAATAACTGCATTATATGGGTAATAATGCACGTTATACTGCTAGTAGTATAAGTAATAAGTATAATTATTACAGTTCTATCGATAATAACTGCATAATATGGGTAATAATGCATGTTATATTGATGATAATAAAAGTAATACGTATATTTATTATAGTTCTAGCGATAAGAACTGCATAATATGGGTAATAATGCACGTTATATTGATAATAATCTAAGTAATAAGTATAATTATTACAGTTCTAGCGATAATAACTGCATTATATGGGTAATAATGCATGTTATATTGAGAATAATATAAGTAATAAGTATAATTTCATACAGTTCTGGCGATAATAACTGCATTATATGGGTAATAATGCACGTTATATTGCTAATAGTATAAGTAATAAGTATAATTATTACAGTTCTAGCGATAATAACTGCATTATATGGGTAATAATGCATGTTATATTGATAATAATATAAGTAATAAGTATAATTATTACAGTTCTAGCGATAATAACTGCATTATATGGGTAATAATGCACGTTATATTGCTAGTAGTATAAGTAATAAGTATAATTATTACAGTTCTAGCGATAATAACTGCATTATATGGGTAATAATGCACGTTATATTGCTAATAATATAAGTAATAAGTATAATTATTACAGTTCTAGCGATAATAACTGCATTATATGGGTAATAATGCATGTTATATTGATAATAATATAAGTAATAAGTATAATTATTACAGTTCTAGCGATAATAACTGCATTATATGGGTAATAATGCACGTTATATTGCTAGTAGTATAAGTAATAAGTATAATTATTACAGTTCTAGCGATAATAACTGCATTATATGGGTAATAATGCACGTTATACTGCTAGTAGTATAAGTAATAAGTATAATTATTACAGTTCTAGCGATAATAACTGCATTATATGGGTAATAATGCACGTTATACTGCTAGTAGTATAAGTAATAAGTATAATTATTACAGTTCTAGCGATAATAACTGCATTATATGGGTAATAATGCATGTTATATTGATAATAATATAAGTAATAAGTATAATTATTACAGTTCTAGCGATAATAACTGCATTATATGGGTAATAATGCACGTTATATTGCTAGTAGTATAAGTAATAAGTATAATTATTACAGTTCTAGCGATAATAACTGCATTATATGGGTAATAATGCATGTTATATGTATAATATCGGGAGTAATAAGTATAATTATTATAGTTCTAGCGATAATAATAGTAAAATATGGCAAATAGTGCATGTTATATTGATAATAATAAAAGTAATAAATATATTTATTACAGTTCTATCGATAATAACTGCATAATATGGGTAATAATGCATGTTATATTGATGATAATAAAAGTAATACGTATATTTATTATAGTTCTAGCGATAATAACTGCATAATATGGGTAATAATGCATGTTATATTGATAATAATATAAGTAATAAGTATAATTATTACAGTTCTAACAATAATACCTCCATTATATGGGTAATAATGCATGTTATATTGATGATAATGAAAGTGATACGTATATTTATTATAGTTCTTGCGATAATAACTGCATCATATGGGTAATAATGCATGTTATATTGAGAATAATATAAGTAATAAGTATAATTATTACAGTTCTGGCGATAATAACTGCATTATATGGGTAACAATGCACGTTATATTGATAATAGTATAAGTAATAAGTATAATTATTATAGTTCTAGCGATAATAACTGCATAATATGGGTAATAATGCACGTTATATTGCTAATAATATAAGTAATAAGTATAATTATTACAGTTCTAGCGATAATAACTGCATTATATGGGTAATAATGCACGTTATATTGCTAGTAGTATAAGTAATAAGTATAATTATTACAGTTCTAGCGATAATAACTGCATTATATGGGTAATAATGCATGTTATATTGATAATAATATAAGTAATAAGTATAATTATTACAGTTCTAGCGATAATAACTGCATAATATGGGTAATAATGCACGTTATATTGCTAATAATATAAGTAATGAGTACAATTATTACAGTTCTAGCGATAATAACTGCATTATATGGGTAATAATGCACGTTATATTGCTAATAATATAAGTAACAAGTATAATTATTACAGTTCTAGCGATAATAACTGCATTATATGGGTAATAATGCATGTTACATTGATAATATTGGGAGTAATAAGTGTATTTATTATAGTTCTAGCGATAATAACTGCATAATATGGGTAATAATGCATGTTATATTGATAATAATATAAGTAATAAGTATAATTATTACAGCTCTAGCAATAATACCTCCATTATATGGGTAATAATGCATGTTATATTGATGATAATGAAAGTGATACGTACATTTATTATAGTTCTTGCGATAATAACTGCATCATATGGGTAATAATGCATGTTATATTGAGAATAATATAAGTAATAAGTATAATTATTACAGTTCTGGCGATAATAACTGCATTATATGGGTAACAATGCACGTTATATTGATAATAGTATAAGTAATAAGTATAATTATTACAGTTCTAGCGATAATAACTGCATTATATGGGTAATAATGCACGTTATATTGCTAATAATATAAGTAATAAGTATAATTATTACAGTTTTAGCGATAATAACTGCATTATATGGGTAATAATGCATGTTATATTGATAATAATATAAGTAATAAGTATAATTATTACAGTTCTAGCGATAATAACTGCATAATATGGGTAATAATGGACGTTATATTGCTAATAATATAAGTAATAAGTATAATTATTACAGTTCTAGCGATAATAACTGCATTATATGGGTAATAATGCATGTTATATGTATAATATCGGGAGTAATAAGTATAATTATTATAGTTCTAGCGATAATAATAGTAAAATATGGCAAATAGTGCATGTTATATTGATAATAATAAAAGTAATAAATATATTTATTACAGTTCTATCGATAATAACTGCATAATATGGGTAATAATGCATGTTATATTGATGATAATAAAAGTAATACGTATATTTATTATAGTTCTAGCGATAATAACTGCATAATATGGGTAATAATGCACGTTATATTGATAATAATCTAAGTAATAAGTATAATTATTACAGTTCTAGCGATAATAACTGCATTATATGGGTAATAATGCATGTTATATTGAGAATAATATAAGTAATAAGTATAATTTCATACAGTTCTGGCGATAATAACTGCATTATATGGGTAATAATGCACGTTATATTGCTAATAGTATAAGTAATAAGTATAATTATTACAGTTCTAGCGATAATAACTGCATTATATGGGTAATAATGCATGTTATATTGATAATAATATAAGTAATAAGTATAATTATTACAGTTCTAGCGATAATAACTGCATTATATGGGTAATAATGCACGTTATATTGCTAGTAGTATAAGTAATAAGTATAATTATTACAGTTCTAGCGATAATAACTGCATAATATGGGTAATAATGCACGTTATATTGCTAATAATATAAGTAATAAGTATAATTATTACAGTTCTAGCGATAATAACTGCATTATATGGGTAATAATGCATGTTATATTGATAATAATATAAGTAATAAGTATAATTATTACAGTTCTAGCGATAATAACTGCATTATATGGGTAATAATGCACGTTATATTGCTAGTAGTATAAGTAATAAGTATAATTATTATAGTTCTAGCGATAATAACTGCATAATATGGGTAATAATGCACGTTATATTGCTAATAATATAAGTAATAAGTATAATTATTACAGTTCTAGCGATAATAACTGCATAATATGGGTAATAATGCATGTTATATTGATAATAATATAAGTAATTAGTATAATTATTACAGTTCTAGCGATAATAACTGCATTATATGGGTAATAATGCACGTTATATTGCTAGTAGTATAAGTAATAAGTATAATTATTACAGTTCTAGCGATAATAACTGCATAATATGGGTAATAATGCACGTTATATTGCTAATAATATAAGTAATGAGTACAATTATTACAGTTCTAGCGATAATAACTGCATTATATGGGTAATAATGCACGTTATATTGCTAATAATATAAGTAACAAGTATAATTATTACAGTTCTAGCGATAATAACTGCATTATATGGGTAATAATGCATGTTATATTGATAATAATATAAGTAATAAGTATAATTATTACAGTTCTAGCGATAATAACTGCATTATATGGGTAATAATGCACGTTATATTGCTAGTAGTATAAGTAATAAGTATAATTATTACAGTTCTATCGATAATAACTGCATAATATGGGTAATAATGCATGTTATATTGATGATAATAAAAGTAATACGTATATTTATTATAGTTCTAGCGATAAGAACTGCATAATATGGGTAATAATGCACGTTATATTGATAATAATCTAAGTAATAAGTATAATTATTACAGTTCTAGCGATAATAACTGCATTATATGGGTAATAATGCATGTTATATTGAGAATAATATAAGTAATAAGTATAATTTCATACAGTTCTGGCGATAATAACTGCATTATATGGGTAATAATGCACGTTATATTGCTAATAGTATAAGTAATAAGTATAATTATTACAGTTCTAGCGATAATAACTGCATTATATGGGTAATAATGCATGTTATATTGATAATAATATAAGTAATAAGTATAATTATTACAGTTCTAGCGATAATAACTGCATTATATGGGTAATAATGCACGTTATATTGCTAGTAGTATAAGTAATAAGTATAATTATTACAGTTCTAGCGATAATAACTGCATTATATGGGTAATAATGCACGTTATATTGCTAATAATATAAGTAATAAGTATAATTATTACAGTTCTAGCGATAATAACTGCATTATATGGGTAATAATGCATGTTATATTGATAATAATATAAGTAATAAGTATAATTATTACAGTTCTAGCGATAATAACTGCATTATATGGGTAATAATGCACGTTATATTGCTAGTAGTATAAGTAATAAGTATAATTATTACAGTTCTAGCGATAATAACTGCATTATATGGGTAATAATGCATGTTATATGTATAATATCGGGAGTAATAAGTATAATTATTATAGTTCTAGCGATAATAATAGTAAAATATGGCAAATAGTGCATGTTATATTGATAATAATAAAAGTAATAAATATATTTATTACAGTTCTATCGATAATAACTGCATAATATGGGTAATAATGCATGTTATATTGATGATAATAAAAGTAATACGTATATTTATTATAGTTCTAGCGATAATAACTGCATAATATGGGTAATAATGCACGTTATATTGATAATAATCTAAGTAATAAGTATAATTGTTACAGTTCTAGCGATAATAACTGCATTATATGGGTAATAATGCATGTTATATTGAGAATAATATAAGTAATAAGTATAATTTCATACAGTTCTGGCGATAATAACTGCATTATATGGGTAATAATGCACGTTATATTGCTAATAGTATAAGTAATAAGTATAATTATTACAGTTCTAGCGATAATACCTCCATTATATGGGTAATAATGCATGTTATATTGATAATAATATAAGTAATAAGTATATTTATTACAGTTCTAGCGATAATAACTGCATAATATGGGTAATAATGCACGTTATATTGCTAATAATATAAGTAATGAGTATAATTATTACAGTTCTAGCGATAATAACTGCATTATATGGGTAATAAGGCATGTTATATTGATAATAATATAAGTAATAAGTATAATTATTACAGTTCTGGCGATAATAACTGCATTATATGGGTAATAATGCACGTTATATTGCTAATAGTATAAGTAATAAGTATAATTATTACAGTTCTAGCGATAATACCTCCATTATATGGGTAATAATGCATGTTATGTTGATAATAATATAAGTAATAAGTATAATTATTACAGTTCTAGCGATAATAACTGCATAATATGGGTAATAATGCATGTTATATTGAGAATAGTATAAGTAATAAGTATAATTATTACAGTTCTGGCGATAATAACTGCATTATATGGGTAATAATGCACGTTATATTGCTAATAGTATAAGTAATAAGTATAATTATTACAGCTCTTGCGATAATACCTCCATTATATGGGTAATAATGCATGTTATATTGATAATAATATAAGTAATAAGTATAATTATTACAGTTCTAGCGATAATAACTGCATTATATGGGTAATAATGCACGTTATATTGCTAATAATATAAGTAATAAGCATAATTATCACAGTTCTAGCGATAATAACTGCATTATATGGGTAATAATGAATGTTATATTGATAATATCGGGAGTAGTAAGTATAATTATTATAGTTCTAGCGATAATAATAGTAAAATATGGCAAATAGTGCATGTTATATTGATAATAGTAAAAGTAATAAGTATATTTATTACAGTTCTATCGATAATAACTGCATAATATGGGTAATAATGCATGTTATGTTGATGATAATGAAAGTAATACGTATGTTTATTATAGTTCTAGCGATAATAACTGCATAATATGGGTAATAATGCATGTTATATTGAGAATAATATAAGTAGTAAGTATAATTATGACAGTTCTAGCGATAATAACTGCATTATATGGGTAATAATGCACGTTATATTGCTAACAATATAAGTAATAAGTATAATTATTACAGTTCTAGCGATAATAACTGCATTATATGGGTAAAAATGCATGTTATATTGATAATAATATAAGTAATAAGTATAATTATTACAGTTCTAGCGATAATAACTGCATAATATGGGTAATAATGCACGTTATATTGCTAATAATATAAGTAATGAGTATATTTATTACAGTTCTAGCGATAATAACTGCATAATATGGGTAATAATGCACGTTATATTGCTAATCATATAAGTAATGAGTACAATTATTACAGTTCTAGCGATAATAACTGCATTATATGGGTAATAATGCATGTTATATTGATGATAATAAAAGTAATACGTATATTTATTACAGTTCTAGCGATAATAACTGCATTATATGCGTAATAAGGCATGTTATATTGATAATATCGGGAGTAATAAGTATAATTATTATAGTTCTAGCGATAATAATAGTAAAATATGGCTAATAGTGCATGATATATTGATAATAGTAAAAGTAATAAGTATATTTATTACAGTTCTATCGATAATAACTGCATAATATGGGTAATAATGCACGTTATATTGCTAATAATATAAGTAATGAGTATAATTATTACAGTTCTAGCGATAATAACTGCATTATATGGGTAATAATGCATGTTATATTGAGAATAATATAAGTAATAAGTATAATTATTACAGTTCTGGCGATAATAACTGCATTATATGGGTAATAATGCACGTTATATTGCTAATAGTATAAGTAATAAGTATAATTATTACAGTTCTAGCGATAATACCTCCATTATATGGGTAATAATGCATGTTATGTTGATAATAATATAAGTAATAAGTATAATTATTACAGTTCTAGCGATAATAACTGCATTATATGGGTAATAATGCATGTTATATTGAGAATAATATAAGTAATAAGTATAATTATTACAGTTCTGGCGATAATAACTGCATTATATGGGTAATAATGCACGTTATATTGCTAATAGTATAAGTAATAAGTATAATTATTACAGTTCTAGCGATAATACCTCCATTATATGGGTAATAATGCATGTTATATTGATAATAATATAAGTAATAAGTATAATTATTACAGTTCTAGCGATAATAACTGCATAATATGGGTAATAATGCACGTTATATTGCTAATAATATAAGTAATGAGTATAATTATTACAGTTCTAGCGATAATAACTGCATTATATGGGTAATAAGGCATGTTATATTGATAATATCGGGAGTAATAAGTATAATTATTATAGTTCTAGCGATAATAATAGTAAAATATGGCTAATAGTGCATTATATATTGATAATAGTAAAAGTAATAAGTGTATTTATTACAGTTCTATCGATAATAACTGCATTATATGGGTAATAATGCATGTTACATTGATAATATTGGGAGTAATAAGTGTATTTATTATAGTTCTAGCGATAATAACTGCATAATATGGGTAATAATGCATGTTATATTGATAATAATATAAGTAATAAGTATAATTATTACAGTTCTAGCAATAATACCTCCATTATATGGGTAATAATGCATGTTATATTGATGATAATGAAAGTGATACGTATATTTATTATAGTTCTTGCGATAATAACTGCATCATATGGGTAATAATGCATGTTATATTGAGAATAATATAAGTAATAAGTATAATTATTACAGTTCTGGCGATAATAACTGCATTATATGGGTAACAATGCACGTTATATTGATAATAGTATAAGTAATAAGTATAATTATTACAGTTCTAGCGATAATAACTGCATTATATGGGTAATAATGCACGTTATATTGCTAATAATATAAGTAATAAGTATAATTATTACAGTTCTAGCGATAATAACTGCATTATATGGGTAATAATGCATGTTATATTGATAATAATATAAGTAATATGTATAATTATTACAGTTCTAGCGATAATAACTGCACTATATGGGTAATAATGCACGTTATATTGCTAGTAGTATAAGTAATAAGTATAATTATTACAGTTCTAGCGATAATAACTGCATAATATGGGTAATAATGCACGTTATATTGCTAATAATATAAGTAATGAGTATAATTATTACAGTTCTAGCGATAATAACTGCATTATATGGGTAATAATGCATGTTATATTGATAATAGTATAAGTAATAAGTATAATTATTACAGCTCTTGCGATAATACCTCCATTATATGGGTAATAATGCATGTTATATTGATAATAATATAAGTAATAAGTATAATTATTACAGTTCTAGCGATAATAACTGCATTATATGGGTAATAATGCACGTTATATTGCTAATAATATAAGTAATAAGCATAATTATCACAGTTCTAGCGATAATAACTGCATTATATGGGTAATAATGAATGTTATATTGATAATATCGGGAGTAGTAAGTATAATTATTATAGTTCTAGCGATAATAATAGTAAAATATGGCAAATAGTGCATGTTATATTGATAATAGTAAAAGTAATAAGTATATTTATTACAGTTCTATCGATAATAACTGCATAATATGGGTAATAATGCATGTTATGTTGATGATAATGAAAGTAATACGTATGTTTATTATAGTTCTAGCGATAATAACTGCATTATATGGGTAATAATGCATGTTATATTGATAATAATATAAGTAATATGTATAATTATTACAGTTCTAGCGATAATAACTGCACTATATGGGTAATAATGCACGTTATATTGCTAGTAGTATAAGTAATAAGTATAATTATTACAGTTCTAGCGATAATAACTGCATAATATGGGTAATAATGCACGTTATATTGCTAATAATATAAGTAATGAGTATAATTATTACAGTTCTAGCGATAATAACTGCATTATATGGGTAATAATGCATGTTATATTGATAATAATATAAGTAATAAGTATAATTATTACAGTTCTAGCGATAATAACTGCATTATATGGGTAATAATGCACGTTATATTGCTAGTAGTATAAGTAATAAGTATAATTATTATAGTTCTAGCGATAATAACTGCATAATATGGGTAATAATGCACGTTATATTGCTAATAATATAAGTAATAAGTATAATTATTACAGTTCTAGCGATAATAACTGCATAATATGGGTAATAATGCATGTTATATTGATAATAATATAAGTAATTTGTATAATTATTACAGTTCTAGCGATAATAACTGCATTATATGGGTAATAATGCACGTTATATTGCTAGTAGTATAAGTAATAAGTATAATTATTACAGTTCTAGCGATAATAACTGCATAATATGGGTAATAATGCACGTTATATTGCTAATAATATAAGTAATGAGTACAATTATTACAGTTCTAGCGATAATAACTGCATTATATGGGTAATAATGCACGTTATATTGCTAATAATATAAGTAACAAGTATAATTATTACAGTTCTAGCGATAATAACTGCATTATATGGGTAATAATGCATGTTACATTGATAATATTGGGAGTAATAAGTGTATTTATTATAGTTCTAGCGATAATAACTGCATAATATGGGTAATAATGCATGTTATATTGATAATAATATAAGTAATAAGTATAATTATTACAGTTCTAGCAATAATACCTCCATTATATGGGTAATAATGCATGTTATATTGATGATAATGAAAGTGATACGTACATTTATTATAGTTCTTGCGATAATAACTGCATCATATGGGTAATGATGCATGTTATATTGAGAATAATATAAGTAATAAGTATAATTATTACAGTTCTGGCGATAATAACTGCATTATATGGGTAACAATGCACGTTATATTGATAATAGTATAAGTAATAAGTATAATTATTACAGTTCTAGCGATAATAACTGCATTATATGGGTAATAATGCATGTTATATTGATGATAATAAAAGTAATACGTATATTTATTACAGTTCTAGCGATAATAACTGCATTATATGCGTAATAAGGCATGTTATATTGATAATATCGGGAGTAGTAAGTATAATTATTATAGTTCTAGCGATAATAATAGTAAAATATGGCTAATAGTGCATGATATATTGATAATAGTAAAAGTAATAAGTATATTTATTACAGTTCTATCGATAATAACTGCATAATATGGGTAATAATGCACGTTATATTGCTAATAATATAAGTAATGAGTATAATTATTACAGTTCTAGCGATAATAACTGCATTATATGGGTAATAATGCGTGTTATATTGAGAATAATATAAGTAATAAGTATAATTATTACAGTTCTGGCGATAATAACTGCATTATATGGGTAATAATGCACGTTATATTGCTAATAGTATAAGTAATAAGTATAATTATTACAGTTCTAGCGATAATACCTCCATTATATGGGTAATAATGCATGTTATGTTGATAATAATATAAGTAATAAGTATAATTATTACAGTTCTAGCGATAATAACTGCATTATATGGGTAATAATGCATGTTATATTGAGAATAATATAAGTAATAAGTATAATTATTACAGTTCTGGCGATAATAACTGCATTATATGGGTAATAATGCACGTTATATTGCTAATAGTATAAGTAATAAGTATAATTATTACAGTTCTAGCGATAATACCTCCATTATATGGGTAATAATGCATGTTATATTGAGAATAATATAAGTAATAAGTATAATTATTACAGTTCTAGCGATAATAACTGCATTATATGGGTAATAATGCACGTTATATTGCTAATAATATAAGTAATAAGCATAATTATCACAGTTCTAGCGATAATAACTGCATTATATGGGTAATAATGAATGTTATATTGATAATATCGGGAGTAGTAAGTATAATTATTATAGTTCTAGCGATAATAATAGTAAAATATGGCAAATAGTGCATGTTATATTGATAATAGTAAAAGTAATAAGTATATTTATTACAGTTCTATCGATAATAACTGCATAATATGGGTAATAATGCATGTTATGTTGATGATAATGAAAGTAATACGTATGTTTATTATAGTTCTAGCGATAATAACTGCATTATATGGGTAATAATGCATGTTATATTGATAATAATATAAGTAATATGTATAATTATTACAGTTCTAGCGATAATAACTGCACTATATGGGTAATAATGCACGTTATATTGCTAGTAGTATAAGTAATAAGTATAATTATTACAGTTCTAGCGATAATAACTGCATAATATGGGTAATAATGCACGTTATATTGCTAATAATATAAGTAATGAGTATAATTATTACAGTTCTAGCGATAATAACTGCATTATATGGGTAATAATGCATGTTATATTGATAATAATATAAGTAATAAGTATAATTATTACAGTTCTAGCGATAATAACTGCATTATATGGGTAATAATGCACGTTATATTGCTAGTAGTATAAGTAATAAGTATAATTATTATAGTTCTAGCGATAATAACTGCATAATATGGGTAATAATGCACGTTATATTGCTAATAATATAAGTAATAAGTATAATTATTACAGTTCTAGCGATAATAACTGCATAATATGGGTAATAATGCATGTTATATTGATAATAATATAAGTAATTTGTATAATTATTACAGTTCTAGCGATAATAACTGCATTATATGGGTAATAATGCACGTTATATTGCTAGTAGTATAAGTAATAAGTATAATTATTACAGTTCTAGCGATAATAACTGCATAATATGGGTAATAATGCACGTTATATTGCTAATAATATAAGTAATGAGTACAATTATTACAGTTCTAGCGATAATAACTGCATTATATGGGTAATAATGCACGTTATATTGCTAATAATATAAGTAACAAGTATAATTATTACAGTTCTAGCGATAATAACTGCATTATATGGGTAATAATGCATGTTACATTGATAATATTGGGAGTAATAAGTGTATTTATTATAGTTCTAGCGATAATAACTGCATAATATGGGTAATAATGCATGTTATATTGATAATAATATAAGTAATAAGTATAATTATTACAGTTCTAGCAATAATACCTCCATTATATGGGTAATAATGCATGTTATATTGATGATAATGAAAGTGATACGTACATTTATTATAGTTCTTGCGATAATAACTGCATCATATGGGTAATGATGCATGTTATATTGAGAATAATATAAGTAATAAGTATAATTATTACAGTTCTGGCGATAATAACTGCATTATATGGGTAACAATGCACGTTATATTGATAATAGTATAAGTAATAAGTATAATTATTACAGTTCTAGCGATAATAACTGCATTATATGGGTAATAATGCATGTTATATTGATGATAATAAAAGTAATACGTATATTTATTACAGTTCTAGCGATAATAACTGCATTATATGCGTAATAAGGCATGTTATATTGATAATATCGGGAGTAGTAAGTATAATTATTATAGTTCTAGCGATAATAATAGTAAAATATGGCTAATAGTGCATGATATATTGATAATAGTAAAAGTAATAAGTATATTTATTACAGTTCTATCGATAATAACTGCATAATATGGGTAATAATGCACGTTATATTGCTAATAATATAAGTAATGAGTATAATTATTACAGTTCTAGCGATAATAACTGCATTATATGGGTAATAATGCGTGTTATATTGAGAATAATATAAGTAATAAGTATAATTATTACAGTTCTGGCGATAATAACTGCATTATATGGGTAATAATGCACGTTATATTGCTAATAGTATAAGTAATAAGTATAATTATTACAGTTCTAGCGATAATACCTCCATTATATGGGTAATAATGCATGTTATGTTGATAATAATATAAGTAATAAGTATAATTATTACAGTTCTAGCGATAATAACTGCATTATATGGGTAATAATGCATGTTATATTGAGAATAATATAAGTAATAAGTATAATTATTACAGTTCTGGCGATAATAACTGCATTATATGGGTAATAATGCACGTTATATTGCTAATAGTATAAGTAATAAGTATAATTATTACAGTTCTAGCGATAATACCTCCATTATATGGGTAATAATGCATGTTATATTGATAATAATATAAGTAATAAGTATAATTATTACAGTTCTAGCGATAATAACTGCATAATATGGGTAATAATGCACGTTATATTGCTAATAATATAAGTAATGAGTATAATTATTACAGTTCTAGCGATAATAACTGCATTATATGGGTAATAAGGCATGTTATATTGATAATATCGGGAGTAATAAGTATAATTATTATAGTTCTAGCGATAATAATAGTAAAATATGGCTAATAGTGCATTATATATTGATAATAGTAAAAGTAATAAGTGTATTTATTACAGTTCTATCGATAATAACTGCATTATATGGGTAATAATGCATGTTACATTGATAATATTGGGAGTAATAAGTGTATTTATTATAGTTCTAGCGATAATAACTGCATAATATGGGTAATAATGCATGTTATATTGATAATAATATAAGTAATAAGTATAATTATTACAGTTCTAACAATAATACCTCCATTATATGGGTAATAATGCATGTTATATTGATGATAATGAAAGTGATACGTATATTTATTATAGTTCTTGCGATAATAACTGCATCATATGGGTAATAATGCATGTTATATTGAGAATAATATAAGTAATAAGTATAATTATTACAGTTCTGGCGATAATAACTGCATTATATGGGTAACAATGCACGTTATATTGATAATAGTATAAGTAATAAGTATAATTACTATAGTTCTAGCGATAATAACTGCATAATATGGGTAATAATGCACGTTATATTGCTAATAATATAAGTAATAATTATAATTATTACAGTTCTAGCGATAATAACTGCATTATATGGGTAATAATGCACGTTATATTGCTAGTAGTATAAGTAATAAGTATAATTATTACAGTTCTAGCGATAATAACTGCATTATATGGGTAATAATGCATGTTATATTGATAATAATATAAGTAATAAGTATAATTATTATAGTTCTAGCGATAATAACTGCATAATATGGGTAATAATGCACGTTATATTGTTAATAATATAAGTAATAAGTATAATTATTACAGTTCTAGCGATAATAACTGCATAATATGGGTAATAATGCATGTTATATTGATAATAATATAAGTAATTAGTATAATTATTACAGTTCTAGCGATAATAACTGCATTATATGGGTAATAATGCACGTTATATTGCTAGTAGTATAAGTAATAAGTATAATTATTACAGTTCTAGCGATAATAACTGCATAATATGGGTAATAATGCACGTTATATTGCTAATAATATAAGTAATGAGTACAATTATTACAGTTCTAGCGATAATAACTGCATTATATGGGTAATAATGCACGTTATATTGGTAATAATATAAGTAACAAGTATAATTATTACAGTTCTAGCGATAATAACTGCATTATATGGGTAATAATGCATGTTACATTGATAATATTGGGAGTAATGAGTGTATTTATTATAGTTCTAGCGATAATAACTGCATAATATGGGTAATAATGCATGTTATATTGATAATAATATAAGTAATAAGTATAATTATTACAGCTCTAGCAATAATACCTCCATTATATGGGTAATAATGCATGTTATATTGATGATAATGAAAGTGATACGTACATTTATTATAGTTCTTGCGATAATAACTGCATCATATGGGTAATAATGCATGTTATATTGAGAATAATATAAGTAATAAGTATAATTATTACAGTTCTGGCGATAATAACTGCATTATATGGGTAACAATGCACGTTATATTGATAATAGTATAAGTAATAAGTATAATTATTACAGTTCTAGCGATAATAACTGCATTATATGGGTAATAATGCACGTTATATTGCTAATAATATAAGTAATAAGTATAATTATTACAGTTCTAGCGATAATAACTGCATTATATGGGTAATAATGCATGTTATATTGATAATAATATAAGTAATAAGTATAATTATTACAGTTCTAGCGATAATAACTGCATAATATGGGTAATAATGGACGTTATATTGCTAATAATATAAGTAATAAGTATAATTATTACAGTTCTAGCGATAATAACTGCATTATATGGGTAATAATGCATGTTATATGTATAATATCGGGAGTAATAAGTATAATTATTATAGTTCTAGCGATAATAATAGTAAAATATGGCAAATAGTGCATGTTATATTGATAATAATAAAAGTAATAAATATATTTATTACAGTTCTATCGATAATAACTGCATAATATGGGTAATAATGCATGTTATATTGATGATAATAAAAGTAATACGTATATTTATTATAGTTCTAGCGATAATAACTGCATAATATGGGTAATAATGCACGTTATATTGATAATAATCTAAGTAATAAGTATAATTATTACAGTTCTAGCGATAATAACTGCATTATATGGGTAATAATGCATGTTATATTGAGAATAATATAAGTAATAAGTATAATTTCATACAGTTCTGGCGATAATAACTGCATTATATGGGTAATAATGCACGTTATATTGCTAATAGTATAAGTAATAAGTATAATTATTACAGTTCTAGCGATAATAACTGCATTATATGGGTAATAATGCATGTTATATTGATAATAATATAAGTAATAAGTATAATTATTACAGTTCTAGCGATAATAACTGCATTATATGGGTAATAATGCACGTTATATTGCTAGTAGTATAAGTAATAAGTATAATTATTACAGTTCTAGCGATAATAACTGCATAATATGGGTAATAATGCACGTTATATTGCTAATAATATAAGTAATAAGTATAATTATTACAGTTCTAGCGATAATAACTGCATAATATGGGTAATAATGCATGTTATATTGATAATAATATAAGTAATTAGTATAATTATTACAGTTCTAGCGATAATAACTGCATTATATGGGTAATAATGCACGTTATATTGCTAGTAGTATAAGTAATAAGTATAATTATTACAGTTCTAGCGATAATAACTGCATAATATGGGTAATAATGCACGTTATATTGCTAATAATATAAGTAATGAGTACAATTATTACAGTTCTAGCGATAATAACTGCATTATATGGGTAATAATGCACGTTATATTGCTAATAATATAAGTAACAAGTATAATTATTACAGTTCTAGCGATAATAACTTCATTATATGGGTAATAATGCATGTTATATTGATAATAATATAAGTAATAAGTATAATTATTACAGTTCTAGCGATAATAACGGCATTATATGGGTAATAATGCACGTTATATTGCTAGTAGTATAAGTAATAAGTATAATTATTACAGTTCTATCGATAATAACTGCATAATATGGGTAATAATGCATGTTATATTGATGATAATAAAAGTAATACGTATATTTATTATAGTTCTAGCGATAAGAACTGCATAATATGGGTAATAATGCACGTTATATTGATAATAATCTAAGTAATAAGTATAATTATTACAGTTCTAGCGATAATAACTGCATTATATGGGTAATAATGCATGTTATATTGAGAATAATATAAGTAATAAGTATAATTTCATACAGTTCTGGCGATAATAACTGCATTATATGGGTAATAATGCACGTTATATTGCTAATAGTATAAGTAATAAGTATAATTATTACAGTTCTAGCGATAATAACTGCATTATATGGGTAATAATGCATGTTATATTGATAATAATATAAGTAATAAGTATAATTATTACAGTTCTAGCGATAATAACTGCATTATATGGGTAATAATGCACGTTATATTGCTAGTAGTATAAGTAATAAGTATAATTATTACAGTTCTAGCGATAATAACTGCATTATATGGGTAATAATGCACGTTATATTGCTAATAATATAAGTAATAAGTATAATTATTACAGTTCTAGCGATAATAACTGCATTATATGGGTAATAATGCATGTTATATTGATAATAATATAAGTAATAAGTATAATTATTACAGTTCTAGCGATAATAACTGCATTATATGGGTAATAATGCACGTTATATTGCTAGTAGTATAAGTAATAAGTATAATTATTACAGTTCTAGCGATAATAACTGCATAATATGGGTAATAATGCACGTTATATTGCTAATAATATAAGTAATAAGTATAATTATTACAGTTCTAGCGATAATAACTGCATTATATGGGTAATAATGCATGTTATATGTATAATATCGGGAGTAATAAGTATAATTATTATAGTTCTAGCGATAATAATAGTAAAATATGGCAAATAGTGCATGTTATATTGATAATAATAAAAGTAATAAATATATTTATTACAGTTCTATCGATAATAACTGCATAATATGGGTAATAATGCATGTTATATTGATGATAATAAAAGTAATACGTATATTTATTATAGTTCTAGCGATAATAACTGCATAATATGGGTAATAATGCACGTTATATTGATAATAATCTAAGTAATAAGTATAATTATTACAGTTCTAGCGATAATAACTGCATTATATGGGTAATAATGCATGTTATATTGAGAATAATATAAGTAATAAGTATAATTTCATACAGTTCTGGCGATAATAACTGCATTATATGGGTAATAATGCACGTTATATTGCTAATAGTATAAGTAATAAGTATAATTATTACAGTTCTAGCGATAATACCTCCATTATATGGGTAATAATGCATGTTATATTGATAATAATATAAGTAATAAGTATATTTATTACAGTTCTAGCGATAATAACTGCATAATATGGGTAATAATGCACGTTATATTGCTAATAATATAAGTAATGCGTATAATTATTACAGTTCTAGCGATAATAACTGCATTATATGGGTAATAAGGCATGTTATATTGATAATAATATAAGTAATAAGTATAATTATTACAGTTCTGGCGATAATAACTGCATTATATGGGTAATAATGCACGTTATATTGCTAATAGTATAAGTAATAAGTATAATTATTACAGTTCTAGCGATAATACCTCCATTATATGGGTAATAATGCATGTTATGTTGATAATAATATAAGTAATAAGTATAATTATTACAGTTCTAGCGATAATAACTGCATTATATGGGTAATAATGCATGTTATATTGAGAATAATATAAGTAATAAGTATAATTATTACAGTTCTGGCGATAATAACTGCATTATATGGGTAATAATGCACGTTATATTGCTAATAGTATAAGTAATAAGTATAATTATTACAGTTCTAGCGATAATACCTCCATTATATGGGTAATAATGCATGTTATATTGATAATAATATAAGTAATAAGTATAATTATTACAGTTCTAGCGATAATAACTGCATAATATGGGTAATAATGCACGTTATATTGCTAATAATATAAGTAATGAGTATAATTATTACAGTTCTAGCGATAATAACTGCATTATATGGGTAATAAGGCATGTTATATTGATAATATCGGGAGTAATAAGTATAATTATTATAGTTCTAGCGATAATAATAGTAAAATATGGCTAATAGTGCATTATATATTGATAATAGTAAAAGTAATAAGTGTATTTATTACAGTTCTATCGATAATAACTGCATAATATGGGTAATAATGCATGTTATATTGATAATAATATAAGTAATAAGTATAATTATTACAGTTCTAGCGATAATACCTCCATTATATGGGTAATAATGCATGTTATATTGATGATAATGAAAGTAATACGTATATTTATTATAGTTCTAGCGATAATAACTGCATAATATGGGTAATAATGCATGTTATATTGAGAATAGTATAAGTAATAAGTATAATTATTACAGTTCTGGCGATAATAACTGCATTATATGGGTAATAAGGCATGTTATATTGATAATATCGGGAGTAATAAGTATAATTATTATAGTTCTAGCGATAATAATAGTAAAATATGGCTAATAGTGCATTATATATTGATAATAGTAAAAGTAATAAGTGTATTTATTACAGTTCTATCGATAATAACTGCATAATATGGGTAATAATGCATGTTATATTGATAATAATATAAGTAATAAGTATAATTATTACAGTTCTAGCGATAATACCTCCATTATATGGGTAATAATGCATGTTACATTGATGATAATGAAAGTAATACGTATATTTATTATAGTTCTAGCGATAATAACTGCATAATATGGGTAATAATGCATGTTATATTGAGAATAGTATAAGTAATAAGTATAATTATTTCAGTTCTGGCGATAATAACTGCATTATATGGGTAATAATGCACGTTATATTGCTAATAGTATAAGTAATAAGTATAATTATTACAGTTCTTGCGATAATACCTCCATTATATGGGTAATAATGCATGTTATATTGATAATAATATAAGTAATAAGTATGATTATTACAGTTCTAGCGATAATAACTGCATTATATGGGTAATAATGCACGTTATATTGCTAACAATATAAGTAATAAGTATAATTATTACAGTTCTAGCGATAATAACTGCATTATATGGGTAAAAATGCATGTTATATTGATAATAATATAAGTAATAAGTATAATTATTACAGTTCTAGCGATAATAACTGCATAATATGGGTAATAATGCACGTTATATTGCTAATAATATAAGTAATGAGTATATTTATTACAGTTCTAGCGATAATAACTGCATAATATGGGTAATAATGCACGTTATATTGCTAATCATATAAGTAATGAGTACAATTATTACAGTTCTAGCGATAATAACTGCATAATATGGGTAATAATGCATGTTATATTGATAATAATATAAGTAATAAGTATAATTATTACAGTTCTAGCGATAATAACTGCATTATATGGGTAATAATGCATGTTATATTGATGATAATAAAAGTAATACGTATATTTATTACAGTTCTAGCGATAATAACTGCATTATATGCGTAATAAGGCATGTTATATTGATAATATCGGGAGTAATAAGTATAATTATTATAGTTCTAGCGATAATAATAGTAAAATATGGCTAATAGTGCATGATATATTGATAATAGTAAAAGTAATAAGTATATTTATTACAGTTCTATCGATAATAACTGCATAATATGGGTAATAATGCACGTTATATTGCTAATAATATAAGTAATGAGTATAATTATTACAGTTCTAGCGATAATAACTGCATTATATGGGTAATAATGCATGTTATATTGAGAATAATATAAGTAATAAGTATAATTATTACAGTTCTGGCGATAATAACTGCATTATATGGGTAATAATGCACGTTATATTGCTAATAGTATAAGTAATAAGTATAATTATTACAGTTCTAGCGATAATACCTCCATTATATGGGTAATAATGCATGTTATGTTGATAATAATATAAGTAATAAGTATAATTATTACAGTTCTTGCGATAATACCTCCATTATATGGGTAATAATGCATGTTATATTGATAATAATATAAGTAATAAGTATAATTATTACAGTTCTAGCGATAATAACTGCATTATATGGGTAATAATGCACGTTATATTGCTAATAATATAAGTAATAAGCATAATTATCACAGTTCTAGCGATAATAACTGCATTATATGGGTAATAATGCATGTTATATTGATAATATCGGGAGTAATAAGTATAATTATTATAGTTCTAGCGATAATAATAGTAAAATATGGCAAATAGTGCATGTTATATTGATAATAGTAAAAGTAATAAGTATATTTATTACAGTTCTATCGATAATAACTGCATAATATGGGTAATAATGCATGTTATGTTGATGATAATGAAAGTAATACGTATGTTTATTATAGTTCTAGCGATAATAACTGCATAATATGGGTAATAATGCATGTTATATTGAGAATAATATAAGTAGTAAGTATAATTATTACAGTTCTAGCGATAATAACTGCATTATATGGGTAATAATGCACGTTATATTGCTAATAATATAAGTAATGAGTACAATTATTACAGTTCTAGCGATAATAACTGCATTATATGGGTAATAATGCACGTTATATTGCTAATAATATAAGTAACAAGTATAATTATTACAGTTCTAGCGATAATAACTGCATTATATGGGTAATAATGCATGTTACATTGATAATATTGGGAGTAATAAGTGTATTTATTATAGTTCTAGCGATAATAACTGCATTATATGGGTAAAAATGCATGTTATATTGATAATAATATAAGTAATAAGTATAATTATTACAGTTCTAGCGATAATAACTGCATAATATGGGTAATAATGCACGTTATATTGCTAATAATATAAGTAATGAGTATATTTATTACAGTTCTAGCGATAATAACTGCATAATATGGGTAATAATGCACGTTATATTGCTAATCATATAAGTAATGAGTACAATTATTACAGTTCTAGCGATAATAACTGCATAATATGGGTAATAATGCATGTTATATTGATAATAATATAAGTAATAAGTATAATTATTACAGTTCAAGCGATAATAACTGCATTATATGGGTAATAATGCATGTTATATTGATGATAATAAAAGTAATACGTATATTTATTACAGTTCTAGCGATAATAACTGCATTATATGCGTAATAAGGCATGTTATATTGATAATATCGGGAGTAATAAGTATAATTATTATAGTTCTAGCGATAATAATAGTAAAATATGGCTAATAGTGCATGATATATTGATAATAGTAAAAGTAATAAGTATATTTATTACAGTTCTATCGATAATAACTGCATAATATGGGTAATAATGCACGTTATATTGCTAATAATATAAGTAATGAGTATAATTATTACAGTTCTAGCGATAATAACTGCATTATATGGGTAATAATGCATGTTATATTGAGAATAATATAAGTAATAAGTATAATTATTACAGTTTTGGCGATAATAACTGCATTATATGGGTAATAATGCACGTTATATTGCTAATAGTATAAGTAATAAGTATAATTATTACAGTTCTAGCGATAATACCTCCATTATATGGGTAATAATGCATGTTATGTTGATAATAATATAAGTAATAAGTATAATTATTACAGTTCTAGCGATAATAACTGCATTATATGGGTAATAATGCATGTTATATTGAGAATAATATAAGTAATAAGTATAATTATTACAGTTCTGGCGATAATAACTGCATTATATGGGTAATAATGCACGTTATATTGCTAATAGTATAAGTAATAAGTATAATTATTACAGTTCTAGCGATAATACCTCCATTATATGGGTAATAATGCATGTTATATTGATAATAATATAAGTAATAAGTATAATTATTACAGTTCTAGCGATAATAACTGCATAATATGGGTAATAATGCACGTTATATTGCTAATAATATAAGTAATGAGTATAATTATTACAGTTCTAGCGATAATAACTGCATTATATGGGTAATAAGGCATGTTATATTGATAATATCGGGAGTAATAAGTATAATTATTATAGTTCTAGCGATAATAATAGTAAAATATGGCTAATAGTGCATTATATATTGATAATAGTAAAAGTAATAAGTGTATTTATTACAGTTCTATCGATAATAACTGCATAATATGGGTAATAATGCATGTTATATTGATAATAATATAAGTAATAAGTATAATTATTACAGTTCTAGCGATAATACCTCCATTATATGGGTAATAATGCATGTTATATTGATGATAGTGAAAGTAATACGTATATTTATTATAGTTCTATCGATAATAACTGCATAATATGGGTAATAATGCATGTTATATTGAGAATAGTATAAGTAATAAGTATAATTATTACAGTTCTAGCGATAATAACTGCATAATATGGGTAATAATGCACGTTATATTGCTAATAATATAAGTAATGAGTATAATTATTACAGTTCTAGCGATAATAACTGCATTATATGGGTAATAATGCACGTTATATTGCTAATAGTATAAGTAATAAGTATAATTATTACAGTTCTAGCGATAATACCTCCATTATATGGGTAATAATGCATGTTATGTTGATAATAATATAAGTAATAAGTATAATTATTACAGTTCTAGCGATAATAACTGCATAATATGGGTAATAATGCACGTTATATTGCTAATAATATAAGTAATGAGTATAATTATTACAGTTCTAGCGATAATAACTGCATTATATGGGTAATAAGGCATGTTATATTGATAATATCGGGAGTAATAAGTATAATTATTATAGTTCTAGCGATAATAATAGTAAAATATGGCTAATAGTGCATTATATATTGATAATAGTAAAAGTAATAAGTGTATTTATTACAGTTCTATCGATAATAACTGCATAATATGGGTAATAATGCATGTTATATTGATAATAATATAAGTAATAAGTATAATTATTACAGTTCTAGCGATAATACCTCCATTATATGGGTAATAATGCATGTTATATTGATGATAATGAAAGTAATACGTATATTTATTATAGTTCTAGCGATAATAACTGCATAATATGGGTAATAATGCATGTTATATTGAGAATAGTATAAGTAATAAGTATAATTATTACAGTTCTGGCGATAATAACTGCATTATATGGGTAATAATGCACGTTATATTGCTAATAGTATAAGTAATAAGTATAATTATTACAGTTCTTGCGATAATACCTCCATTATATGGGTAATAATGCATGTTATATTGATAATAATATAAGTAATAAGTATAATTATTACAGTTCTAGCGATAATAACTGCATTATATGGGTAATAATGCACGTTATATTGCTAATAATATAAGTAATAAGCATAATTATCACAGTTCTAGCGATAATAACTGCATTATATGGGCAATAATGCATGTTATATTGATAATATCGGGAGTAATAAGTATAATTATTATAGTTCTAGCGATAATAATAGTAAAATATGGCAAATAGTGCATGTTATATTGATAATAGTAAAAGTAATAAGTATATTTATTACAGTTCTATCGATAATAACTGCATAGTATGGGTAATAATGCATGTTATGTTGATGATAATGAAAGTAATACGTATGTTTATTATAGTTCTAGCGATAATAACTGCATAATATGGGTAATAATGCATGTTATATTGATAATAATATAAGTAATAAGTATAATTATTACAGTTCTAGCGATAATAACTGCATTATATGGGTAATAATGCACGTTATATTGCTAACAATATAAGTAATAAGTATAATTATTACAGTTCTAGCGATAATAACTGCATAATATGGGTAATAATGCACGTTATATTGCTAATAATATAAGTAATGAGTATATTTATTACAGTTCTAGCGATAATAACTGCATAATATGGGTAATAATGCACGTTATATTGCTAATCATATAAGTAATGAGTACAATTATTACAGTTCTAGCGATAATAACTGCATAATATGGGTAATAATGCATGTTATATTGATAATAATATAAGTAATAAGTATAATTATTACAGTTCAAGCGATAATAACTGCATTATATGGGTAATAATGCATGTTATATTGATGATAATAAAAGTAATACGTATATTTATTACAGTTCTAGCGATAATAACTGCATTATATGCGTAATAAGGCATGTTATATTGATAATATCGGGAGTAATAAGTATAATTATTATAGTTCTAGCGATAATAATAGTAAAATATGGCTAATAGTGCATGATATATTGATAATAGTAAAAGTAATAAGTATATTTATTACAGTTCTATCGATAATAACTGCATAATATGGGTAATAATGCACGTTATATTGCTAATAATATAAGTAATGAGTATAATTATTACAGTTCTAGCGATAATAACTGCATTATATGGGTAATAATGCATGTTATATTGAGAATAATATAAGTAATAAGTATAATTATTACAGTTTTGGCGATAATAACTGCATTATATGGGTAATAATGCACGTTATATTGCTAATAGTATAAGTAATAAGTATAATTATTACAGTTCTAGCGATAATACCTCCATTATATGGGTAATAATGCATGTTATGTTGATAATAATATAAGTAATAAGTATAATTATTACAGTTCTAGCGATAATAACTGCATTATATGGGTAATAATGCATGTTATATTGAGAATAATATAAGTAATAAGTATAATTATTACAGTTCTGGCGATAATAACTGCATTATATGGGTAATAATGCACGTTATATTGCTAATAGTATAAGTAATAAGTATAATTATTACAGTTCTAGCGATAATACCTCCATTATATGGGTAATAATGCATGTTATATTGATAATAATATAAGTAATAAGTATAATTATTACAGTTCTAGCGATAATAACTGCATAATATGGGTAATAATGCACGTTATATTGCTAATAATATAAGTAATGAGTATAATTATTACAGTTCTAGCGATAATAACTGCATTATATGGGTAATAAGGCATGTTATATTGATAATATCGGGAGTAATAAGTATAATTATTATAGTTCTAGCGATAATAATAGTAAAATATGGCTAATAGTGCATTATATATTGATAATAGTAAAAGTAATAAGTGTATTTATTACAGTTCTATCGATAATAACTGCATAATATGGGTAATAATGCATGTTATATTGATAATAATATAAGTAATAAGTATAATTATTACAGTTCTAGCGATAATACCTCCATTATATGGGTAATAATGCATGTTATATTGATGATAGTGAAAGTAATACGTATATTTATTATAGTTCTATCGATAATAACTGCATAATATGGGTAATAATGCATGTTATATTGAGAATAGTATAAGTAATAAGTATAATTATTACAGTTCTAGCGATAATAACTGCATAATATGGGTAATAATGCACGTTATATTGCTAATAATATAAGTAATGAGTATAATTATTACAGTTCTAGCGATAATAACTGCATTATATGGGTAATAATGCACGTTATATTGCTAATAGTATAAGTAATAAGTATAATTATTACAGTTCTAGCGATAATACCTCCATTATATGGGTAATAATGCATGTTATGTTGATAATAATATAAGTAATAAGTATAATTATTACAGTTCTAGCGATAATAACTGCATAATATGGGTAATAATGCACGTTATATTGCTAATAATATAAGTAATGAGTATAATTATTACAGTTCTAGCGATAATAACTGCATTATATGGGTAATAAGGCATGTTATATTGATAATATCGGGAGTAATAAGTATAATTATTATAGTTCTAGCGATAATAATAGTAAAATATGGCTAATAGTGCATTATATATTGATAATAGTAAAAGTAATAAGTGTATTTATTACAGTTCTATCGATAATAACTGCATAATATGGGTAATAATGCATGTTATATTGATAATAATATAAGTAATAAGTATAATTATTACAGTTCTAGCGATAATACCTCCATTATATGGGTAATAATGCATGTTATATTGATGATAATGAAAGTAATACGTATATTTATTATAGTTCTAGCGATAATAACTGCATAATATGGGTAATAATGCATGTTATATTGAGAATAGTATAAGTAATAAGTATAATTATTACAGTTCTGGCGATAATAACTGCATTATATGGGTAATAATGCACGTTATATTGCTAATAGTATAAGTAATAAGTATAATTATTACAGTTCTTGCGATAATACCTCCATTATATGGGTAATAATGCATGTTATATTGATAATAATATAAGTAATAAGTATAATTATTACAGTTCTAGCGATAATAACTGCATTATATGGGTAATAATGCACGTTATATTGCTAATAATATAAGTAATAAGCATAATTATCACAGTTCTAGCGATAATAACTGCATTATATGGGCAATAATGCATGTTATATTGATAATATCGGGAGTAATAAGTATAATTATTATAGTTCTAGCGATAATAATAGTAAAATATGGCAAATAGTGCATGTTATATTGATAATAGTAAAAGTAATAAGTATATTTATTACAGTTCTATCGATAATAACTGCATAGTATGGGTAATAATGCATGTTATGTTGATGATAATGAAAGTAATACGTATGTTTATTATAGTTCTAGCGATAATAACTGCATAATATGGGTAATAATGCATGTTATATTGATAATAATATAAGTAATAAGTATAATTATTACAGTTCTAGCGATAATAACTGCATTATATGGGTAATAATGCACGTTATATTGCTAACAATATAAGTAATAAGTATAATTATTACAGTTCTAGCGATAATAACTGCATTATATGGGTAAAAATTTATGTTATATTGATAATAATATAAGTAATAAGTATAATTATTACAGTTCTAGCGATAATAACTGCATAATATGGGTAATAATGCACGTTATATTGCTAATAATATAAGTAATGAGTATATTTATTACAGTTCTAGCGATAATAACTGCATAATATGGGTAATAATGCGCGTTATATTGCTAATCATATAAGTAATGAGTACAATTATTACAGTTCTAGCGATAATAACTGCATAATATGGGTAATAATGCATGTTATATTGATAATAATATAAGTAATAAGTATAATTATTACAGTTCTAGCGATAATAACTGCATTATATGGGTAATAATGCATGTTATATTGATGATAATAAAAGTAATACGTATATTTATTACAGTTCTAGCGATAATAACTGCATTATATGCGTAATAAGGCATGTTATATTGATAATATCGGGAGTAATAAGTATAATTATTATAGTTCTAGCGATAATAATAGTAAAATATGGCTAATAGTGCATGATATATTGATAATAGTAAAAGTAATAAGTATATTTATTACAGTTCTATCGATAATAACTGCATAATATGGGTAATAATGCATGTTATATTGATGATAATGAAAGTAGTAAGTATATTTATTACAGTTCTAGCGATAATAACTGCATTATATGCGTAATAAGGCATGTTATATTGACAATATCGGGAGTAATAAGTATAATTATTATAGTTCTAGCGATAATAATAGTAAAATATGGCTAATAGTGCATGATATATTGATAATAGTAAAAGTAATAAGTCTTTTTATTACAGTTCTATCGATAATAACTGCATAATATGGGTAATAATGCACGTTATATTGCTAATAATATAAGTAATGAGTATAATTATTACAGTTCTAGCGATAATAACTGCATTATATGGGTAATAATGCATGTTATATTGAGAATAATATAAGTAATAAGTATAATTATTACAGTTTTGGCGATAATAACTGCATTATATGGGTAATAATGCACGTTATATTGCTAATAGTATAAGTAATAAGTATAATTATTACAGTTCTAGCGATAATACCTCCATTATATGGGTAATAATGCATGTTATGTTGATAATAATATAAGTAATAAGTATAATTATTACAGTTCTCGCGATAATAACTGCATTATATGGGTAATAATGCATGTTATATTGAGAATAATATAAGTAATAAGTATAATTATTACAGTTCTGGCGATAATAACTGCATTATATGGGTAATAATGCACGTTATATTGCTAATAGTATAAGTAATAAGTATAATTATTACAGTTCTAGCGATAATACCTCCATTATATGGGTAATAATACATGTTATATTGATAATAATATAAGTAATAAGTATAATTATTACAGTTCTAGCGATAATAACTGCATAATATGGGTAATAATGCACGTTATATTGCTAATAATATAAGTAATGAGTATAATTATTACAGTTCTAGCGATAATAACTGCATTATATGGGTAATAAGGCATGTTATATTGATAATATCGGGAGTAATAAGTATAATTATTATAGTTCTAGCGATAATAATAGTAAAATATGGCTAATAGTGCATTATATATTGATAATAGTAAAAGTAATAAGTGTATTTATTACAGTTCTATCGATAATAACTGCATAATATGGGTAATAATGCATGTTATATTGCTAATAGTATAAGTAATAAGTATAATTATTACAGTTCTTGCGATAATAATTCCATTATATGGGTAATAATGCATGTTATATTGATACAAATATAAGTAATAAGTATATTTATTACAGTTCTATCGATAATAACTGCATAATATGGGTAATAATGCATGTTATATTGAGAATAATATAAGTAATAAGTATGATTATTACAGTTCTGGCGATAATAACTGCATTATATGGGTAATAATGCACGTTATATT
Source organism: Megachile leachella (assembly GCA_963576845.1). Classification (NCBI taxonomy): domain Eukaryota; kingdom Metazoa; phylum Arthropoda; class Insecta; order Hymenoptera; family Megachilidae; genus Megachile; species Megachile leachella. The sequence goes on along the minus strand of CAUYWW010000042.1, from coordinate 20,568 downwards.
GCTAATAGTATAAGTAATAAGTATAATTATTACAGTTCTTGCGATAATACCTCCATTATATGGGTAATAATGCATGTTATATTGATATAAATATAAGTAATAAGTATTTTTATTACAGTTCTATCGATAATAACTGCATAATATGGGTAATAATGCATGCTATATTGATGATAATAAAAGTAATACGTATATTTATTATAGCTCTAGCGATAACAACTGCATAATATGGGTAATAATGCATGTTATATTGATGATAATGAAAGTAGTAAGTATATTTATTACAGTTCTAGCGATAATAACTGCATTATATGCGTAATAAGGCATGTTATATTGACAATATCGGGAGTAATAAGTATAATTATTATAGTTCTAGCGATAATAATAGTAAAATATGGCTAATAGTGCATGATATATTGATAATAGTAAAAGTAATAAGTCTTTTTATTACAGTTCTATCGATAATAACTGCATAATATGGGTAATAATGCACGTTATATTGCTAATAATATAAGTAATGAGTATAATTATTACAGTTCTAGCGATAATAACTGCATTATATGGGTAATAATGCATGTTATATTGAGAATAATATAAGTAATAAGTATAATTATTACAGTTCTGGCGATAATAACTGCATTATATGGGTAATAATGCACGTTATATTGCTAATAGTATAAGTAATAAGTATAATTATTACAGTTCTAGCGATAATACCTCCATTATATGGGTAATAATGCATGTTATGTTGATAATAATATAAGTAATAAGTATAATTATTACAGTTCTAGCGCTAATAACTGCATTATATGGGTAATAATGCATGTTATATTGAGAATAATATAAGTAATAAGTATAATTATTACAGTTCTGGCGATAATAACTGCATTATATGGGTAATAATGCACGTTATATTGCTAATAGTATAAGTAATAAGTATAATTATTACAGTTCTAGCGATAATACCTCCATTATATGGGTAATAATGCATGTTATATTGATAATAATATAAGTAATAAGTATAATTATTACAGTTCTAGCGATAATAACTGCATAATATGGGTAATAATGCACGTTATATTGCTAATAATATAAGTAATGAGTATAATTATTACAGTTCTAGCGATAATAACTGCATTATATGGGTAATAAGGCATGTTATATTGATAATATCGGGAGTAATAAGTACAATTATTATAGTTCTAGCGATAATAATAGTAAAATATGGCTAATAGTGCATTATATATTGATAATAGTAAAAGTAATAAGTGTATTTATAACAGTTCTATCGATAATAACTGCATAATATGGGTAATAATGCATGTTATATTGATAATAATATAAGTAATAAGTATAATTATTACAGTTCTAGCGATAATACCTCCATTATATGGGTAATAATGCATGTTATATTGATGATAATGAAAGTAATACGTATATTTATTATAGTTCTATCGATAATAACTGCATAATATGGGTAATAATGCATGTTATATTGAGAATAATATAAGTAATAAGTATAATTATTACAGTTCTGGCGATAATAACTGCATTATATGGGTAATAATGCACGTTATATTGCTAATAGTATAAGTAATAAGTATAATTATTACAGTTCTTGCGATAATACCTCCATTATATGGGTAATAATGCATGTTATATTGATATAAATATAAGTAATAAGTATATTTATTACAGTTCTATCGATAATAACTGCATAATATGGGTAATAATGCATGCTATATTGATGATAATAAAAGTAATACGTATATTTATTATAGCTCTAGCGATAATAACTGCATAATATGGGTAATAATGCATGTTATATTGATGATAATGAAAGTAGTAAGTATATTTATTACAGTTCTAGCGATAATAACTGCATTATATGCGTAATAAGGCATGTTATATTGATAATATCGGGAGTAATAAGTATAATTATTATAGTTCTAGCGATAATAATAGTAAAATATGGCTAATAGTGCATGACATATTGATAATAGTAAAAGTAATAAGTGTATTTATTACAGTTCTATCGATAATAACTGCATAATATGGGTAATAATGCATGTTATATTGATAATAATATAAGTAATAAGTATAATTATTACAGTTCTAGCGATAATACCTCCATTATATGGGTAATAATGCATGTTATATTGATGATAATGAAAGTAATACGTATATTTATTATAGTTCTAGCGATAATAACTGCATTATATGGGTAATAATGCATGTTATATTGAGAATAATATAAGTAATAAGTATAATTATTACAGTTCTGGCGATAATAACTGCATTATATGGGTAATAAGGCATGTTATATTGATAATATCGGGAGTAATAAGTATAATTATTATAGTTCTAGCGATAATAATAGTAAAATATGGCTAATAGTGCATGATATATTGATAATAGTAAAAGTAATAAGTATATTTATTACAGTTCTATCGATAATAACTGCATAATATGGATAATAATGCATGTTATGTTGATGATAATGAAAGTGATACGTACATTCATTATAGTTCTTGCGATAATAACTGCATCATATGGGTAATAATGCATGTTATATTGAGAATAATATAAGTAATAAGTATAATTATTACAGTTCTGGCGATAATAACTGCATTATATGGGTAACAATGCACGTTATATTGATAATAGTATAATTAATAAGTATAATTATTACAGTTCTAGCGATAATAACTGCATTATATGGGTAATAATGCACGTTATATTGCTAATAATATAAGTAATAAGTATAATTATTACAGTTCTAGCGATAATGACTGCATTATATGGGTAATAATGCATGTTATATTGATAATAATATAAGTAATAAGTATAATTATTACAGTTCTAGCGATAATAACTGCATTATATGGGTAATAATGCACGTTATATTGCTAGTAGTATAAGTAATAAGTATAATTATTACAGTTCTAGCGATAATAACTGCATAATATGGGTAATAATGCACGTTATATTGCTAATAATATAAGTAATAAGTATAATTATTACAGTTCTAGCAATAATAACTGCATTATATGGGTAATAATGCATGTTATATGTATAATATCGGGAGTAATAAGTATAATTATTATAGTTCTAGCGATAATAATAGTAAAATATGGCAAATAGTGCATGTTATATTGATAATAATAAAAGTAATAAATATATTTATTACAGTTCTATCGATAATAACTGCATAATATGGGTAATAATGCATGTTATATTGATGATATTAAAAGTAATACGTATATTTATTATAGTTCTAGCGATAATAACTGCATAATATGGGTAATAATGCACGTTATATTGATAATAATCTAAGTAATAAGTATAATTATTACAGTTCTAGCGATAATAACTGCATTATATGGGTAATAATGCACGTTATATTGCTAATAATATAAGTAATAAGTATAATTATTACAGTTCTAGCGATAATAACTGCATTATATGGGTAATAATGCATGTTATATTGATAATAATATAAGTAATAAGTATAATTATTACAGTTCTAGCGATAATAACTGCATTATATGGGTAATAATGCACGTTATATTGCTAGTAGTATAAGTAATAAGTATAATTATTACAGTTCTAGCGATAATAACTGCATAATATGGGTAATAATGCACGTTATATTGCTAATAATATAAGTAATAAGTATAATTATTACAGTTCTAGCAATAATAACTGCATTATATGGGTAATAATGCATGTTATATGTATAATATCGGGAGTAATAAGTATAATTATTATAGTTCTAGCGATAATAATAGTAAAATATGGCAAATAGTGCATGTTATATTGATAATAATAAAAGTAATAAATATATTTATTACAGTTCTAGCGATAATAACTGCATAATATGGGTAATAATGCATGTTATATTGATGATAATGAAAGTAGTAAGTATATTTATTACAGTTCTAGCGATAATAACTGCATTATATGCGTAATAAGGCATGTTATATTGATAATATCGGGAGTAATAAGTATAATTATTATAGTTCTAGCGATAATAATAGTAAAATATGGCTAATAGTGCATGACATATTGATAATAGTAAAAGTAATAAGTGTATTCATTATAGTTCTTGCGATAATAACTGCATCATATGGGTAATAATGCATGTTATATTGAGAATAATATAAGTAATAAGTATAATTATTACAGTTCTGGCGATAATAACTGCATTATATGGGTAACAATGCACGTTATATTGATAATAGTATAATTAATAAGTATAATTATTACAGTTCTAGCGATAATAACTGCATTATATGGGTAATAATGCACGTTATATTGCTAATAATATAAGTAATAAGTATAATTATTACAGTTCTAGCGATAATAACTGCATTATATGGGTAATAATGCATGTTATATTGATAATAATATAAGTAATAAGTATAATTATTACAGTTCTAGCGATAATAACTGCATTATATGGGTAATAATGCACGTTATATTGCTAGTAGTATAAGTAATAAGTATAATTATTACAGTTCTAGCGATAATAACTGCATAATATGGGTAATAATGCACGTTATATTGCTAATAATATAAGTAATAAGTATAATTATTACAGTTCTAGCGATAATAACTGCATTATATGGGTAATAATGCATGTTATATTGAGAATAATATAAGTAATAAGTATAATTTCATACAGTTCTGGCGATAATAACTGCATTATATGGGTAATAATGCACGTTATATTGCTAATAGTATAAGTAATAAGTATAATTATTACAGTTCTAGCGATAATACCTCCATTATATGGGTAATAATGCATGTTATATTGATAATAATATAAGTAATAAGTATATTTATTACAGTTCTAGCGATAATAACTGCATAATATGGGTAATAATGCACGTTATATTGCTAATAATATAAGTAATGAGTATAATTATTACAGTTCTAGCGATAATAACTGCATTATATGGGTAATAAGGCATGTTATATTGATAATAATATAAGTAATAAGTATAATTATTACAGTTCTGGCGATAATAACTGCATTATATGGGTAATAATGCACGTTATATTGCTAATAGTATAAGTAATAAGTATAATTATTACAGTTCTAGCGATAATACCTCCATTATATGGGTAATAATGCATGTTATGTTGATAATAATATAAGTAATAAGTATAATTATTACAGTTCTAGCGATAATAACTGCATTATATGGGTAATAATGCATGTTATATTGAGAATAATATAAGTAATAAGTATAATTATTACAGTTCTGGCGATAATAACTGCATTATATGGGTAATAATGCACGTTATATTGCTAATAGTATAAGTAATAAGTATAATTATTACAGTTCTAGCGATAATACCTCCATTATATGGGTAATAATGCATGTTATATTGATAATAATATAAGTAATAAGTATAATTATTACAGTTCTAGCGATAATAACTGCATAATATGGGTAATAATGCACGTTATATTGCTAATAATATAAGTAATGAGTATAATTATTACAGTTCTAGCGATAATAACTGCATTATATGGGTAATAAGGCATGTTATATTGACAATATCGGGAGTAATAAGTATAATTATTATAGTTCTAGCGATAATAATAGTAAAATATGGCTAATAGTGCATTATATATTGATAATAGTAAAAGTAATAAGTGTATTTATTACAGTTCTATCGATAATAACTGCATTATATGGGTAATAATGCATGTTATATTGATAATATCGGGAGTAATAAGTATAATTATTATAGTTCTAGCGATAATAATAGTAAAATATGGCAAATAGTGCATGTTATATTGATAATAGTAAAAGTAATAAGTATATTTATTACAGTTCTATCGATAATAACTGCATAATATGGGTAATAATGCATGTTATATTGATGATAATAAAAGTAATACGTATATTTATTATAGTTCTAGCAATAATAACTGCATAATATGGGTAATAATGCATGTTATATTGATAATAATATAAGTAATAAGTATAATTATTACAGTTCTAGCGATAATAACAGCATTATATGGGTAATAATGCACGTTATATTGCTAACAATATAAGTAATAAGTATAATTATTACAGTTCTAGCGATAATAACTGCATTATATGGGTAATAATGCATGTTACATTGATAATATTGGGAGTAATAAGTATATTTATTATAGTTCTAGCGATAATAACTGCAGAATATGGGTAATAATGCATGTTATATTGATAATAGTATAAGTAATAAGTATAATTATTACAGTTCTAGCGATAATAACTGCATTATATGGGTAATAATGCACGTTATATTGCTAATAATATAAGTAATAAGTATAATTATTACAGTTCTAGCGATAATAACTGCATTATATGGGTAATAATGCATGTTATATTGATAATATCGCGAGTAATAAGTATAATTATTATAGTTCTAGCGATAATAATAGTAAAATATGGCAAATAGTGCATGTTATATTGATAATAATAAAAGTGATAAATATATTTATTACAGTTCTATCGATAATAAAAGTAATACGTATATTTATTATAGTTCTAGCGATAATAACTGCATAATGTGGGTAATAATGCATGTTATATTGATAATAATCTAAGTAATAAGTATAATTATTACAGTTCTAGCGATAATAACTGCATTATATGGGTAATAATGCATGTTATGTTGATAATATCGGGAGTAATAAGTATAATTATTATAGTTCTAGCGATAATAATAGTAAAATATGGCAAATAGTGCATGTTATATTGATAATAATAAAAGTAATAAGTATATTTATTACAGTTCTATCGATAATAACTGCATAATATGGGTAATAACGCATGTTATATTGATGATAATAAAAGTAATACGTATATTTATTACAGTTCTATCGATAATAACTGCATAATATGGGTAATAATTTATGTTATATTGATGATAATAAAAGTAATACGTATATTTATTATAGTTCTAGCGATAATAACTGCATAATATGGGTAATAATGCATGTTATATTGATAATAATATAAGTAATAAGTATAATTATTACAGTTCTAGCGATAATACCTCCATTATATGGGTAATAATGCATGTTATATTGATAATAATATAAGTAATAAGTATAATTATTACAGGTCTAGCGATAATAACTGCATAATATGGGTAATAATGCACGTTATATTGCTAATAATATAAGTAATGAGTACAATTATTACAGTTCTAGCGATAATAACTGCATAATATGGGTAATAATGCACGTTATATTGCTAATAATATAAGTAATAAGTATAATTATTACAGTTCTAGCAATAATACCTCCATTATATGGGTAATAATGCATGTTATATTGATAATAATACAAGTAATAAGTATAATTATTACAGTTCTAGCGATAATAACTGCATTATATGGGTAATAATGCATGTTATATTGATAATATTGGGAGTAATAAGTATATTTATTATAGTTCTAGCGATAATAACTGCAGAATATGGGTAATAATGCATGTTATATTGATAATAGTGTAAGTAATAAGTATAATTATTACAGTTCTAGCGATAATAACTGCATTATATGGGTAATAATGCATGTTATATTGATGATAATAAAAGTAATACGTATATTTATTATAGTTCTACCGATAATAACTGCATAATATGGGTAATAATGCATGTTATATTGATATCAATATAAGTAATAAGTATAATTATTACAGTTCTAGCGATAATAACTGCACTATATGGGTAATAATGCACGTTATATTGCTAACAATATAAGTGATAAGTATAATTATTACAGTTCTAGCGATAATAATAGTAAAATATGGCTAATAGTGCATGATATATTGATAATAGTAAAAGTAATAAGTATATTTATTACAGTTCTATCGATAATAACTGCATAATATGGGTAATAATGCATGTTATATTGATGATTATGAAAGTAGTAAGTATATTTATTACAGTTCTAGCGATAATAACTGCATTATATGCGTAATAATGCACGTTATATTGCTAATAATATAAGTAATGAGTATAATTATTACAGTTCTAGCGATAATAACTGCATTATATGGGTAATAATGCATGTTATATTGATGATAATAAAAGTAATACGTATATTTATTATAGTTCTAGCGATAATAACTGCATAATATGGGTAATAATGCATGTTATATTGATAATAATCTAAGTAATAAGTATAATGATTACAGTTCTAGCGATAATAACTGCATTATATGGGTAATAATGCACGTTATATTGCTAACAATATATGTAATAAGTATAATTATTACAGTTCTATCGATAATAACTTCTTAATATGGGTACTAATGCATGTTATATTGATGATAATGAAAGTAGTAAGTATATTTATTACAGTTCTAGCGATAATAACTGCATTATATGCGTAATAAGGCATGTTATATTGATAATATCGGGAGTAATAAGTATAATTATTATAGTTCTAGCGATAATAATAGTAAAATATGGCTAATAGTGCATGATATATTGATAATAGTAAAAGTAATAAGTATATTTATTACAGTTCTGTCGATAATAACTGCATAGTATGGGTAATAATGCATGTTATATTGATGATAATAAAGGTAATACGTATATTTATTATAGTTCCAGCGATAATAACTGCATAATATGGGTAATAATGCATGTTATATTGAGAATAATATAAGTAATAAGTATAATTATTACAGTTGTAGCGATAATAACTGCATTATATGGGTAATAATGCACGTTATATTGCTAATAGTATAAGTAATAAGTATAATTATTACAATTCTAGCGATAATACCTCCATTATATGGGTAATAATGCATGTTATATTGATAATAATATATGTAATAAGTATAATTATTACAGTTCTAGCGATAATAACTGCATAATACGGGTAATAATGCACGTTATATTGCTAATAATATAAGTAATGAGTATAATTATTACAGTTCTAGCGATAATAACTGCATTATATGGGTAATAATGCATGTTATATTGAGAATAATATAAGTAATAAGTATAATTATTACAGTTGTAGCGATAATAACTGCATTATATGGGTAATAATGCACGTTATATTGCTAATAGTATAAGTAATAAGTATAATTATTACAATTCTAGCGATAATACCTCCATTATATGGGTAATAATGCATGTTATATTGATAATAATATATGTAATAAGTATAATTATTACAGTTCTAGCGATAATAACTGCATAATACGGGTAATAATGCACGTTATATTGCTAATAATATAAGTAATGAGTATAATTATTACAGTTCTAGCGATAATAACTGCATTATATGGGTAATAATGCATGTTATATTGATAATAATAAAAGTAATAAGTATATTTATTATCGTTCTATCGATAATAACTTCTTAATATGAGTAATAATGCATGTTATATTGATGATAATGAAAGTAGTAAGTATATTTATTACAGTTCTAGCGATAATAACTGCATTATATGCGTAATAAGGCATGTTATATTGATAATAATAAAAGTAATAAGTATAATTATTACAGTTCTAGCAATAATACCTCCATTATATGGGTAATAATGCATGTTATATTGATAATAATACAAGTAATAAGTATAATTATTACAGTTCTAGCGATAATAACTGCATTATATGGGTAATAATGCATGTTATATTGATAATATTGGGAGTAATAAGTATATTTATTATAGTTCTAGCGATAATAACTGCAGAATATGGGTAATAATGCATGTTATATTGATAATAGTGTAAGTAATAAGTATAATTATTACAGTTCTAGCGATAATAACTGCATTATATGGGTAATAATGCATGTTATATTGATGATAATAAAAGTAATACGTATATTTATTATAGTTCTACCGATAATAACTGCATAATATGGGTAATAATGCATGTTATATTGATATCAATATAAGTAATAAGTATAATTATTACAGTTCTAGCGATAATAACTGCACTATATGGGTAATAATGCACGTTATATTGCTAACAATATAAGTGATAAGTATAATTATTACAGTTCTAGCGATAATAATAGTAAAATATGGCTAATAGTGCATGATATATTGATAATAGTAAAAGTAATAAGTATATTTATTACAGTTCTATCGATAATAACTGCATAATATGGGTAATAATGCATGTTATATTGATGATTATGAAAGTAGTAAGTATATTTATTACAGTTCTAGCGATAATAACTGCATTATATGCGTAATAATGCACGTTATATTGCTAATAATATAAGTAATGAGTATAATTATTACAGTTCTAGCGATAATAACTGCATTATATGGGTAATAATGCATGTTATATTGATGATAATAAAAGTAATACGTATATTTATTATAGTTCTAGCGATAATAACTGCATAATATGGGTAATAATGCATGTTATATTGATAATAATCTAAGTAATAAGTATAATGATTACAGTTCTAGCGATAATAACTGCATTATATGGGTAATAATGCACGTTATATTGCTAACAATATATGTAATAAGTATAATTATTACAGTTCTATCGATAATAACTTCTTAATATGGGTACTAATGCATGTTATATTGATGATAATGAAAGTAGTAAGTATATTTATTACAGTTCTAGCGATAATAACTGCATTATATGCGTAATAAGGCATGTTATATTGATAATATCGGGAGTAATAAGTATAATTATTATAGTTCTAGCGATAATAATAGTAAAATATGGCTAATAGTGCATGATATATTGATAATAGTAAAAGTAATAAGTATATTTATTACAGTTCTGTCGATAATAACTGCATAGTATGGGTAATAATGCATGTTATATTGATGATAATAAAGGTAATACGTATATTTATTATAGTTCCAGCGATAATAACTGCATAATATGGGTAATAATGCACGTTATATTGCTAATAGTATAAGTAATAAGTATAATTATTACAATTCTAGCGATAATACCTCCATTATATGGGTAATAATGCATGTTATATTGATAATAATATATGTAATAAGTATAATTATTACAGTTCTAGCGATAATAACTGCATAATACGGGTAATAATGCACGTTATATTGCTAATAATATAAGTAATGAGTATAATTATTACAGTTCTAGCGATAATAACTGCATTATATGGGTAATAATGCATGTTATATTGAGAATAATATAAGTAATAAGTATAATTATTACAGTTGTACCGATAATAACTGCATTATATGGGTAATAATGCACGTTATATTGCTAATAGTATAAGTAATAAGTATAATTATTACAATTCTAGCGATAATACCTCCATTATATGGGTAATAATGCATGTTATATTGATAATAATATATGTAATAAGTATAATTATTACAGTTCTAGCGATAATAACTGCATAATACGGGTAATAATGCACGTTATATTGCTAATAATATAAGTAATGAGTATAATTATTACAGTTCTAGCGATAATAACTGCATTATATGGGTAATAATGCATGTTATATTGATAATAATAAAAGTAATAAGTATATTTATTATCGTTCTATCGATAATAACTGCATAATATGGGTAATAATGCATGTTATATTGATATCAATATAAGTAATAAGTATAATTATTACAGTTCTAGCGATAATAACTGCACTATATGGGTAATAATGCACGTTATATTGCTAACAATATAAGTGATAAGTATAATTATTACAGTTCTAGCGATAATAATAGTAAAATATGGCTAATAGTGCATGATATATTGATAATAGTAAAAGTAATAAGTATATTTATTACAGTTCTATCGATAATAACTGCATAATATGGGTAATAATGCATGTTATATTGATGATTATGAAAGTAGTAAGTATATTTATTACAGTTCTAGCGATAATAACTGCATTATATGCGTAATAATGCACGTTATATTGCTAATAGTATAAGTAATAAGTATAATTATTACAATTCTAGCGATAATACCTCCATTATATGGGTAATAATGCATGTTATATTGATAATAATATATGTAATAAGTATAATTATTACAGTTCTAGCGATAATAACTGCATAATACGGGTAATAATGCACGTTATATTGCTAATAATATAAGTAATGAGTATAATTATTACAGTTCTAGCGATAATAACTGCATTATATGGGTAATAATGCATGTTATATTGATAATAATAAAAGTAATAAGTATATTTATTATCGTTCTATCGATAATAACTTCTTAATATGAGTAATAATGCATGTTATATTGATGATAATGAAAGTAGTAAGTATATTTATTACAGTTCTAGCGATAATAACTGCATTATATGCGTAATAAGGCATGTTATATTGATAATATCGGGGGTAATAAGTATAATTATTACAGTTCTAGCGATAATAACTGCATTATATGGGTAATAATGCATGTTATATTGATAATATTGGGAGTAATAAGTATATTTATTATAGTTCTAGCGATAATAACTGCAGAATATGGGTAATAATGCATGTTATATTGATAATAGTATAAGTAATAAGTATAATTATTACAGTTCTAGCGATAATAACTGCATTATATGGGTAATAATGCACGTTATATTGCTAATAATGTAAGTAATAAGTATAATTATTACAGTTCTAGCGATAATAACTGCATTATATGGGTAATAATGCATGTTATATTGATAATATCGGGAGTAATAAGTATAATTATTATAGTTCTAGCGATAATAATAGTAAAATATGGCAAATAGTGCATGTTATATTGATAATAATAAAAGTAATAAATATATTTATTACAGTTCTATCGATAATAAAAGTAATACGTATATTTATTACAGTTCTAGCGATAATAACTGCATTATATGCGTAATAATGCACGTTATATTGCTAATAATCTAAGTAATAAGTATAATTATTACAGTTCTAGCGATAATAACTGCATTATATGGGTAATAATGCATGTTATATTGATGATAATGAAAGTAATACGTATATTTATTATAGTTCTTGCGATAATAACTGCATAATATGGGTAATAATGCATGTTATATTGAGAATAATATAAGTAATAAGTATAATTATTACAGTTCTGGCGATAATAACTGTATTATATGGGTAATAATGCACGTTATATTGCTAATAGTATAAGTAATAAGTATAATTATTACAGTTCTAGCGATAATACCTCCATTATATGGGTAATAATGCATGTTATATTGATAATAATCTAAGTAAAAAGTATAATGATTACAGTTCTAGCGATAATAATAGTAAAATATGGCAAATAGTGCATGTTATATTGATAATAATAAAAGTAATAAGTATATTTATTACAGTTCTATCGATAATAACTGCATAATATGGGTAATAATGCATGTTATATTGATGATAATAAAAGTAATACGTATATTTATTATAGTTCTAGCGATAATAACTGCATAATATGGGTAATAATGCATGTTATATTGATAATAATCTAAGTAATAAGTATAATTATTACAGTTCTAGCGATAATAACTGCATTATATGGGTAATAATGCACGTTATATTGCTAACAATATAAGTAATAAGTATAATTATTACAGTTCTAGCGATAATAACTGCATAATATGGGTAATAATGCATGTTATATTGATAATAATATAAGTAATAAGTATAATTATTACAGTTCTAGCGATAATACCTCCATTATATGGGTAATAATGCATGTTATATTGATAATGATATAAGTAATAAGTATAATTATTACAGTTCTAGCGATAATAACTGCATAATATGGGTAATAATGCACGTTATATTGCTAATAATATAAGTAATGAGTACAATTATTACAGTTCTAGCGATAATAACTGCATAATATGGGTAATAATGCACGTTATATTGCTAATAGTATTTAATAAGTATAATTTTTACAGTTCTAGCGATAATACCTCCATTATATGGGTAATAATGCATGTTATATTGATAATGATATAAGTAATAAGTATAATTATTACAGTTCTAGCGATAATAACTGCATTATATGGGTAATAATGCACGTTATATTGCTAACAATATAAGTAATAAGTATAATTATTACAGTTCAAGCGATAATAACTGCATAATATGGGTAATAATGCACGTTATATTGCTAATAGTATTTAATAAGTATAATTTTTACAGTTCTAGCGATAATACCTCCATTATATGGGTAATAATGCATGTTATATTGATAATGATATAAGTAATAAGTATAATTATTACAGTTCTAGCGATAATAACTGCATAATATGGGTAATAATGCACGTTATATTGCTAATAATATAAGTAATGAGTACAATTATTACAGTTCTAGCGATAATAACTGCATAATATGGGTAATAATGCACGTTATATTGCTAATAGTATTTAATAAGTATAATTTTTACAGTTCTAGCGATAATACCTCCATTATATGGGTAATAATGCATGTTATATTGATAATGATATAAGTAATAAGTATAATTATTACAGTTCTAGCGATAATAACTGCATTATATGGGTAATAATGCACGTTATATTGCTAACAATATAAGTAATAAGTATAATTATTACAGTTCAAGCGATAATAACTGCATAATATGGGTAATAATGCACGTTATATTGCTAATAGTATTTAATAAGTATAATTTTTACAGTTCTAGCGATAATACCTCCATTATATGGGTAATAATGCATGTTATATTGATAATGATATAAGTAATAAGTATAATTATTACAGTTCTAGCGATAATAACTGCATAATACGGGTAATAATGCACGTTATATTGCTAATAATATAAGTAATGAGTATAATTATTACAGTTCTAGCGATAATAACTGCATTATATGGGTAATAATGCATGTTATATTGATAATAATAAAAGTAATAAGTATATTTATTATCGTTCTATCGATAATAACTTCTTAATATGAGTAATAATGCATGTTATATTGATGATAATGAAAGTAGTAAGTATATTTATTACAGTTCTAGCGATAATAACTGCATTATATGCGTAATAAGGCATGTTATATTGATAATATCGGGGGTAATAAGTATAATTATTACAGTTCTAGCGATAATAACTGCATTATATGGGTAATAATGCATGTTATATTGATAATATTGGGAGTAATAAGTATATTTATTATAGTTCTAGCGATAATAACTGCAGAATATGGGTAATAATGCATGTTATATTGATAATAGTATAAGTAATAAGTATAATTATTACAGTTCTAGCGATAATAACTGCATTATATGGGTAATAATGCACGTTATATTGCTAATAATGTAAGTAATAAGTATAATTATTACAGTTCTAGCGATAATAACTGCATTATATGGGTAATAATGCATGTTATATTGATAATATCGGGAGTAATAAGTATAATTATTATAGTTCTAGCGATAATAATAGTAAAATATGGCAAATAGTGCATGTTATATTGATAATAATAAAAGTAATAAATATATTTATTACAGTTCTATCGATAATAAAAGTAATACGTATATTTATTATAGTTCTAGCGATAATAACTGCATAATGTGGATAATAATGCATGTTATATTGATAATAATCTAAGTAATAAGTATAATTATTACAGTTCTAGCGATAATAACTGCATTATATGGGTAATAATGCATGTAATATTGATAATAGTATAAGTAATAAGTATAATTATTACAGTTCTAG
This sequence comes from Megachile leachella, assembly GCA_963576845.1. Lineage (NCBI taxonomy): Eukaryota > Metazoa > Arthropoda > Insecta > Hymenoptera > Megachilidae > Megachile > Megachile leachella. Next base: position 4,896 of record CAUYWW010000042.1, on the reverse strand, counting down.
CGATAATAACTGCATAATATGGGTAATAATGCATGTTATATTGATGATAATAAAAGTAATACGTATATTTATTATAGTTCTAGCGATAATAACTGCATAATATGGGTAATAATGCATGTTATATTGAGAATAATATAAGTAATAAGTATAATTATTACAGTTCTGGCGATAATAACTGTATTATATGGGTAATAATGCACGTTATATTGCTAATAGTATAAGTAATAAGTATAATTATTACAGTTCTAGCGATAATACCTCCATTATATGGGTAATAATGCATGTTATATTGATAATGATATAAGTAATAAGTATAATTATTACAGTTCTAGCGATAATAACTGCATAATATGGGTAATAATGCACGTTATATTGCTAATAATATAAGTAATGAGTACAATTATTACAGTTCTAGCGATAATAACTGCATAATATGGGTAATAATGCACGTTATATTGCTAATAGTATTTAATAAGTATAATTTTTACAGTTCTAGCGATAATACCTCCATTATATGGGTAATAATGCATGTTATATTGATAATGATATAAGTAATAAGTATGATTATTACAGTTCTAGCGATAATACCTCCATTATATGGGTAATAATGCATGTTATATTGATAATGATATAAGTAATAAGTATAATTATTACAGTTCTAGCGATAATAACTGCATAATATGGGTAATAATGCACGTTATATTGCTAACAATATAAGTAATAAGTATAATTATTACAGTTCTATCGATAATAACTTCTTAATATGGGTAATAATGCATGTTATATTGATGATAATGAAAGTAGTAAGTATATTTATTACAGTTCTAGCGATAATAACTGCATTATATGCGTAATAAGGCATGTTATATTGATAATATCGGGAGTAATAAGTATAATTATTATAGTTCTAGCGATAATAATAGTAAAATATGGCTAATAGTGCATGATATATTGATAATAGTAAAAGTAATAAGTATATTTATTACAGTTCTGTCGATAATAACTGCATAATATGGGTAATAATGCATGTTATATTGATAATATCGGGAGTAATAAGTATAATTATTATAGTTCTAGCGATAATAATAGTAAAATATGGCAAATAGTGCATGTTATATTGATAATAATAAAAGTAATAAATATATTTATTACAGTTCTATCGATAATAAAAGTAATACGTATATTTATTATAGTTCTAGCGATAATAACTGCATAATGTGGATAATAATGCATGTTATATTGATAATAATCTAAGTAATAAGTATAATTATTACAGTTCTAGCGATAATAACTGCATTATATGGGTAATAATGCATGTAATATTGATAATAGTATAAGTAATAAGTATAATTATTACAGTTCTAGCGATAATAACTGCATAATATGGGTAATAATGCATGTTATATTGATGATAATAAAAGTAATACGTATATTTATTATAGTTCTAGCGATAATAACTGCATAATATGGGTAATAATGCATGTTATATTGAGAATAATATAAGTAATAAGTATAATTATTACAGTTCTGGCGATAATAACTGTATTATATGGGTAATAATGCACGTTATATTGCTAATAGTATAAGTAATAAGTATAATTATTACAGTTCTAGCGATAATACCTCCATTATATGGGTAATAATGCATGTTATATTGATAATGATATAAGTAATAAGTATAATTATTACAGTTCTAGCGATAATAACTGCATAATATGGGTAATAATGCACGTTATATTGCTAATAATATAAGTAATGAGTACAATTATTACAGTTCTAGCGATAATAACTGCATAATATGGGTAATAATGCACGTTATATTGCTAATAGTATTTAATAAGTATAATTTTTACAGTTCTAGCGATAATACCTCCATTATATGGGTAATAATGCATGTTATATTGATAATGATATAAGTAATAAGTATGATTATTACAGTTCTAGCGATAATACCTCCATTATATGGGTAATAATGCATGTTATATTGATAATGATATAAGTAATAAGTATAATTATTACAGTTCTAGCGATAATAACTGCATAATATGGGTAATAATGCACGTTATATTGCTAACAATATAAGTAATAAGTATAATTATTACAGTTCTATCGATAATAACTTCTTAATATGGGTAATAATGCATGTTATATTGATGATAATGAAAGTAGTAAGTATATTTATTACAGTTCTAGCGATAATAACTGCATTATATGCGTAATAAGGCATGTTATATTGATAATATCGGGAGTAATAAGTATAATTATTATAGTTCTAGCGATAATAATAGTAAAATATGGCTAATAGTGCATGATATATTGATAATAGTAAAAGTAATAAGTATATTTATTACAGTTCTGTCGATAATAACTGCATAATATGGGTAATAATGCATGTTATATTGATGATAATAAAGGTAATACGTATATTTATTATAGTTCTAGCGATAATAACTGCATAATATGGGTAATAATGCATGTTATATTGAGAATAATATAAGTAATAAGTATAATTATTACAGTTATGGCGATAATAACTGCATTATATGGGTAATAATGCACGTTATATTGCTAATAGTATAAGTAATAAGTATAATTATTACAGTTCTAGCGATAATACCTCCATTATATGGGTAATAATGCATGTTATATTGATAATGATATAAGTAATAAGTATAATTATTACAGTTCTAGCGATAATAACTGCATAATACGGGTAATAATGCACGTTATATTGCTAATAATATAAGTAATGAGTATAATTATTACAGTTCTGGCGATAATAACTGCATTATATGGGTAATAATGCGCGTTATATTGCTAATAGTATAAGTAATAAGTATAATTATTACAGTTCTAGCGATAATACCTCCATTATATGGGTAATAATGCATGTTATATTGATAATAATATAAGTAATAAGTATATTTATTACAGTTATATCGATAATAACTGCATAATATGGGTAATAATGCATGTTATATTGATGATAATAAAAGTAATACGTATATTTATTATAGTTCTAGCAATAATAACTGCATAATATGGGTAATAATGCATGTTATATTGATAATAATATAAGTAATAAGTATAATTATTACAGTTCTTGCGATAATAACTGCATAATATGGGTAATAATGCATGTTATATTGATAATAATATAAGTAATAAGTATAATTATTACAGTTCTAGCGATAATTACTGCATTATATGGGTAATAATGCACGGTATATTGCTAGCAATATAAGTAATAAGTATAATTATTACAGTTCTAGCGATAATAACTGCATTATATGGGTAATAATGCATGTTATATTGCTAATAGTATTTAATAAGTATAATTATTACAGTTCTAGCGATAATACCTCCATTATATGGGTAATAATGCATGTTATATTGATAATGATATAAGTAATAAGTATAATTATTACAGTTCTAGCGATAATAACTGCATAATATGGGCAATAATGCACGTTATATTGCTAACAATATAAGTAATAAGTATAATTATTACAGTTCTAGCGATAATAACTGCATTATATGGGTAATAATGCATGTTATATTGATGATAATGAAAGTAATACGTATATTTATTATAGTTCTTGCGATAATAACTGCATAATATGGGTAATAATGCATGTTATATTGAGAATAACATAAGTAATAAGTATAATTATTACAGTTCTGGCGATAATAACTGCATTATATGGGTAATAATGCACGTTATATTGCTAATAGTATTTAATAAGTATAATTATTACAGTTCTAGCGATAATACCTCCATTATATGGGTAATAATGCATGTTATATTGATAATGATATAAGTAATAAGTATAATTATTACAGTTCTAGCGATAATAACTGCATTATATGGGTAATAATGCACGTTATATTGCTAACAATATAAGTAATAAGTATAATTATTACAGTTCAAGCGATAATAACTGCATAATATGGGTAATAATGCATGTTATATTGATAATAATATAAGTAATAAGTATAATTATTACAGTTCTAGCGTCAATAACTGCATAATATGGGTAATAACGCATATTATATTGATAATATTGGGAGTAATAAGTATATTTTTTAAAGTTCTGACGATAATAACTGCATAATGTGGGTAATAGTGCATGTTATATTGATAATAATAAAAGTAATAAGTATAATTATTACAGTTCGAGCGATAATAACTGCATAATATGGGTAATAGTGCACGTTATATTGATAATAATAAAAGTAATAAGTATAATTATTATAGTTCGAGCGATAATAACTGCATAATATGGGTAATAACGTATGTTATATTGATAATAATAAAAGTAATAAGTGTAATTATTGTAGTTCTAGCGATAATAACTGCATAATATGGCTAATAACGCATATTATATTGATAATATTGGGAGTAATAAGTATATTTTTTATAGCTCTGACGATAATAACTGTATAATATGGGTAAGAATGCATGTTATACTGATAGTAATATAAGTAATAAGTATAACTATTATAGTTCTAGCGATAATAACTGTATAATATGGGTAAGAGTGCATGACATACTGATAATATTAGGAGTAATAAGTACAATTATTATAGTTCTAGCGATAATAACTGCATAATGTGGGTAATAGTGCATGTTATATTGATAATAATAAAAGTAATAAGTATAATTATTACAGTTCGAGCGATAACAACTGCATAATATGGGTAATAGTGCATGTTATATTAATAATAATAAAAGTAATAAGTATAATTATTATAGTTCGAGCGATAATAACTGCATAATATGGGTAATAGTGCATGTTATCTTGATAATATTGGGAGTGATAAGTATATTTATTATAGTTCTGACGATAATAACTGTATAATATGGGTAATAGTGCATGACATACTGATAATATT